>CM040634.1:13369182-13908336 GCA_022818045.1 Neotoxoptera formosana
TATTTTATAAATTCTACATAAAATATACATACCTATTTATCAGTTGTTGTCTTGAAATACCAGATGTTATACCATGTTGTTGACCAATGTCAGACATTGACAATTTTTCTTCATAGCCATTGGTTTCCTCTGCCACAGTATATTCATGAAAATTTCTTTGTATGTGTCTTGGCTGTATTGGTGATTGTGTTGGGGAAAAATGTGTAGGCGAAACAGACAGCGAGGAATAACTGTAAATAAAATATGTAAATTTATTATGTTCAGCCGTAGAAACTGTACAAGTGTAGACGTGTAGTATATACCTATTGGTGTGTGCGCAACCTTTTTTGATCCACGACCACCGAAATTATTTATTTTGATAATACGACCCCCCCTTCCTACCAAAATGATGTAAGTGTATAATATTGTAAAATTATTGACGACCCCCTAATAAAATTTGGCGACCCCCAGGTTGCGCACCACTGGCCTAGACGACGTAGGCACTAGCTAGCCTACGGCACGTCGGCATTAAAGGACACTTGTGTTAAAGAGGTGGCATTTTTTGACATCATTATGATAAAAGGGGCGGAAAAATTAAGTTTTGCCTACGTATAAAAAATCACAAAGGGCCGGCCCTGTACCAATAGTTACATTATATTATGTACCTATCATACACAATGTAAGAAGAACATTTATGGATTTATAGTTTTACCTTTGACTATAACAAGAACTATGTTGTGATCCACCATATTGCGAAGCATCGCTATTATTCCTCGACAATGACGACGGTGTGAATGTGGATGGGGACGAAAACCCTGAAGATGACGGAGGATTATGTCTGGAAGTGATTGGTGACTGTGCAGGTGAGCAACAAGAGTGTATGGCCGAGTCTGGGCTTTGAGTCGGTGGAATGTGTGATGTATGTTTAACTCCATTAGTTCTATGTTGAAGTAACGGGCTGTAACCGCCACCTAACAATTTATCAACAAGTAACGGAATGTCATTGTTTGACGAAGTTACTTTGCTCTTGACATGCTCCATCACTCGGTCGACCTGTAAAAAAATAAAATAATTGAACATAAATATTGACGAGCTTTAATCACAAAAGACTTACTAAATTATTATCATTATAAATAATTCTTTTAACTGGAGACGTTTGTTGGTTATTTCCATTTTCATTTCGAGGCAGTAAATAATTTTGATTCGCTGCCTGCACTTTCACTGTCCTATCATCTTCCTGAAAATCAGTTACGTTCGTAAAAATGTCTATCCAAGTTCGTTTTATTATAATAAAATTAGCATGTCGCAGTTACTTGTTTCATTTCCGTGTCGGACAGTTCTCCTTCCCAGGACATTGGCCGGGGCGTGTTTTCTTCTACCGCTCTCATTTTTTTACTTCTCATAGTAACTCCGGAGAAGTCAATCTTACTAACTTCCCGATCGCATTCAGAACCTACTTCGTCGATGGTGTCATCTTTTATTTCGGTCATTGTGCCGTCCTTGTCGTGAGGTTCCTCTGTGGGTGGAAAAACAAAACTGGTTATCAAGAGTCGATACAATATAAAATATGTATAAAATACAATGTTTCACGTTAGCATTAATTATTTATGAAATTCCGTTTTTCTGTATAGTAACTGTTATTATTCAATAGAATGACGAGCATTCTCAGTTAAAATATTGAATAAATACAAAGATGTATAAATAGATATATTTTAATTAGTTATTCTATATACTATAACATTGTCGCCTGCAGTAATACCACGGCGTTATATAATATTTATATAGACTAACGGTTGCAATTTAATAAAATTAAATCGAGTAAATTAAATCCAATATAAAGAGTACAATTTTTTTTGTTTACAATCGAAGTATTTATGAGTGTCAAATATTTATCAAAACAAAATATAAATATTGACTTTTAAAGGTTTATTTTGTTTTCTCATTGAATTCTTTTTGACCAAAGTACTACTACATTCAATATAAAAAAATACATTTAAAATTAGGAACATACATTTTTTTTTAAAAGTTTCCTGTAATATGTAAATTAGTACTAATTTAATATAATATCATCCATAATACATTATTACACATTTACAAATAATTTATAATTCCTTATATTAACTACCTAGTAAAACTTTGTATAATCCATCATACATCTAGTGGGGCGGGCCAAAAGGCTCAATTTTGACGAGCTGAGTCAACTTTTTAAAGGGATGGTGGCAGTGGCGCCGAAGTCTATGCTAAGGTCCAACCTCTATCGGCCACATTTTATTTACAACAAAACTTTGTTATAACTTTATAAGTAAATAATGTTTATTAGAGTTGTATATTATGGGGTGGTGATGGTGATAAATAGGTAAAAGGTATATAAAATTGCGTCATTTCAAATTTAAGTTTAGTCTGCCACTGCATAGGTTGATCAACGAGTATAAATTAATAGGATTTTTATGAAATAACGTATTTGGTACCATTAAAATATATTATTAATATACAATCAATGATTTTACATACATTAACACTAACATAAACACATCACTGCATCAGTATACGGATATTGTTCATAGTATGTCGCATATATAGCATTTAGATATAAACACAAACAGTAAGTTAATTTTATCGGACAGTGCGGGTAATCGTTTTAGAACAATTATATTGTATTATGTCTCAGTGTAAAATTTTAGGTTCTATGCGATAGTTGTTATAATTATATAAATAGGTATCTTTTTGAGATTTGTAGATATTATATATTATATGCTAATTTTTACCATTGCAGGAGCCAGTATTACAGTTGTTTACATTGTATTGTATTTTGTAGCGAGAATAGTAAGTATAATATTATATTATAAACCGTTTTTTTTATTATTATTTATAATTTGAATATTATATGCACTCCACACATATTTAGTGTTCAGTGGAATTGACACATAAAATTATACATTTTTTGTTTATTCGTCACAGAATTTCGTCGATGAATCAATAGATTTCTCAACAATATTTTATACATTTTGTAATGCGTTTTTGTACATTACCTACATATTAGGAATAGCCGAAAAAGTTCCTTGATCGGATATGGTTTTTGAGTAAGATGATATGTCAATATTGTATCCCAGGGGCGTCATTTCAGTTTTTTTTTTGGGTGTGTCATTTTGAAATTTCAGCAGGCCATATAAAAATAGAGAGGATCTACAAGGGGGGATTCCCATGTTTCAGCAGGCCAATTGAGAATATTTTAAATGTAAGGGGTGCCACCGCACACCCTGACCCCCCCCCCAAATGACGCCCCTGATTGTATCCATGCTTGTGGTCAATCGGATTATTATATTTAGCTTCAGTACGTAATTTTTATAGCAGGATGGTTGAAAATATTGAATTTTCTATTAATTTGAACGTCTGGCGGCTCTCCCACACATTTGGATGCTGTATAGGGCCATCCATACAGGAAGCACTAGGTGAAACATTGGTGAAACAAGGGATCAAACTACGTGGGTCGGGCTATTTTCCGCGAAATTATGCCGACCAGGCATTATTCTGGGAATTCAATCGTCACAAGACAGACAAATAAGGAAAACATTCTTTTGGGTGGAGGAAAGTTTTGATGATACATTTTAACCTGACTTAGTGGAAATGTCTAGTTTCGTATACACGGGGCACTATAGTCTATGCCAATGCTTTATACATAATTTATTTGTTTTTAAAATAAATCTATATGTATTTTTAATCAAATTAAATTAGAGGTCCTTTTGTTTTAAGAGTGCTTTACTCTAACACGGCAATGGTTATCACTTATCAGCTACAGGTTGAATTAATGAAAAAACCCAATAAGACTATAACAAATACAATATTTAATATTTATACAATACGACGTAAAACGCATGTCATAATATTCGGCGAGGGGACGCCTTGGTGCCTCACATCAAATAAATTGTTTGTGAAAACCTTTGCGAGCGAAAAAGAACCACTCAGACCATAGTCACAGTTGAGAAACCAAATTTTTACACAATAATAATAATGACAATATATTGTGTGTCGTCGCGTTTTTATTTTTTTTGGTATGAATCATAATGTAAAAAATAGTTATTGAAAAGCATTAAGAAAAAACGGATTTCAAAACAATCATAATCTTTTTTTATGATATTAATCAAAAAAATAAAAACCCTAAGACAAAGCAAATATTGTCTTCTTTATGCCTAATCCGGTGTATACATTTTGTTTTTTGTAAGTTACAGTCACATATAGATACTAAGTCAGTAGTGGTTCAATTTCTTGCGAAACCATTCTTCTTTATTTTATAATTTCGTGTTATATTGTATATTATATACGACACTAGCCGACCCGTCACGGCTTCGCCCGTGATTGGTTGTTTATTTTGCATTCGGACCATGATATGTAGAATTTTTTTTACAAATTTTATCGTTTAATGTGATCGGCAAGTAAATATATACAAAAAACGGTTAATGAAAACGTATTGAAATGTTTTTTTAGTGGTATTAATGATAAATATATTTTTATTAAAAATGAATAGGTACAGTTACAAAATAAATGCTAATTAATATGTTAACAAAAAAAAATTAAGAATCGGGTGATGTTGTGACATTCAAGAAAGTATTTGGTAAAACTCTGTGAAAAAAAATTGGAAAAATGTTAAATAGTGTCGTCACAAAACGGTAACATACAAATAAAAACCCCGCTTTCCCACCCCTCCGTCAAAAAATTCAAAATCAGGCGATGTGGCGACATTGACGAAAGTATTTGAAGCAAATCTGTGAAAAAAAATTGTAAAAAAGTTCAATAGCGTCGTCAGAAAATTGGAACATTTAAATACAATACACCCCCTCCCCATCCCCTCCAGAAAAATTGATCGAAGTGATGACACTTGAAAAGATATTTGAAACATCTCAGTGAAAAAAAAAAATGGAAAAAAGATAAATATTGTTGTCACAAAATGGGAACATAAAAAAGTTCTGTTCTTGCGGACATCGTAGTGAGGCCTCAAAAATTAGCTTTGTTTTTTAATTTTTCAAGAATTTTCAACTTATTTTTTATTATCAAAAGTGGTACCTTCGTAAAACCTTCAGCAGACTGTCAGATATAACAGTAAAAATGTTCAGCTAAATCGGTTCAGTAGTTTTCTTGATTCGTGTGGTCGTAGAAAACCCCTTAAATTTTATATATTAGTATAGATATAGATAGAAGGTATACAATTTACACGTTTATTTTAATTAATAAAAAGTTTTTTTATTAACTATCGGACTAAATTTATGCCAAAAACCTTCTCTATGATGTCCTCTTTAACTGCACGACGATCCAATACCTAAGTAGTTTCGGAGATTATCCCGACCAAAAAAAAGCGACTTAATTTTATATAGTAGTATAGATATAGATATAGTACGAAGATAGATATGAATATTTAGTATACATGTTGTTGGTGTACGTGCGATAAAATTCTTGGAACAACACCGATATCAAACACGATACAATTTGACGAACAAAAAGGTCAGGTTGCAGGTAGCTGGAAACCCGTGGGCCGCACAGTATGTACAATAATATATATAGGTATACAATTTACACGTTTATTTTAATTAATAATAACTAATTCTTCATTAACTTAATCGGACTAAATTTTTGCCTTAAACCTTCTCTGCGATGTCTTCTTTAATTTAAAAAAAATTGCACGACGATTGAATAAGTAGTTTCGGAGTTTACCCCGAACAAAAAAAAGCGACTTCAATTTATATAGTAGTATAGATTATACGACTCATACTAATTATTCGTGTTTTACCTTTTATCGTGGTGATCTGCGCGCTGGGCTGCAGACGAGGAGCGATCAGATTGATGGACGTCACGGTGACCGGGCCGGACGATACCTGCACGCTGTGGCCCCACATCCTGGTGTCACTGTCTGCCATGGTCTCAGAACAGTAACCGCCGCGGTGACGGGCCGAAGGCGGGACGGAGTAGCATCGCGGCGTCTCACGAGCACCGAAAAGACGACGGGGGCGTAGCGCTTCTTATACACCTCTTTTGCTGTCGGGCGCGCCGGTAACCGCGCGTCGGGCCGCTGTGTACTACGTGACCGCGTAAAACCGTTGGCATTCGACGTAGTCCCGGTGACGACGGATGTGGGCGCGACAGTGATCGACGGGGGCGAGCGCCATGTCGCTATATCGGCGTGGAGAACGCGAAGCGATGTTTTATTGAAATATTGTCGACGACGCCGCGTCCTTTGCGTGCTGAAAACCAAAAACGCAAACGTTATAATATAATATACGGCGATTGTGGTCGTTGCTCGTATATTATGTAACGGCTAGGCCGTTTTTTGGGGGGTAAGAGACTTGGCGTGGATATAACCTCCACTGGCCTTAATTTTTATAATATTTTATTTTGTGTTATTAGCGCAAGGCGCGACAGGCCTATTTCTAAAATAAGAATGATAATTACAAACAAGATGTAATATAATATAGCACTTGCATATACACTTACAACTATAATAATAATAACAACAAAGATTATAGTTATAGCCTTATAGGTATAATATTATAATGTTAACTAAACAGAAAAATAAATGAAAAATAAATAATAAATAATTTTTTTTCTTAAATAGTACAGAAAAATAATATCAGATATGAAATCGAAAACAGTGGGTCCTCGTTATTATAGCAATACGATTTAAGCTTTTTTTTTTTTGAAACACAATTTTAGTTACAATATACCAATAAGTAAATTGGACGAGTTTGAATGACGGGAAGGGGATGTCGCCCATTAGCAGCACCCCGTAGAAGATGTTTTAGGGAGAGAGTAGGTCCCTCAGTTCCTTTTAAAGCGTCGGAGTGGGTTATTTGGGATTTTTTATGGATGAAAGGTGAGTGATTATAGGATTTGTGTGATTATTAAAATATTTGTGTGTTTTTTTTGTAGGTGAGCGTATCAAGTTTGTTTTAAGTTGGAATGCAAATGTCTTTATGTAGTGAGTCATTAGTGATGCACCAGGGAGCACCTGTTATTAAGCGTATAGACAAATATACTGAAAAGCCTGTATTGTTCTAGTGTTGGACGGTTTGGCTGAGCCCCAAAGTTGGATACCATAGTACCAGGTGGGTCTTAGAAGAGCCATGTAGATTGTTCGTTTGGTTTTGAGGGAGAGATTAAATTTAAACTTTATAAACGGCACCAAAATTCGAAAAGGAAAGAGTCGACTGCGGTCAACAAGACTAGTTAAATTCAAAGGTTTTTTTTAATACCAACCCATAAGCTATAATAGTGTATACACTAAGTAATGTTTCGCAAGATAAAATCTAGTTTGTATACCTGGTTGGCTGGATCCTCCGATGTCACTTATGGGTAAAAAGTTGGTTATTGAGACTATTGATTATAATGTTTAGTTTCATGATATTATTATATAATATGTCAATACGTCATAACTCATATAATATATTATGTTGTCGACATTTTTAATACATTTTACATTTGTGTACCTGTTTTAAAGTAGGTACACGTTTTGAAAATGAACCCTCCCCCACCACTAAATCAAGGACCCCGTTTTACGATATATTAAAATAAGTATAACATTGCGCTTATTAACAGTGAGCACTTCGGCAGATATTATGGTATAGGCACTGAAATATTGGCTATATTAAACATCGCGCGTGGCTTATTATACTATTTATTACGATTGTAAAAGTAACCAACAACCGCGCTGCGATTATTTGATTTATTTATACGTGCTTGTACTGGGGGGCACATTATATTACTATACGATAGTATAGGTAGATCGGAGAGAAACGTTACGTGTTCAGTCGAGTAACCGCCGAACGGCTACCATATTATATATACCTATAAGTTATTACTTATTACTCGTGTGCGCAGATTATAAACGAACGAGCCGAGGGAAGCAACGACACACCACGGTATGGCGACGAAACCGGTTGTGTGACCTGACGGCCGAGTGAAATGGCCAATGCGCGCGCGAACGATCGAGAGGAGCGGAATGGTCGGCGACGGCGCAGCGCGAAGGGGTTATTGATGTCTTGGTTGCATTGTTTATAATTGGCAGCAGTAACGCAGCAGCAGCAACAACACAAAGTGTATTTGTTTTATTCCGACACGAGACTAATTTTTTTTTTTATATCTCTTGCGCCTCCGCTCCGTCGATATAGTATTATATAATATTGTATCGATATATCGTTATATAAATAAACCGTTGGCGAGCGATATACATTATAATACTAATGATTATAATATGATTATTATTATTATTATTATTATTGAGCCCAGATTTGTATGCACCGAGAAATGTTTGAAAACGCAATTACAACTCTCGAGTTAACATTCAAATGCTCAATTACTTGTGTAGTACAATATTCAATATTTAAAGTTAATTTATTATAATACAAATTGATCGTATAAAAACAAAATTAGGTATAATGTATTTAATAATGGTTGTGGAGAAAATTATATTCAAATATTCAATTTAATAATACAAGTATTAAGTAATAACAGCTGATTTATTGTACAATGTTAGTTTTAAACTGCTCCGCAAAGTTTATAATTGTGTAATACCGTTATAGGAATCGTGTTCGCAATTTAATAAATAAATATACACTAAAAAAAACGTATATTTCCGCAATCAAGTTATTCGAAGAAAACCTAGCATTTACGTATACTTAACACCTCGAAGTCACATAGATGAAACTATATATACATTTTTATTACTTTTAGTCCGACTAAATCATAATAGATATAAGTACAACATATAAAATCTATAAAACAAAAAAAAACAACGGTGGATAACTCATTCAAAACGATATTATCGTTTGAATGATTTGAAGTATATCGTTGCTCCGTATACGGTACCCGCCGTGTAACCATGACATATAATTCCTATTAAATCATCCCAATGTGACGGTATGTACATATAATATGTTGACTAGGTCAATCGGAGTTCGGACAGAATATTACGCCAATAATATGTAATAGATATTATTATAAATTATAATGCATAATATTATTACTGACGCGTCGCATATTACTCATGTCGAGTGTAGCCGGTATAATATACCGTCTATATACCGGGATTCGGTATTTTTTTTGAGGATTTTTCGTAGTAATTACCAAATTGTCGATTTAATTCCACCAATGACCGTGTGTGTGTGGTGTGTGTGTGCGAGCGAGCGAGCGTTTGATAAAAAGTGCAGAGTGCGCGTGTAAATAACTATCATCTGGGCATGACCTCAACGCGGCGATATTCGAAGAACTAAACACACTCGTCGTAATCATCGAATCCAGTGAGAGGAATATTTATATATATATACATTACATTAACTATTAACACATAAATAATATTATGTACGTATGCCGCCGCCGCCGCCGCTGCAGTACGATACCCGTACGTTGCGGCGGTACCCGTCGGCCGTTGGCAACTCTCTTCGTTGCGCAACGAGTTCCAATTTCAAGCGGGGCATTTGTTTTTTTTTAATTTTAAATGTTATTATTTATACCGCTGCAGCGGGACGGCCGAGCCGTTCGTTTTATTACACAGCTCGACGCGTTATACATAATAATAATAATAATAATAATAATAATAATAATATTATTATAAAATGTAAAATAATAAATAACGGCAATATTCGTAAACAGTTTACAGTTCGTCCGTGTGGTCACATAACAATAATAATATAAGGTACGCGAATACCAAGACGCATAAGCCCGACTCCCGTCTCCTCTGTACGGCGTTTTTGTGATCTGGTTCGACGAGTCTATACTATTATTATGCCAGATATCGATCACTCAACCTAAGCCGACAAAAGAGCAGACGCACCCCGCAACATTTATCTATATATATATTATAATACTTGCTGCAATGCGCCCGGCGATCTCTCGTTGTTATTTCAACGACGTCGTACTTGCACGATTGGGGACGTACAATATTTAAACAAATAGAATCAATATACGATTTGTATATTATGATGGTCAAATCAGTTAACACACTTTACAATACAATACCGCGTTCGTACATTTGAAGATAAAAATGATATAGAATAATACAATTCTACTCTTAACCTGAGAAATATATAGTGCCTATAGGCTATAAGAAACTGGAATGGACTCGGAAAAATCAGAGGAACGCGGCAATGTTACGATGCCACGGCACAACGACTCACGTAATATTATGTCCTACAAATTGGAATGGTGAGGTTGATCTGATTCTATGGGCTTGCCTACCCGTTTCATAATATGCAGCCGCCGCCAGCCTGCTATAGGTAGTGCCGCGGCCCGTGATCGTAGATTTAGGCTTTCCATGATTTTGTATAGAAGACAAGGTCGTGTACGTATACATAAGTAAAACTGCTGATTACACCAATCATCAATTTGACAATTTATTTTTTTTATTCAATTTTACGGTCATATTAATTATAAGATAACAAGGTTATCTTATTTAGCACATGTTTCACTCTTTTGCACTACACATATCTTTCACTATAATATAGCTTATACATACATGTCATATTATACTGATAAATATAAACGTTTACTACAACAACAACATAATATACACACATAACTATATATTATGCATGTTGGGTTACTAAACAATACGTATCCGAAAGGCATTATGAGTCGTTGTACGTAATAACATCAACAATAATATCATTATTTTTATTAACGAGGCTATCAATATTCTAATTTACAAACGGTATTCGAAGAAACTTAAGTCAATATTATTGTTTTTTTTTAGCTTTACACACGTGACACGACATAATCAGCGTTGTGTAGCTAAGGTCGAGTTGCCCAGTCCCTCGAAATATACGGATATGAGTTACTTGTTTACAGCTGTTATAGTTGAGCTATACGTCACACTGTCTCATCGAATTTATTGAATTTTCGACGATGATAAAAGAAAAAACCTGTGATTAATCAATGCTTAATATCATATTATATCGTAGTTATTACGTATTAACAATATGACTGTTGGCCTTCCAATATATTTTGACTTGCGGGTAAAAGCATCAACTCACAGACCCCACACACACAAAAATACATAGAGCAAAAAAGAGACGGACACCTAAATATCATATTATGATCCAAATAATCTCTGACAAGTGTGTCGCGTGGACGGGTAAACACTAGATAGGTCATGAGTGAGTACGTATTTTTGAAAACGTTGCGTTAGGGCTGGTAAATATTTTATTCTTGCCACACCGCCCGTCGGTCCTTAACGTTAAAAAACGTATACGCTTGTCGCTTTTCGCGTTTTCCAGCGGTAGACGGGCCGTCACCGCCGCACACTTTCGCACGATCACGAGCGCGCGCCGTTCTAGCGACGGTTTTAGAGGACGCGGGCGCCGCGAGGTTGTTTATTTTTATAAATCGACGAGAGGACGTCGTCGTCGTCGGCGGCGCGCGGTGGCAGCGGCGGTGACGGCAGACGTTACAAAACTATTACTATACACTCACGTTGACGGTGCGCGCGCTCGTGTGTGTGTGTGTGAGAGCGCGCGCGGGCGACGTTGCCGCGCAGTTCGTCGGACTCTCAAAATTCAACCTTGCCAAGGTCAGGCACGGACGCGTGCGCGCGCACCGCTCGTTCATTATAATATTATTATTATGTGTGTGCGAGCAACCGTTCCCCTGGGTTCCCTACCGTGCTTTTTTTTATTATTTATTTACTATTATTGTATTAATTATCACTAAACTATTAAGTATTTATTATTTACTATTATCTTCCGTACGCACACGCACACGCACACACGGTGTTGACAAACATGAATGTGCATCGGCCGCTGCACATCAGTAGGCTGTTGCGAGGGATGTTCAATTAATAAACACCGAACGTCATTACATTATTATAATATAAAGTCACGTAAGTACATAAAACAAATCGAAGCGGCTGCTCGACGATAGAACATCGTCGTTTTTCGAGTACACATTTTTACCCAAATGATAGGAAATTAAGCACACA
This sequence comes from Neotoxoptera formosana, assembly GCA_022818045.1. Taxonomy (NCBI): domain Eukaryota; kingdom Metazoa; phylum Arthropoda; class Insecta; order Hemiptera; family Aphididae; genus Neotoxoptera; species Neotoxoptera formosana. The sequence continues at coordinate 13,381,118 of CM040634.1, forward strand.
AACGCTTTCCGGTTGCTACACGAAATCGTATCCGGTGAATGGGGTGGTGACTGAGGACTCGATTAAAAAGCCGTACAAGTTACGTACTTGAGCGTATACGTGTGACGCGCAGTTTAAATTTTGTACATCTAACAATAATTTGACGCGGCGATCTCGAACGATACGCAATTATTGTATCGTTTACCGCGATTTTCGTAACAATATTTAAACGTCATGACTCATGACACTCGAAGATACATTACGCCACGCGCGCATATAATGATAATATGACGTACATATATTATTATAACAACAATAATATTTTGTATGCGCATAAATAATAAACACACAGACGGTGTGGCGGTGGCGGGGCCCAAAGAGGTTTGACAGTATACGTATACAACAATACAGGTATCTATGTATATTGTACATATTATTATGTGCAGGACAGGGAATTTTATGCACTAAAGACAGAAGACACTAAGAAAATTATACTTATAAAAAATGCACGAGTGCCGTGAATATTCAAAATAATGCACTACCTATAGAATTAAAATTACGACAAAAACATAAGACATACAAAACCTTTAGAATAAAACAAACATTGTATAAATAGTAATGTAATATTATAAATTAATATTGTTTAGTATGATAATTTGGATATATAGGTACATTGATTTGATGATGCTCAATTTGGTTTAGTTTATACTTTATTTGTGTTCAGTTATCATAAAAGTATTAGTAAGGTTCCCACACATTGCAGGTTGCGCTGTAGCGGTAAAAATGCAGCCGGACACATCATTTACCGCTACCGCTGCCGTGTGTTACAGGTAGCATAGGTACGTATATACAACATATTGTTAGTTGGGTCGTATCGATTTCATTAGTTGTATGGAATTTCAAATGTAAAATAAGATCAATTTTATTTTTTCACATTGGATTAGTATATATTATAGAAATTAAAATTTTTTATTTTTGTATAAAAATGTTTTTTTTTAATGAAATAGGTAATGTCCTTAAAAACTAAGTTATTCAAAATAGAATACGCCATCCAGCATATCCAAGACACAGACAATATCAAATCGAGCATATTGTATATATATAGTAATAATATATTATAGTTACCTCTAAACAAAATTCAAAATACATTATAATTCCAGAACTAGTTGGGTAATTATGTGGTGTGCTAGAGCTGCGGCTAGCAGAAAGGGGTGGTTTTAAAAAAATGATTCACGCATTTATTTACTCGATTTTTTTATATCATCTCGGAAATTGCAGAACACGTTGTCGTCTACCGTTGTGTGTAAATAGTAATGCTGCAAAAATATTTCGACTAGCATAGAACTATACATTATGGACAGATGCGCGTCGCCCGCCGCCTCCACAGGACGCCACTATTAACGACCAAGTGCGAGTTAACAATGGAACGCTGCAGCCGCGAAACTCGTAGGTCGCCACAAAAACGGCATTGTCAATTATGTATTATTATGTATATTATATTACATTGTACATATTATATTTTATAATGATATTACGACATATTATATACGTATATTGCATGTATACAAATGGTAAGTAATATGTACTGTTGGTGCAATATTTTGTATGTTCATATTTAATTTTGTTTTAATTGTATATGTATATAAATGAAGGTACCGATATGTTGATTTTTTTTATCGAAAACGTTAAGTTTCTTCGACGTTTGACCGTCGACCCGACACCGGGTCTTTTTCAACCTCGTTTAAATCTCTATAACGACGACCCGTTAAATTTTTGTGTAATAATTTTTCAAAGGCTCGCTATTACTAATCAATGATGATAGTAATCATATATAATGTGTAAAATATGTCGTATTTAAAAATGACCAAATATATTCACCATCTGCAGTTTAAAATTGATATTGACTATTATATTATACATATATGCATACTGTATTTTATATGCGAGTAAAAATGTGTATTATTGTGTTTAACATTTAGTTGTGACTTTCAGTCAACGATTGTGAATTCGCGTAAAAAGTATTATCGATAGTTAAAAAAATAATTTTGGCACAATTAACGGAGGGTAAACATTTTAAATATAAAATGGTATTTTTAAACGATTTAATAGGAAGTGGTGATTGTCCGTATTTATTTAACACGCATAACATAAGAATTTAAACTTGTTATCATCCCAACGTGATATTGCTATCTAGTAGAAAGATGAGTATATTCTGAAAACAATTTTAATTTGTCATAAAATTTAGTTTCAATCATAGTTTCACAGATCAATCTGTGCGTTGATATGAAAACATATCTAAATTCCTATGTATAGCTGGTATATGTAATACAAAAACTGAAAATGACCACTTTCAATCTCCTTAACTAAAATGTTTTCCTATACTATCTATTTAGGGCTTATTGTGTTTTAACTTTTAAACATTTTTTGAAATTTTGTGAAACGTTATAGGTATACTTTTAAATTGTAATAATGTCCATAGAGTTTATTAACATTTATAGGTACATTTATTATCGATAAATACGGATAAAATATATTGATCAGCATTCAGCAGACGCACAATTTCAATAAAAATTAATAATCATTTTTTAACATACAAATTAGGGTATCACACTTTCTTTTATCAAAATTACTGTCAATATAACTTTAAAAATGCAGATTTAAGATTTAGTAAAATTCTTACATGACACTCATTGAAAAATAAATATAGATTTTCGAGTCACGATTATGAAAGTTAGATGTGTAGTTCCTAAAAAAGTATAATTCATATAAATGACATATAGTGTAAGTTTCTACTTCCCACACTATAACGGGTTTACTATATGTCGTCTACCCATGGGTTTTAATAGAAATTCAAGGGTTATTTTTGATTTTCAGAATGAAGTGACGGCGCCGAGGAGCACAGTGACCGGTGCCAAACACCCGAATAATTGGTGCGTGTTTAATGGTAATATTTATATATATATATACTATCGTAGGAATTCGCATATGCCATTTTTATTCTAATATAGGATCTTAGATATCTCGTTTTTTATATCCTTGTAAAGAAATGTTGGTACACATCTATCTTATTTAACTGACGCCTTTATTAGTCTACACGCAACTTCATACCGGAACACCGGTATAACCGATGACTGATGAGTATATAAATATAATATAATGTTATACAATGATCTTATATTACCCTAAATAGTCGAAAATATTACATAACATACATTTGAACTGTGTAGTTTGCACTTATCCATCTATCATCCACAATATCCAAAATAAATTATACAATTCGTTTTCATATTTATCGAAAAACACCAGAAAACACATATTATTATGACACAACGTATCACTGTGGCGAGGTAATAGTTTGTATTTATAGGATCCAATAGTTTCTACGATTATCAAAATAGTATGTATGTATAAATATTAAATAAATTATTAATGTACCAAAAATAAATACCTAATAATTAATAATACTTAGAGAAATTGGTAAAAAATATAAGCAGCATCGTGTAAAATATAAATTCACTCCACTAAACTGAAGTATCATGTTCTAAAGTCTAAACTATAGCTTTATGGCTTAATATTCCTCGTACAACAAATATAGAAACAGATTAGATGTTTTCTAAAGGTACGTCAAACTTTTTTATCCAAAGTAAATTGAATAATGGCATTGTCTTCAACATTTGTATTCTAGATGCTTAATGATCAAAACCATTAACAAAGATTATAACAATGAATTCTTTAATTCGTATACCTATGCAAAGTTAGTATGTAGACTTGTCGAAAATGACAGCGCAGAATTATTAAGAAAAAATAAAAATTGTATTTATCATCATTGTCAATCTTTCATCAATACCTACTTAAACAATTATTTAATGATTTAATACCTAGGAAAAATAATACAATTATATTATTTGTATAACACTCACGTTTGAGTTTTATGTTTGTGTATACAATTTACAATAATTTTCTAATAGTTCTATAATCATCAAAAATAATTTAACAATAGATATACCAAGACAAAAAAATGTTTAACTATATCAATATATATTTGTGTGTTAAAGTTAATTCCATATATCTCTTTCCGACATTGTGATTGATATATTATTGAAAAATTAAGGTGCCTTCACTCTTTATTCCCTATGTTTCTATAACATTTTGTTACCAAGACGACGTATGCAGTAGGTATATACGCCACACGGCACGAATGCAATATTGTGCCCTTTGGTTAAAATTCCAATTATTAAAATAAAATATTTACATTATTCATATCATATTGACTATTGTAATTTGTAAAGCGTATGACACAATTTCTGAAGTCATAAACATAAACGCGAGAACACCACAATGTGCGTTGAAAACATTCAAAGAAGCAATACCTATTTGTTTTCATTCATATTTTAATTTTTGTATGATATGGATTTGTTTTTAAAAACTTATTAGGTATCCAAGTATCCAACTATATTCTTTACTTAATGTCAATGGTTAAACGATTTCAACACTTTTTACGACTTTTTATAAAGAATGAATGGTATAACGGATCAAATTTAATAATAAATATTATATGTCTCTATAGTCATAATAGATTATACAAACACTATAATATAGGACATAGGTATGTGATTTAAGTAAAACATTACTAAACGTACGAGACAAAAATTACTTTATAGGTACCTATATACCTATAGGTTTATAAATATAATAGATTTGTTATATATCTAATACCATCATACGATTCATATTTAAACATGTTGAATATAGGTAAATTAATATAAGTATACGAAACCGCAATAAAAACCTGATAGTAAAATATACAGTCCAAATACCTAATATTATATGTTAAACGTAAAGGTGAAGAGTACGGCTAAGGTATATTAACTCGAATACTATGATTTACAATATAATTATGTAATATAATTTATATCAAAGTAATTTGTAGTAATCACTGTTATTTTCATCCATATTAAATTAAGTTATAAAATAAAAGCAACACTAGAAATTATTAACTACCTATGAGACGATTTGAAAAAAATAGAGATTAATTAAATTGTCATTTTGGGTCACGGGCAAAAATTTATTTTAAAAACGCAGAAGTCCTATCGTATTAAATAAAAAGAGATAACTACATATTATTAACCAATACCAACGAGTCATATATTGCAATAATGAGTAAACGGTATAACCTGTTTGGATAAATAACTGAATTAATTTAAACTAGTTTAGGTACACATAAATATTATGATGTCGTTACTTAAGTTACAAAATCGTTAAGAATTATAAACTAGTATTTGATAATCAGCATATTGCATATTATAGAGCCATCGAAATGAATATTTATACGTACCTATTATATTATATAAAATAGACATATTATAGTACGAGTGTCCCTTATTTTTTATTTGTGGTATATGTAGTGTTATATTATATTATCGTGGCGAATCAATATAAATGAAAAGTCGAACTACGAAAGTTGAACACCTGTTGAAACGCGTGTCATTGTGTCCAAGTCTACCGTGTTTCGAGGTAAACAAAACGAGATCGAGAAATTTCTAACAAACGGCTTATATTATTATTACACAGAATAGCTGGTACATTTAATAATATTAAAAATTATAATATAGTCGTCAGGTGTTTTTGTTCGATAAAGAGAAAGTTAAGCACTGTGTTATCGATCAGTCTTTGTTCTTAGGTCTTTTTGTATAATAAATAATAATATAAGATCATTTTTTCTTTACGCGCTTGTCCGTCCATTACTGCACGTTATAATGTTTTATAATATTATATATATTGTAGACTGTGGATAAACGACGACGCGTAGAAATGCAAAATAGCTTTCAATAAGTTTCAAACGTGTATTTTTATTTTACGTACAGCGTGTATGACGTGTAATTTTGTCGAACGGAATTTTACGGTTTATTTGTGTCTGCCCGGAGGAGGTACCTCCTCGCAGTGGCCAAAAAAATATTACCATTATTATTTTATATGATTCGATTGTGCATACAACTCCGCATTTTATTATTTTAATGCGTCTTTATGTCAATGTTGTCGACGCGTATTTTTTTTCTTGTCCGGCACAATAGGCAATATATATGGTACTATGAAAAACAATAAAAATCATGACCGAACGTATACTAGCGAGCACCATCTATTCTCTCTCTCTCTTTAAGTGTATACAGTTATGAAAAATTCATACGATCACTGTGGTGTAATTATTCTGAGGGTGTAACTGTTTAAAAAAGGTCATGGGGTTATCGAGAGGGACTCTAGTTTTTTTTTATGGCTGGTATAATTTTTTGCAAATATTAACGAAATTATTCAATACTATAATGTATTATGTAACTAATCTAAATAAAATTTAAAAACGATAAATATACTCATAAGACACTTTATATACATTATGTATACCTGACCGTAAAGTGTAACAATAAACTAGGCATTGATTTTTATAACAAATTCTAAACTATAACATATCCAACAGAGTAATCATTTATTTACGAAGGTGGTACACAGAAAACGAATCCTCTAAAAAATAACCCTATAATAAAAAATATGTGTAATTAACACATATTTATATTCACGAGATTTCAATGTCAGTCTAAAACAAACAAAGTCAATTTGTTATGAATAAAATAATAATATATACCTATAAAAAAAAAATAACTAATATTTTTAGATCCACTTGCCGATCTTTTTCTTATTTTACAAAATGTCATAGTATTAGGTATATGGGGTTGTTTTTTTCACGGGTTTTTTTTTTTTTTGGGGGGGGGGGTCTAAATTTCTGTGTGGTTATTTTTTGACGGTGCACAGAAAACTGTCACGCTGAAGAATTAGGTGTTAAATAATTGAGGTAATATTCACGCATGTTACAACACATATCAAGTGACTATTTTTACATACAGAAGCCTGCAGTTATAAAAGACATAGGTACTATACATTTGATCCAAAATATAGACTTTTGTATAGGTAATAAGTGTAATATTTAAAAAAATGTCCTATTAAAAATATGCGAAAAACAATGTGTATCAGACATTATAATGCGATACCGGTGATGTTACCGCATTTACCTACCAATGCGCAACGGTTGTCTTGAACACGAGGTTCAATGATAGTTACACGTGACCAATTGGCAAGTAAAACAGTTATACACTTATAAACTGCTTGGGGGGGGGGGGGAAGGACACATCAGTATTCTGCGTTTTTCGTACATTTTTACCACTATTGTTGACTGCTAGCTATTAACATTTTCAGAGTAATATTTTTGTTCGTATACGTCTCTATATACACTACAATTATAATTTATAACAATTATTTTCCACTCGGAAGAAGTGGTCTATTGTCTAGCCGGGGACAATAATTAAATTAAAACATGACGTATCAGACTATCGCATTAGATGAATGTTGGTTACGACACGTCGTTGTCAGATGTGCGAACTCCCGTCGAACCACTGCAAACGTGGAAGGACTTTTTACGGACTGTCTGTCATGTAGAATTGTAGACATCGTAGGGGTAACTTTTAAGTTATAACAATTGTATATACTGCAGATTAACATCCAATAGGACAAAATACCGTATTAATCATTCGACGCTACAACTATGTAACCATATGAAATTAGTTAATGGAAAACACAAATTGTATCAATGAGAGTTAGCACCGGCATAGCAATGCACCGATATGAAATTAGTTCCAAATGTAGGTACGCTGCATAACATCATACATTTTGTAACACAAGTCGTAAGTTAAAAGTTTTCACAAAACCATCTAAATATCCGAAATATGTATTATTTCACCAATATTATGGTACAATTCTGAGAGATAATTAATAAAAATCAAATTGCACACACCGCTCGATGATAAAACGAAAAACGAAGGAAAATAAAATGGGGGATTAAGAGTGTTAGGCACCCCTATATAATTTCCAAGAAGAATCTTAATTTGACGAGAAATTAGTACTTTTCCATTATTTCGCATATTTGTTGGCACAGTTTCATATTGTGAATATTTTGTTTAGATAATATGCCAAACCAAATAGTCATGAGTATATAGCGCCCTTCTATTAACGTTGGATAATCGCTTAATACTGCGCCCTGGCCATAGCTCCTCTTGGACCCCTTAGTGTTAATCCGGACTTAGCTGGGTGTAGTCGCATTATTCACCCATAGACACGTATACACTGCGGCTAGTGGTTACATTATAGCGTCGGAAGCAGTGACTTCGCGTGCATACGGCGTATAATAGGTTAGAGTAGTTGGTTGTTGACAAAAAAAAAATAATAAGAATAAACAAAAACAATAGGTCTCTTTTTTAATAATAATATATCATCGTTATCATCGTCGTCGTCGTCGGACGCTCTATAGTGACCTTGACCGCAGTTTGACGTGGCCTAGGAAGGATGACCGAGACCGTGGGGCGGCGCGTATCGGCCGTTGACTTCGCGACTATTCGGGAGTACCTGCACTACTGCGTGTGTATACACATTACAATATAATATATCGTGTGATATTTGTATAATATTATGTACTTCTCGACTTATCGTACATAAAATAATCGTGTTGTGTCGTGTTCGCGACTTCTAAACAGGACCGCGTGCTTAGCCGTCAGTTGACGCAAAATATACCACTCGTGGGTCACGAGTCACGACGACGACGGCGGAAAAGCGTTTTGTCCGAGGTAAATAAGCAACAAAAAAAAAAAACAATAAAACAGCGACAGGAACAGAACGCGAATTTGACGGATCCCAAAATCGGCGGTATACAATAAAATTACGATTTTGAGTACGACTGAAAATAAATAACGTTACCGTGGCCCTTATAAGGACGACGACGGCGATGGCGGTGCGCGCGCGAGCGTCCGTGCGGCACGGCGTGCGCGTTCAAGGTCAACGGTCTGAAAAATCGTGGAAAAGGGTGGCGGTAATATGGTAGCGGCTGCGGCGACGGGAAAGAACGGTGGCGGCGGCGGTGGCGGGGCACGACGAGAGTTCACAAAGAATGGCACGATACCGTTACAAAACATCCGCAGCTAGAGGCCGTCAACCGGCATCTCTGTTGGCCACGTCCGTTACGGCCCCCCTCCCCGTCCACTCACCATTCACCCCACGACCGCCGATTCCTGTCCTTCCCCCCCCCTCCCGCCCCCACCGAACACCGACAAGCCGACACCTCGTGTCCATTTCCAGCGTAGGTACACCGCGAAGTTCCGTCGTGCCGACAAACAACAATGGCTGAAAACGGACGAAAAATATTAATAACAACAATAATAATGATAATAATAATATTATAATAACAATAAACAACGAAGTCGCGATTGCATTATTGTTATTGTTATTATTATTATTATTATTATTGCACGTGAAACCGGACCCTCTCTGTGCGGTAACGCTGCAGATATCATTTTTATTGCTACCGCAGAGGCATAGAAGGTTATAGGTACGACAGACTCCTCGGACACCCGGACAGCGGTTTCGTCTTATATGCATAATATTGTCGTTATTATCCTGGTAACGCGCGAATAATATTGTATTGTTTTGTAAACAATGCTCAGGCCGTCGACGGCACGTCAGGACATTCCGAAGCTCGATACACCTTTCGTTACGAATTACTTAATTGATTTACATAATTCGTGTACAATAATACTGTCATTGATCTAATGAAATAAAAATCCATTATTATTATTATTTACCTGGCGTTCTAAACGTTATCCCGATAATCCGTTTGACGAACACCGCGGAACGTAGTGGTCAGCAGGACGAAACAGTAGTCAGGAGGACGTCGGTACACAAGGCGCGATTTATTAAATTATTATTTAACTATTTGCCGTCGTCGAGGACCACAATGATACTATAAACCACCGGTCGGCTAGGAACGTTCGCTCTTCGGGCAAATAATACCTGTGCATTCGAGGGTCTAGGAAAAGAAAAAATAATAATAATAACGGCGCGGCGACGACGACAGAACGGCACAACGAACAACGACGGTTAAACACGACCGCGTCCGCGACTGACTGCGACGAGTGCGACTACTCGGCAGTCGGCGGCGGCGGTGACGGTGTGTGCGCGCGCTCGCGTGTGCGTGTGCGTGTACCAGGCGGCGGTCGCTTTGCTGTTGCACCGGGACGTAGGCAATAGGCACGCATATTATACTGTATATAAATATAATATATACAGTGAATATATATATATATATATATATACAATGAACCGAAGTGTATATATATATATATATGTATTCACGTATGACTGTATGAGTAATACTCGACGAACGAGTGTCGGCGGAGGTGGTGGAGGGTTCGTCGTGAGCGCGCGGCGAGCGGTGTGCGCAGGGCGAACGGGAATGAAGATGAAGGTCGTCTGGGCTTGACAGCGCGTCGCGCGGAGGGAACGGGTGGCCGCGACGGCAGCACACGCACGCGGCGCCGTGCACTCTCCGGCCGCCAACGCCGCGCCGCGTTACATTATTATAGAATGGAAACGGGTGTAAAATATTATTATTGTGCACCGCAACGCCATCTGTCGCGAGCGATTCGCGTCCCCGTCGATCTTCATCCGCAGGCGAGATTCGCGACTTTTGAACGGCAGCTGCGTCGGCGGCGGCGGCAACCCGGCGTACACACCATTTATGCGTTTTTATACGTGCGATTGCATGTGTGCGTGTGTCGTGCGTGAGCGCGCGCGCGCGTGTGTGCGTGTGTGTGTATCCGTATTTTTTTCAACCGATAAAACTTATCGGGGGCGGACGCATATGCGGCGACTGCGACGACGGCGTTGACCTTTTATTCATATCGACCTTGAACCCTCAAGGTCGTTTTTCTCACATTTTTGTTTCACGCCCCACGCCAGCCGCTCGCCCGACGAGCCACCCCGTCGCTATCGCTTCCTTCCACCGGCACGACGGTGATAACAATACTATCATTATTATTGTTTTCGTTGTGAAATATTGTATTAATAATATCTATTATTATACAATCATCATTCATCACAGATTAATATTCACAGACCGCTTGTTTGTTTAGAACACGCAGTTTAATAGAGTTTATTATCATTTCGATTACGTTCGCGCCGCTATCAGCGTTCGACGTGTGTGTGCGTCCCGTGTACGTTTCGTCGTGTGCGTACTGCGTATACGCCGTACTGCCTCAACTGCGTGCTGCACACCGTCTACCGTCTACGGCGTAGACTCTACGCGGAGCAGAGTCGTCGCGGGTCGATCGAACGTCGCGCGCCCCCCGTCAATGAGTTCATCGGTAGACGCGTATTTTGTCTGTTCCGGGGGTGAACTCGTGGATCACGCGCAACGACCTCGTGGAGCGATTTAAAATATGTATGAGTCCGCCCGTCTCGAAATTGTGCATACTCCGCACACATTGGGGTAGCTATTCTTTTGTGTGTGTGTGTGTGTGTTGTGTGTGTGTGTGTGTGTGTATGTGTGTGAGGGGGGGGGAGAGCAAAGTGGTCAAAAACATAAGTTTTTGTGTTTATAGCCTTACAATAAACAATGTAAATTAGATGTACCTATCTACTTAATAAGTAATTGAGAAATAAAATATAATTATAATTAAAATAAATAAAATTACTTTATTTTGTTTATTTAATTTGGTGATGAATAATGAATAAAAAAAAGGTCTTAGAAATTACAATCATGGGTAGGAGTGTAGGACCGTGAAAATTGTATGAAAACGTTGAAAATGTAATACAAGGTCATAAGTAGTCCATAAACAACCATAAAAAATATCAAAAATATATTATCGTCACAATATTTTTTTATAAGTGTTTAAATTTTGAATTTTGACATTCTAATTATATTTTACATTTAAAACAAGGTTTCCCCTAAGTAGTTTTTAGTGCAATCAAAAGATCTAAAAATACATAAACTCAGTTTATTTCTTATAGATATTTTAAGTTAAATTTTAAACGAAATTAGATATTTAAACGAAGAATAAGTAATAACTATTTTAGTTATTTTGATGTAATTCAAATATATCATCCGTGAAACGCGTGGAGACGTTTATATTATGAATTTTACTGTATGATATTTTCAAAATATTTAAATTAATATTAAGCTATTACCTATTGACTATTTATATCATGAACCTATTTACACTGTTCTATGGTAAGGTGATAGTAATATGTGATATAATATGTGGTGATATATGTCAACATCATATCTGTAAAACACATGATTATTATTTTTTTAACCACTTGTTAAATATTAATATAACTCTATAAACTAAACTGTACAGTTATATGAAAATTGTGTATTTGTGTGTATTGTGTATATTATATATTTATATTGTTAATTGTAATTTGATTATTTATAGCCAACTAAGTTGAATGTCATGAATTGCGAAGCTTATAGGTATAGATTAAATGATTATATAATAAATGTTGTAATATGATTCATTGTTGATCTATGCGACATTGTGAGTTGTGAGTGTAGTGACTATATAAATATAATACTATATAATTTGTGAAACACAAAGAAGTAGATACCGAAGTGCATTTAATTAGGTAAGTATATATTATATATAGGTAGTGCCTATGTGGCTATTTGTAAACGAATAGGTATAAGAATTAAAGAATGAAATATCTAAATGATAATACTAGGTAAGTCGTCAAAATAAGTCGATAGTAACGATAAGTCGTCAAACACTAGTATTTTATAATTGAAATATAACATGGTAGTATGGTACCTAGTACCTTCTTATAGGTATTATAATAGATAAAAAAAAACTTTATATCCTATGGCTATAGCAGATTTACTAAAAAATATAATTTTTTTCCATTTTGAACTGACAGCAATGGATGATCTGTGTTAACATGACTACCCTATTATTGCCGCCGTCGTTTATTGAATAACAAATTCTAACAAAAGTTTAATCCGATAAAACACGACAGAAAAAGCACTTGGTGTTGATAAAAATTATAAGACATTCATTTCTCAAAATCGATTTGACTAAATTAAACTAATTTTGAATTACACAAAAGTTATATTTCTGAATCAAATTGTATATTATATATACTACCTATGTATTTTTAATATTTAATTTTTACAAATTTTAAAAAAATGTTGTTTCTTTTGTATACTTGTATTACTTGCCTAAAATAATCCACTATGTAGGTACCCTAGCTATTAGTATACTACTTGTGTATAATTGTGATTAACCCCCAGTGTTACTTATAGTGAATTAGTGACCCAACTCCGATAGTCAGATGTGAATAAATCAGTACTAACATTGATTATAAATACTAAGTATTTATACTTTTTACTACTTTTTACTATTTATACTATTTACTAGTATTTATAATCAATGGTACTAGGTATATACAATGTACTGCAACAGCAGCACAGGCCTCAGACAAGAGGCTATATAAAAATATATAATTAATAATATATTTATATTTTCATACAGTCTGTGGTAGCATCAGGACATTGATTGGGTAGTCTCGTAATGTTAGATTATAAATTCTTATCCGTGTTATATGTATTGTAATTGGGAATTTTGGCAATAATATTGATAAGTACAATGGAACGCTGATTATCCGAACGCCTATTAACTGCAGGACGTGAAAAAAAAATAATAAAAGGTCTAATAATATTTTTAATTGCATTGAACAACTGTGGATATTTAACCAGACTAAAATATCCCCATTTTTCAAACCTTAGTCCGTCTATTGATATTCGCTCCTAATTGTCTTGCACCCAATTGTCATTGCGCCTAAAAGTCCCGCACCCAATTTTCCGCGCCCTATTGTCCCGCGCCCAATTTTCTGCACCCAAGTGTCGGCATACCCCCGTAATTTGATATAGTTTCCCATATCGGCCAAATTTTAATATTAATAAATAATAACGACCTTATCACATTTGTTGACGAAATAGGAAATAAGGTATGATTGTTTGATGTTATATTAACATAGAGTATTCGAGTCCTATTATCCTATTTAGGGGCCCTTCAAGATTATCTCGAATGATCGACTGGCCTATCTGGGCAGCAGCAGTGGTATACATCTACGTATAAACGAATGCCTATAGTAGGCGCAAATAGTGTTTGAATTTTTTTTTTTTTTGGGGGGGGGGGTAGCTGTAACTCAGGTCAGGATACTGGATACTCTTATGATGCTTTTAAACTATCACAAAACCCCTAAAAAAATGTTCCTCTCTGCGCTCTGACATGAATTACAAATAAACATAAACATATAATATGTACATAAATGTAGGTACTTATAATGTATATATTATATAGGTACCATCAAAAATCAAATTCACATAACAATATAATATATATTAACATATTATTGTTTTTTAACATCAATTTTTTTACAGAAAATAATAAACTTTATAATTAAACGAAAAAACGTTACAAATTTAAACCATGACTGTGCATAAGATATTCCCCAGGGCCCAGACTTAGAAGATCAAATAGATAAATTCGTACAAACAAGGAATAAATAATATATTGAGAAATATGTGACGCCGGTTTGATATTGTATAGTCTATTTTACGACAGACCAATAAGTCCGCCGACCGATTCTTATCAGTGCTGCACATTATTGAATCATTCGTGATGTGCGAAAAGTGATTATTCTTTCCAATGTATTATGTAGACGTGTAGTAAAATAAAATCATTCGATTTTTTTTTTGGGGGGGGGCATTAGCAAATCTCGAGGGGGCTAACCCCCTCCCCCCGCCTCACCACTATTTGCTCCTATATGCGTATGCCTAAGACTTGACCTATACCTCCGTTTTATGTGGAAGAGGATCAGTTAAAAAACATCTAACAAGTACTAAAATCTAATATGTACAAAATTATGTTTTAAAATAAGTATTTAAAATGTCTAGCAAAAAAAAGTCACGAGTGTGTGCGATCAAGTCATTTTAGTCGAGACTCACTCTCCCCAAATCCATATATTATCAACTATACCATGCGAGTTTTGACAGTCCGAAATATTTATATTATATTGCCATTGTGACAGCAACTATCATATTATTGTACTCGCAATGCATGTCTCTGTAAACTATCATGATTCACGTCTTCACGATACCTATATAAAATATTAGCTGTAGTACGATTACAACCATCTCGTTTTACTATAAGGAACTGAAAACTCAAGATTTTTAAGATAAGAACATTAACTGATGTGTCGCTACGTTGGCTATTTTACGACATTTAAATTTTTGTGCAAGTTATACGAGTGTGTAAAGTAAACTATTGTAATTTAAAAATGCTTATAAATTGCATAACAATTAAAATATCGTTAAAAACCCAAGGCAGCGACACGGGTAATGTTCTTAACTTAAAGTTTGATAATAGGTGAATTCACTCAAATATTAAAAATTACAACATAGTGTTGGTTTTCTGTTGAACGTAAGTATAGTTTGTTGCGCGTTGGTCAGAGAAAGAAATCAAATAATGCGCTGAAATCTTTTAAATTTTCTTAATATTTATGACTTCTTTGCATGAAATATATTATTTTATATAATTTTCAAGGTTAGTTTCTTTTTGATAACTGTTATCTGTGTCGGTACTATACTACTATAGCTCGAGCACGAAGCATGAACACATTATAATATAGTAGCTCGAGTAGTCGAGTGCACGAACACGACTATTTTTTTAAAGTTGTAATATTGTATAACACTAAAAAACAGTAATACCTAATTAATATATTATGTTCGTGAGCACGACGTGCCAATGTTCCATATTTTAGATATCATTCATCGATGTGGTTAATCGTTATCTATACTTGCCACTTGCTAGAATAGTTGTAAATTGTCTTTCTCCGGAGTACTCTCTGGTCCTCATGAAGCCAAAAGTTAAATAATTCTGCGTTCAGTTTTTGGTACGGGTTTTATATCCATTTTTTTTATGAACAGTGATAATGTTTTTTCTTGTTTTCATTTATTCCATCATCATTTGTTGATTGTTTTTATTTATAATTTCAATTTGAAATATTTTTAATCCACCTAGACGATAGTCTTTAACTTTTGTAAAAAATGGGTGTACTTCCATATTGTTATGTCCGCTATTGTAAAGCTTTAAGTAAAAATCCGAATTTTAGCAAGATAATCCATCGTTCGTTTTACAAGTAAATAAATAAATAATTATATATATATATTATTACTATAGTTGGTATTGTTTAAATTAAATTTATTAAATTTATTTTAGGAATTTTGTAAGCAATGATGATACATTTCTCAGTCGTTTAAAACACATTTATAAATCGAAACTCTTACCTCTCGAAAATAAATATTTGTTTCATGAGTTTCATTTGCCTCCATTAACCGATCAAGATTTTGATGCAAAACCCATGGTACTATTTGTTGGTCAATATTCTACCGGAAAAACATCAATGATAAGGTAAATTGATAGTTTTTGAAATCTATGCTTAGAATTAAGAAATATGTGTTTCTTTTTTTCATTAAATTATTTGTTTTAGATATCTAATTGAAAAAGACTATCCTGGTATTCGTATAGGTCCTGAACCAACAACAGATAAATTTATGGTGGTCATGGGTGGTGATAATGAACAGACCATACCTGGTAATGCGCTTGTAGCTGACCCATCTAAACAGTTTGGTGACTTGTCACGGTTTGGAAATAAGTTCTTAAAAAAACTTAACTGTGGAATTGTGAATTCTCCATTATTGAAATCCATTACATTTGTTGATACACCTGGTATATTATCAGGAGAAAAACAAAGAGCACAACGAGAGTATAATTTTAATGACACTTTAAATTGGTTTGCTGAACGGTCAGATATGATAGTATTGACTTTTGATGCTAACAAATTGGATATCTCAGATGAATTGAAAGCAGCCATAGATGTATTGAAAGACCATGATAGCAAATTAAGAATTATTTTAAATAAAGCAGATACAATTGAGTAAGTTTTGCACTAGGTTTAAATGAACTCTGCATTTTTAGATAAAAATTACAATAATTCAAATTATTACTGATTCTCTGAACTTATTTGAACATATTTAAAATAAAAATAGGTACTTAAATATGATTGAGTTTGAATTTAAACACATACATGGAATTAAATATTGGTTAGATATATCCATTATAATCATTGTATAGCTGTATGAATTATAGATATATAATTTGCTTGAGAAATATTTAGTTTAAACAAACTGTAATTCTTTTAATTACTAATAAGTATTATTAAATTTTTAAAATAAACATACATTATTGTATATTTAAGATAACTTTATAGTTTCTTTCAATAAATTTGTATATTTCTTCAATTTGTTGAATAAATTATTGTTTTTAATTTGCTTTATAGATAACAATCTTAATTTTAAAATGTTAAATGGTTAGATAAGATTTATTTATAATTTATAGTGTCTTAATTTTTTTTTAGCAATAATTAGTTATTGATTTTGTCTAGAAGATGATTTGGAGTCTAGAGATCATCTTTGTTCTCATCTAAAACAGATTGGTTTAATTACAATTTATCCTATAACATTTAATCATTAATCATGTTTTTTCTAAACTAAACATTAGAATAATAATTTTTTTTTAATAGTGCAAGAGCATTGCTAAGAGTTCACGGTGCACTCATGTGGGCTCTTGGAAAAACAATAAATTGTCCTGAAGTTCCTAGAGTGTATGTTGGTTCATTTTGGGATCAGCCTTATAAAAATGATGTTAATCGGATGTAAGTTTATATAAAGTTAATTTATTATTAAATTGCTAATCAAGAAAAAAAAATTAGTCAATATCTAACATTAATAATTTTGGTATAGTCAATCGTTAATAATTTTTAACTTTTATTGTAAGAAAATTATTACTATTTGTACTGTTTCGTGAATACTGGTTACTGATGTTTAAACTCTATAAAAACTTAATTTTATATAGAAGTGTGTTTTTCAAAAGCATATGCTTGATATGCTGATAAATGAGTATTAACAAATTTACGAGCAAATTTTGGTTTGGGTGTTCAGCAATCTAAAATGAGTACTAGAATTTAAATAATATTATACATACTGAATTTTACTCTAATTTTTGATTTATAGATCAATTTTATAAAAAAGAATCCTGTTTAAAGATTTAACACTTAAACATACACAACATATGCTATCCAAGCATTCAAGGAAATAATTGGAAAATTATGAAATAATGATTAATTTATGCTTTAAATAATTTTGTATGTTTACGTTTGTTCAAACTAATTTTAAGTTGTAATTTTAGTATGTTTAATGAAGAAGAAAATGACTTATTTCAAGATATGAAATCTCTTCCACATAATTCAGTCATATCCAAATTGAATCATATTGGAAAGAGAGCAAACACAGCAATTGTAAGTATTATTAAAATATGTATATATAGAATATTATATGTTTATTATAGTTGTTATTATAGTTATTATATTTAACTTCATTATACTATACTGAAACTCTGTTTAAGGTACATGCATATATAATGAGCGAGCTCAAATCACGTTTGCCACTATTATTAAGGATGATAAATAAAAGTCATCATCAAAATGAATTAATAAATAATTTGGAAAGTGTGTTCACTGATATCCAAAATAAGAACAAAAACCTTAGTATGGGTGATTTTCCAGATGTCGAAAATATGAAGGTTCAAACTTTTGTTATTTCTAAAAAAATATTATGTATAATATTTTTTCTTTTTTCTTTCTTTAAATTTATTAGGCAATATTAAAAGGAAAAGATTTTTCTTCTTTCAACGCTTTAGATGAAAAATTAGTCAATCGTGCTACAAATTTAATGGATGGATTCAGTATGGAAATGACACTGAATGAAGTCGAAGTACAAAGTATGTTTTTATTTAAATTTTAATGCAAGTTATATTTTATATAAATATCAAAAACTAAGATTACAGCAGTATGGGAGGACCTTAAAGATAATAATGTTAATACTTATCATATTCATATAATTATATTTAAAACTTACAGGTAATATAATTCCATGTGAAAATAATATTTCAACTCCTTTTAATACAAAAACTGAAGGAATTGATGAAGGCAAATTTGATCAAAGATGGATTGTTGATTATTACAGGGAACCTTTTGATAATATTTTTAATAACCTGGAAAAAAATGATGGAAAAGTAGTTCGCACTGGTAAGTTGATGCATTTATATTTATACAACATTAGGATTCACTAATCATCAGCATTCATAAAGTTCATTTGAAAATTAAATTTGTTCACATTCACTTTCTTTTATAAAAGAACACCTTATATTCACATTCTTATAATAAAAAATAAACTCTTTCATTAGGTTGTTGTTTTAACCAAAAATCATTATTTTCTAAATCTTTTAATACAACTTTGAGTATGGTATAAAATATTTTTGAAAAAGTTCTTTGTTTTATTTTAAGTTCTTTGTTTTAATTATTAAGAGGGGGACGGAGTAGACGAGTGGTCTAGGGCGTCAGTTTCTACGCGCACCGTCGCCGTTTCGATCCTTGGCTTCAGGCGGAATTTTTCTCCGGGCAGTCAACTGTCTGGAGAAAGAAACCGCCATCCCCCGCCCGGGACATGGCAGATACCTACGGGTGCCCACTTGAATATTCTGCCTAAACCACACACACATGTACCAAAAACCTACAATTTCCCCCCACCACACCCAATGGCTTATGTTGCCGCGGGTGAACTAAAAAAAAAAATATTAATAATTAATAATTAAGATGCTGTTACATTCGCATATTGTGATGTCTTCATATTAAAAATGGACAGCATAGTAAATTTGAGTACTGCTGGTCTAATTTTGTGTATTGTAAAATAAATATTATCTAATGATATGAATTTTTTGATATAATACAAAAAAGGAATTTTATTTAATTAACCTAAAATTTACTCAAGTTCCATAAAAATATGAATTGTGTTCCTTTTTTATTTGATGTAAGTGAGTGATGTTCACAAAATATGAATGTGTTCTTTCCAAACACTGCAAATGGCAAATCATTGAAATGATTGCTTTTTATTATCTGCCATAATTTAAGCTCTATAAAAAGTATTTTTAATTTATTTGTTTTTTTTTATTTAGCTGCTAAAGAAGAATTTTTAAAGTCAAAATTACCCAATTCAGTTTTATCCAAAATATGGAAATTAGCGGACCAGGACAGAGATGGTCTTTTGGATTCTGACGAATTTGCTTTAGCTATGTATTTAATCAAGATAAAATTAGAAGGCTCTGAATTGCCTGACACCTTACCAAAACATTTGTTGCCACCATCAAAAAGTAATGATCCACTCAATATCGTTTCCTAAATATTTAGGATCTTGAACAGGTCTACTGCTTATAAAATCGCATAACTTCTTCACTGTGATAATTTTTACTATTAAACATTATTTTAATAGTACTAGCTGGAAACTATTTCATGTATTAATCGTGATGTACAATACAATTGATATTAACAAAAAATATTATAATGTATGTGTGCATGTTTGAATTATTTGTTATAAATTACATCATAAATACATAAAATAGAAAAAACATGTTACCAAATTACAGGAATCAAATAAAATAGTATTTTAATATGATAAAATAATTATACAACGTAATATTGACTATTCATATTTTACTACCTAGGTACTTTTATCAAGATGTTTTTATTTGTGTGTGCACTGTGCACTGCACTATAAAATGTATATTTTTTTGATTAAAATTTTTTAAGTAAAATAATACAAGTGTTAAGATGTTTTTTTTTAAATTTCACATATTTATATTTGTTAGAGCATGAGTGATTTGCATTTTGCCTTTAACTATAAAATATTAATATAAAGATAACCATTTCATCTTAGGTTTACACATACAACTAATGAGATAGTAAGTGCTAAGTAATAACTAATGAGTGTAGTATCTTGGTGATAAGTGATAACTCTCCTATCCCATTGTGCAAGAAATAATTGCAAAACTTGTAAGAAAGTGTATCCTATTTATAGATTTTAAATTCTGAGCTCTGAGCTGAGTGATGAATGTAGTATTGATTTTACAATAATGTGTGTGTGTGTTTTTTTAAACACAATTTTTAGTAGAAAAAATGCATTGCAACTTCAATATTTTTTACGGTAGGAAAGTAAATCTTGTTATACTTTTGGCCTTTGAGAGGTCAAAATTTAAAATTCCCAGTACTTTTTTTAATAATTGGAAAAAACAGGAATTTTTACACAAAATTAGTTGTAGAAAAAATGTATTTTCTTATTTTGTTGTACTTCAAAAACAAATAACCATCATACACTTGAAATTTTCATCAAATGTTTATATTAGCATTTTATATACATGGTTTAATTTTCAAAATATTTTGTCTATTTTGAGCTATTTATAGACATTTGATATTAAATCGATAAAAAAATTTTCTTCCGGTCAATAAGTCTAACAATTAAAATACAAGGTTCCTAATAGATTGTTATTAAAGGCTAAAGCTATTTAATTAATTTTTTTATATGCATTTTAAGTTAAAATTTTGACAAAATTCTCCAAATCATGAAAATTTTAAAATTTTAAAAATGTATAAAATATTCTGTTTTTATAGCTTTAAAATGTATTACAAGCACCCGAATTAACCCTTGTTAAATATTTGCTATTTTCGAAAAAAAAATATTCTTGCATTTAATCTGATTTGCAGCCAATATTCTTTAATAATATCGGGGACTTAAAAAATGAAACGTTATTACAATCAACAGACACAAGAATAAATTTGATTGTACGTCCTATGTAACCTATATCTATTAGCTGAAATCAAGTTTTAATTATTGCTAGTTATCATATTTAACGTCCTTATTAGTTCGTTCGAAGATGTAACAGTATAACACCTTGGTTCATTGCAACACAAAATAGATTAAATCTAACTATTTTTATTTAATCTATTGTGTGGTTGAAATACACAACACTGCAGGGATAATATGGATTACGGGGTATCTCATGACGAGTGATGACTCTTTATTACCTATACAGCAGTCAGCAGGCATGTCAAACTCATTCATCAAAGTATTAACTGGGCCAAATGTATTGAATAGTTTATTATGCGGGCCGCACATAAAAATGTACCGAAAAAAAAATACATTTTGTACACATTTTTAATTTTACAATATAATATAGGTATTTTATACAAATATAAAACTATTAATAATACTTATTCGATTACTATTTATCAGAAGATAAGACGGAAAGCCACATAATGTAGGTACACCTGAATACCTCGCTCTAACATAGCTGTGAATTGTGATACAAAATAAAAATTGTAAAATTTTTTTCTACTAATTATATGTACATTAATATTGGTAGCTGTGAGCCATACAAATGAGCTGTTGGCCGCGTGTTTGACAGGTCTGCTATGTAAGATAGATACTTATATAAATATGTACAATTAAAATTTATTTTATTTTTATTTTTTAAAGTTTATTGTTTACTTTTTTTATTTAAGTTAATTATGTAACTAAAGTTGTAGTTACCGAATAAAATAGATTTTAAAACTAGATTAGATTAAAATTAAAAATTAAAATATTAAAATAATTTAGATTTTAAATTTAAATTGTCAACGGCTATTATTTAGCACATTATTTAATTGGTCTATCGATTATTAGAATGACCAAGCGCTACAGCTGATTCATGAATCTTAAATGTTCTGAGCGCAATTTGTCGGTGTATGAAAAGGTAATTTTAAGCGCAATTGGTATACTCCACCTATAACTAATAATAACTTGCGTTTTAAAATACAATGATATTTTGCTTCTTCAATAAATGCACACGCACACATATTATGCACAGCTAAACATCTTATAATTTGCACATACACGCCCACGCACCACGCGTCTGCATATTCCGACCACAGACCGAGTTGAGATGTAACCATCCTTCACCTTCACGCCAAATCTATTCAATGACAGTCTATTGATATCTAAGTCTGCGTGAATCCACGACTATTAAATATTAATTTGATATTGTGACTATACGGCGGTTATCTGGGTATCTATATGGTTTTATCTGGGACTCTGTAGATATGGTAGATATCCACCGATATTGTGCCAATAACATGTTGGACAAATACTAAATAGACATGTTTAATCGCCTGCGACATAAACGGACAGGGGAAAATGCCCACATTGAAAAATTCCCCCTCCCCCCAAATGACGACTGCACTATAGTAATACGCCGCCGACGAGACGGTCATCAGCCGTGAACACCACCGTATACGTCTATTCGTAGCGAATTTACGACGATTCTGGAAACGGACTACAGTCATTCCGGCGAGCAGACTAGTCCGCGAATCACATTTCACCGCGAAGCTCCGATTCTGTAACCACACCTGTTGAATGTGAAAACTCCAGCAGTACATCGTATATATTATAACGAGTGTTAATTAAATAATCAGTAGACATTTTAACCGTTTATCACTTTGTTTTCGATTATTTTGATAAATTTTAAATCTAAAATGTACAATGCGAATATAGAACCGTTAAGAAATGTTGTCAATAAAAATACACCAGGAAAGGTAAAAATATTTATAGTACCTATTATTAAGTGTCAATTATATGGTTTTGACTTTTCATTGTGTTTATGAGTTCGTTATTGGAAACGAGGCATTTTTTTTTAGGGCTTTGGACTTTGGAGTGAATTTTGCCGTTTTTTACGAAAAAAATCTGACGATTAAACTAATAATCTAATAAATAAATAAAATTGTACTTAAGATTTTTAGATTTCTGTAAGAATTACTTATTAAGTCATAAGAAAACCTCGTATTAAATTTACAAGCGTTAATAACTGTTAAAATTGAAATTAATGTATTTTATCGTAATGTAATTTACAGTAAATAAAGCTTAAAAGGAATCTTGTATTAAATTTTCAAACCTAGTGTCAAAAATATTGTTGACATTTTTTAGACTTTTATTTGTTTTATTATTAATGGATATTTAAAATCTATGCTTCGAGGCATAATAAGCAAATTAATAAATATAGGTACATAAAACACAGCAATGACACGTGTGAGGAGGGAACCGTTCAGTGATAAAACCCAATTTATTTGAGTCCTAACCAATGTTGAAAATTGAAGCAATTTTATTGCTCCTAAATGTGACGTTAGACATTTAAAAATAAATTATATAAAACACAATATGTGCAACCAATTTTGTTACATTCATCGCTCAGAATTAAATACACGCGGTTAGGTCATCTTGAAGACCGCCCGACTGTGTCATACTCATAGGTAGACTCGTAGACATGCGATAAAACCGATAAGTAATGTATGATGGTTATTAATGGTTATAAGTTATAAATAGGGCTCGGATTTATATGTTTTTATTTAACCAAAAATGTACCAAAAAAACTCAAAATATTTATAATACTACCTAATATATGATTTATTTTTAAATTAATTTTATATGGATTCTTATTAAAAAAAATATTAAATATCAGTATAGCTCGATAATTTAATAATGATAAATTATGTTGATTACAATTTATGTAAACACGCATTTTTAAAATTTAAAATTCAAAGGATCTCCGATTTGGTCTTAAAATTGCTTTATACCTATATTATACTGATGCAAGATCTTTCAGTCTACTGCTCATTGCAGTTTTTTGTCGTCGCAGTGGTTTGCTCGTTGGTTGTGTAATAAAAATTAGTTAACTCTACGATAGGATATCGGACATTTCAGCCGATTAAATGTTATCTAGAAATAATTGACAAGTATAAAACTATAAAAGTTTAAATTGACAAAATTGTCTATGTGAAAAAAAAAATGAAATAATTGTAAAATATGTAAAATCAAATATAGCTATAATTTTATCGCAAATCTCGTGAAACGTATTTATTTTATCATATCACAATATATATACATATAAACCCGGGCACTAGTTATAACTCATAGGATATATATATTATTTAAATTTGTGGTTTTATATTATAGGGTTGAAAAACAAACTTTTTTTGTAATGTTTGAAACAATTTATGAAATTTTTTTTAAATCTGTAACAATAAGAAAATGCTTTGTAACATTATAAAATAAATGCAAAATAGTTTAAGGGTGGGTGAATATACCGTAATCTATACATACAAAAAAGAAATATTTCATGGAAAAAATTACAACTTTATATTTTTATTAAAAGTTTTATGAATAAAATGTTTTAAATAAAAACACTGGCTTAAAAACGTTTTAAACACACCCTAATCCTGCCCAGCACCTTAAAATGTATTGACTTTGTTGTAAAAACATTTAACACGTTAATGGAAAAGGGGGGCCACTTCATTGTACTTGGGGTGCCAAATTCATAAATATACGCCAATGCGTATTGATTTTACAATGTTGTGTAATTTTTTTTTATTATACCTAATAAGGACTGAAATTTTAAAACAAAGTTTCTCGAAAGTAGTTTATAGTTTTTTATAACCAAACAATCTAAAAAATATATATCGACACGGTTGTTTTTTTATATAGACATTTTAAGTTCAAATTTGGACGAAATTAGATATTCAAACGAAGAATATAAAGATATAGTAAAAATGTTAGTGATTTCGTTGTATTTTAAAAATATTATTCGTGGATACTTGAAACTTTTAAAGTATATTATTAAATAGATTACTATATATTATTAACATGTATTACTATATTTTATACACACAATGACATTTTCAAATACATGTCAAAATTGGTAAAAATTAATTTAACTGTAGTAAAATTAATTACTTTAACAGCAATAATATCATAAAATACACCCGTCGTCGCTCAGAATCGTTTTTTCCTATACAATGATTTTATATCATTGAAAATTCAAATTTGACACATCCATTACAGTGA
Organism: Neotoxoptera formosana; assembly: GCA_022818045.1. Classification (NCBI taxonomy): domain Eukaryota; kingdom Metazoa; phylum Arthropoda; class Insecta; order Hemiptera; family Aphididae; genus Neotoxoptera; species Neotoxoptera formosana. Next base: position 13,406,850 of record CM040634.1, read on the forward strand.
ACTATTCTACACCTACTGTGCTTTTTATTTGTTTGATAACTTAATACAAGGTTTCTGGTATATTTTTTACAACAAATCAATAAATATCGAAAATACAGACATAGTTTTTTTTTATATGCAATCAAAGTTGACAATATTTTTACAAACTTCATAAAAATAACAAAAATATTATCACCCAAGGTTTGGACATTTGAAACAAAATTCCTCATATGTTTATTGATCGAAAACAGATTGTGTAAAGTCACAATAATTTGAAGTTCAAATTTTGACGACATTGCCACATTGGCTATTCAAACGTAGAATAACAATTTATCCTCAAATTTAAAATTTAAAATATATTAAATAAAAACTTTAAATATACCACTCATACTTCTATTATTTAATTATATACTTAGTAAAATATTCAAAATACTTAAACAAATTTTAAGCTTTTAAAAGGCATTTTTTATTTTTTATTTTTAAGTGATGATGACGAGTTTTTAAGGCTCAGACAAAAAGATCGAAAATGTAAAACTAAACCCCACATAAAATTATTGTTTTTAAAACATTAAAATTCGCTTATTATTTTGCACCTAGTTCAACATCTATTAAGTCTTAAATGTGTTTAGCTAAGGCATTACAATTTAATACAAGGTAGGTAAATATAATAGCATAATAGGTAGTTCTTACTAAAATCCAAAAATCTAAGGAAATATACAGGTAAGCACATTTTTTTTTTATGGATTTGTAGTTAAACTTTTTACAAAATTGGATATTCAGCTGAAGATTAACGATTTTAGTTATTTTGTTGTACCTAACTTGTAATTCATAAATATTATTCGAGATGACTTGAAACTTTTACGTGTGATATTATATTTTGATATAGACAGTGGTATTCATTTTAAGGTGTTATAATAATATAATAATTAATAAATGCAATGTTTTTGAAAAAAAGTTATAATAATAATAAAATAAACCACTATGATAATAGTAATTTAAATGTGTAATAAAATATACCTACTCGATAATAAAGGCTGACAGACCGTTTCCGAGCTCAGAATCGTTTTTCGTATGCAATAATTTATCGTTGATTTCAAAATATGTAACATATCCATTACAGTGATCTACTCAATGACTAGAAACACTTGAAACCTTCTGTATAGCAGGTTACCTACTCGCCCGCTTTTATTCCCCGTTGATTGGTACATAATAAGCAATTATAATGATATATTAGGTCTGTGTACTATAAATTATACCCTACCTTTTATACTTTTATCCAAAACAATTATATTATGTTATATGACTGTGATGACTATTTGAGTTACTATGTATTTACACCTATACACAGGCCAATCGTGGACCTACAACATTGCAAACATTTATTTAAATGGTTAAATGGTCTAAGTAAATCTAAGTGGTTAATCAGCCAAATTTTAAACCCGGCATTGACATTGTGCCAATTCTAAATTAAATATGTTTACACTTCTCCTAGGTAAGTATTTAGTTTCAATAAAAAGTTAAAATGTATTCTATTAAAAATATTGATGAATTATCTCCAATAATATTGAACAAAGATACATATATTTCGTATCAAAAATAATTGATGTCTTAAAAGGCTCCAAAACTATTGAAATTTTCAAACCAATTCTAAAAATTATCAATATTTTTTTTTATTTCTAGACTGTGAGCATCCATCAAAAGGAAATGTTAATGGATTTGTTCAAAAACAAAATTGAAAATGAACCCAACCTCAAATTTTCAAAATTATTGGAAGTATTATCGCAAGAAACTGGCATTGGCATTAAAACAGTCAGAAATACTGTGCGAAAATATTGGGGTGGACAAACAATAACAAAAACAAAAAGAAAATTTCGACCAACTGTTATTGAAAAAATTGACAATTTCGAGAAATGTGCAATTCGCCAGAAAATTCATAGTTTTTGGTTTAGGCATGAAATACCAACTTCAAAAAATATATTATTCGCCATCAACGATGATCCTGACCTTCCATCACTACAATTTAGCTCATTAAAAAAAGTATTTAAGGACCTAAATTTCGAATATACGAGATTTAATCGAAATAGGTGTGCTCTTACGGAAAAAGAAGATATTGTATTATGGCGTCGAAAATATCTAGAAGATATACGACGTTACCGAAATGAAGGTAGAACTATTTACTATTTGGAAGAGACGTGGTTCAACATCGGAGAATATTCATCCAAAGAATTATGGGCTGATTTAGAACCTTATGGTAAAGGCAAACGGTTAATTGTCGTGCATATTGGATCAGTCGAAGGATTCGTCGAAGGGGGTCTTTTATGCTTCGAGTCGAAGTCAAACACAACCAATTACCATGACCATATGGACGGTGACATATTTTATGATTGGTTCCGTGGTATTTTACCTTTACTCAAGGAGAACTCCGTTATTGTTTTGGACAATGCGTCATACTATTCGGTATCAAATCACGTACCAACCATGTCCTGGAAAAAGGAATGCATTTTACAGTGGTTTGAAGGTAAAGGCATAGTATTCGATAGGCCAATGGTGAAATTTCAATTAATTGAAAAAGTGAAGGAGATAAGACTTAGCTTTGACATTTATAGAAAAAGTATACAAGAAGCAATAAATTATAATAAATCTGTTCTACGTTTACCTCCGTACCATCGCGAATTGAATCCAATACAGTTAGCATGGTCGGTGGTAAGCAGTCACATGGAAACGAATAACTGCACAAGTTCTAAGCTGGACGATGTACTTCAAATAATTAATGATGGGGTTAAGCTGGTAACGCCAGATAATTGGGCCGATTTTGTCGACCGCACAATTAAGGAAGAAGACAGACTTTGGGACCTTGATTTCATTACCGATAGCATGTTGGAAGAAGCTGTAACTAGTGCAACCGCATCGAGCTTATCGACGACAAACTTAGTTACGTCTTCCGAATCATCCGATTATAGTTGATATTTTATATTAATACCCTACCTACCTGCCTACACACTTATTACCAAACATTTTTTTATATTATGCATATTATGTTTTTTATATATTTTGTTTTTGTGCACATTAATACCTGTATTTTTTGTAAAATGCAGTCATTTTTAGAATTGTCAACCGTGATTTATTCTATATCTTCTATTATTTAAATTATTTTTAATATTGTTTTGTATTTTGTTTATGACAGATGTCTTTTAAAAGACTACCTAATTGATGACGTTTTAGGCCAATATTGTGTTCAACAAATTTAAAAAAAATATTTTTTTTAATAATAATTTTTTTTAAATTTATATTTTTATTAATTTATTGATGTCAGTCACACATGTACCTACGATAAACGTTATGATTCTATAATAATAATAGTAAGAAAATCAGGAAACTACAATGTTTCTTTCTGCAATGTTTAATATAGTAGATACCTATCTTCATCGGATGAATTATATTTTAACTTGATGATATATCATTGTTCATTATTTTATAGGTACGAAAGAGGAGGCGGTCTGTCAGCATATATTTGTAAGAACATTTTTAATTAATTTATATGACCATAAGAAACTTATTATTTTATTAAAAGTAAAAATAGTAGTTTAAATAGGTATCCAATTTTGGCAAAATGTTGATTTGAAATGCCTATAAAAAATTGTGCGATTGTATTTTTGAGATTTCTAGGTTTCCGTTATAAGAACTTATGAGGAATCTTGTATTCAATTTTCAAGCTTTTTACTTGCAAACAAAGTTTTATTTATTTATTTAATGATATTTAATTTTACATACTTAAATCAAAAAATAAAACGGATAAAAGTTGACAATTTTAAATTTCCGTAAATAGCACAATAAGGGCCAACATTTTTGAAAGTGAGAATTCAAGTTTCTACAGTTATTCATTTTTAAATGACAACTACCCTGATAGCAATTAGAAAATATTTATATTGTAGACATATGTTTTCTATATGTTCTTTGAAATATCCAATTTCAAACTAAAAAAAATTCATTTATTATTTTGGATATTTTTTGAGAACCTACCTCTATTGCGTAATGTTATTATTATTATTTAGTTGTGGCTGAAGAACTATTAAATTAAGACAAAATATATGTTTATGCTATTCGATCAATTTAATTTTAAAATGAATGAATTTTTAATTGTTGACACTAAAAACTAGTGATGTTTGTTATATTTAATATTTAAATTGTATTATATTTGTACTATTCATAACAAATTTAAATAATGGTTTTAAAACTTTTTTTTAAACTTTTATACAACAATAATGACTACGTTTTACTAATACTTAGGTATATACGCTGTGTATAAAATACAAATCCCACTAATAACCTATATACGTTGAGAAATATACCTGTAAAATTATATGACTTGATATGATAATGTAGAAACTACATGAAGTGAAGTGAGGAGTGACGTGTATTTAATAATTATTACGATTTAATGGATTGGTTCGGGGGGTTTTAAAAAATATCTTAACTAATATGTAATTTTTCTTTGGTAGATATTAGAATATAACCTCTGGTGGGAAACGGAACCGGTGATAACGGTCGAGAGTCACTTTGAAAGGAAATGTTTACGGCTTTATGCACCATAAAATAAAAATGTCAACCTTTTTTCTTTTTTTCTATTAATGTCATAAAAATATTTTCGCTTGGTCAAAATGTTTAAACATGTAATACAAAATTTGTAAGTTTTTCTACCTTGGAGAAAAAAAAAGGTTTACAGGAAAGTCACAATCATTTTTTATTAGTGATTGAAATTCAAATTTTCATGACATTAGATATTCATTCGTACAATTTCTTATTTTGTAGAAATTCAAAAGCGATTAACCGCAGATACTTAAAATGTTCAACAAATGTATTACCATTTTATATACATAATATATTATAATTTTCAAGATATGTTTACTCTATTTGAACCATTTATAGATATTTGAAATGTTCAGTTTTTTTTTATAATTTTCGATAAAAACCAAAAAATCTAAAAAATATATAAACACAGTTTTTTATTATTATTTATATTTTAAGTTTAAATTTGTATAAAATGAGTGAGATAATAAACAAAGAATAGTAATTTTAGTTATTTTCTTGTAGTTTAAAAATATTATTCATGGGGTAGGTACTTTTAAAGTATATATAAGTATAAAATTTTATTTTTTACACACTATGACAATTTCAAATGCAATGTTTTCGGAAAAAATTAATTCAACCTTCTATAATTCTGTAGTAGTAAAATAAATTACCTTAATAGCAATAATATTATAAAATATAGGTATAAGACATAAGTACTTAGTAATAGAGGTATAATATCATTGAATTCAAGTCTAACACATCCACGAAAGTGAACCACTCGACACCTACCGTAACTTACTGATGGTGATGCAACAGTCGTCGAAGGTAATAAATTAAATAATTTATCATAATATTATATACAGCCTGGATGATTAAAATAAACGAGATCCGTAAAAAATCTGTTATCATAAAAGCACGAAAAACTCAATATTATAGAAACTTAAAAATGAATTATATTTGTTACAAATATGTATAAAAAAAAATTACAATAGGTATCGAATTTTCAACGGCGCTGACCGTTGCAGGAACGTTATTTTAAAATACCAATAGGTACCTACCCGCATTTCATAAACGATGTGAAATGTACATTTATTTTTTATTATCATGAAAAAAAATTTTAATTCAAATATGGTTTCTGTAACTTATACGGTCCAGATTTTACCGTGGTCCGTCAGTTGCCGACTTCAGTACCTATATGATATTATAGTCTTAGCGTCTTACCTGGTAAATAAATCGGTTGACCAACTTAATTTCTGCAAATACCAGCTAATGACATACTCCTTGATTATTTGTGATTTGTTAGTTAATACTATTATTATTATAATTATTAATTATTAGGTTTAGGTAAGTTATATTTTTGTTTACCATTACTCGCCCGCCAATGCTGTTGATTTTAATTTGTTAATGTAGTTTCCGATTGCTATATACATATAATATATAATTAATATTTAATGCATAAATAAAATATGTGCATTCATTTTCACCTCTTACTATTTTACTTTCCATATTAATTTTAATACTGTCGAGTGGTGTTCTTGTAGCTTCACGTCTGGACAATTTATATCTAATAAAAATAATCTATTTCAAATTATGTAAAATAATTTTTCTCGAAAATTAAAAAAATAAATAAAAAAACATCAGAGAGTGAGTATCTCCATATTATTATTATGGTTCGATGTTAAAATAATGTACGATACACCCGTATATCGTATAGTTGCGAGTAATCTCCTAATGCACATAACCTAACCGGCCTATGGGTTATGCAGGTATATAATATTATATTGTATCTGTGTTTTCCGCGTGTTTCTCTCGTGAACACCAACTTTCCGACCAACACAAATACTAAAATGATTGCAGTATTATTTACTCGTATGAATATTTTACTTCTCGCGCCACGTGGGCATAATCTCCCCAAAGTGTAATAGTAGGACGTTTATGATCTTCAACAATATTTGAATATTATTATACGGCACATTAGATACATAATAATATGATATAATATAATATTGTTTGCTCCAGAGTTTCGTTGAAAAAAATAATACTTTATTTATTGCAAAAGATTCATTATGCTAAAATAAAATAAACTCTTAATGCATATACCAGTTATATAAAATTACAATTGTATATGTTTCAATAAAGAATAAAATAAAATATAAATTATAACGCTTAAGTATTAAAAAGAATGAAAAAAAAAATAGTTTACTACAATAATATGTTAATATGAATTGCAATATATACATCATTATGAAATATTAAAGAGAAGGTTTGATTAAAATTAAATACATTTATTGAAATGGTAACGAATATGCTTATTTTAATAATAATGGATGATTTATAACTACACATAACATTATATTATCATCGATTGAGTTAGTGTGTGACTTTTGGCCTAAACGGAATTTACATTCTACCCATGACAAAATAGATCTATTTTGTCATGTTTGTACCTATACGGCTATATATAATAATACAAATTTAGGACATAATATTTCTATAATAATAATTTTTATAGGCAATAAAACTAAATTTATAATTTATGTTCTTATTACATACTGACCCTGGTCAGTCCAAAAATTACAATGACATTGATTCTATAATATAATTTATTAACAATACAGATAATATTTTTACCATGGGCTATGGACATCTAAATATTATTTAGCACTGATTAAAATTTAAATTCTAGAAATAGTAAAATTTTTTATTTTTAAATTTTTAAGTAAACGGATGAACATTAAAAATCGAATACAAACTGATCAGATATACTGTTTTTTTTTACTTCTTCATTTTGATTTTCGTTTGACTCTTCGGAACAATCATTTTTGTCAGTTACTAAAAAAAAAAAAATTACTCAAATTAAATAATTATATTGTTTAAACTTTTAAACTTGTAAGCACATGACTTAGATTTAAAAAAAACGCTGTACAATTAGTTTTTAATTTTTTTTTAACCATTTAAATCGATAAGTCGAATTTTGTACATCTGAAAAACGTCGAAATTGTTTCATAGTATAATTAAATAATTTAATATAATGTTGGTCGACGTTTTGTGCACATTTGATCAAGTAGGTACCTACTATTGTAAAGGCTATAGCCTAAAAATGTCACCCGTCACCCTTCTGCCTCTCATCACTATATCACCCTGCAACAACAGGTACCCATCATGATTTGTATCCGTTTCCGAGGATGAACTGTTCTAGAAAACTAGTGATTGACCAAATTAGTTTTCACGAAACAAATCGATGAACATTTTCCAAAAAATTCCATGGATGAAAATTGAAGGATAAACAAACTGGACCGTACTTAAAACGTACTAACTACGAGACTTACTCGTGACACCTATATTATAATAATACCATCCCTCGGGATAATTATATATGCCCTCAGTACCTCACTATTATATATAATATACGCATACATTTGTTTCGTCTTGATTATTATGGAGCTGCAATTATACGTTAGATTATAATATCTTAATAATAAAAAATAAAAATGTGTGGTCCAGTTTAGTTGAGCCCAGTGCTTGGAATGGACAATTTTTTAAATCAAAACGTAGTAATAAGCCAAATTTTGGTATTTAAAATGTTTTTTTTTGTTAGTTATAAATTAATAAAACACATAGTACCTAATTATTGATGTTATTACGGCAACGAGATATATGTTGTCAAAGTGTTATTATAATATTACGACTTTTCTACTTTTGATTTCTTCAGAGTATTATTGTGTGTAGGTAGCCCACAAATAAAATCTATAGTTTAACGTGTCAAGCTATAAACTGCAGTTGCTTCGGGTAGTGGATAGCGGCTATGGGTATAATAAATAATACAATATTGCCTACCTACCAATAACTGATACCTATATGTATGATTTGCCGTATTTTCAAACGTCTTGCAGGATTTCCAAGTATTATTTTTTTTAACATTTTAAAATATTGAGTCAAGAATTATTTTTTTTTCATCAAATTAAAAACAAAAAGACATTTTTTTTTTGAATATTTAATTCTTACTTACGAAACGGATCGCTAAGATTCATGACTTTTTTTTAACCGGATCTCTGTAATTTATAAGTTGTGGTGAACTGCAGGAACTGAGTTCCGATCCGTCCCGAGCACTGGTTTACCCGTGCGAGGGTCGGCTTATAGGCAAACGGAATATGTTGGGGGTATATATTGTGCAATTGCGTTGTCAGCGAATTATAAATTGAATCCAATAATTGTATTAAATATTAATATACTGTCGTCGAGGCCCCTGTGTACACGATTTCAGCCTAAATTTACGTTTGATCTGTGCGCGGATAGGGATGACAATCTGACCATATATTATATACAACCACACGAAAAATGCTGTGGTATAACTTGACCCCGATCGGTGACAAATAACGATAAACGGATTGTAAAAACAAGTTATTACATTATTATATCGATTGGGAGGTCGGCAGTTGCCGCACACACATATACACTGTAGCTGTTGGGATCGTGTGTTATGAGCCGAGTGGATGTCAGAGCACTATAGTCAGCTGTTTTGTCACTTCGACACTCATCGAGTAACATGGCAAATTTGGGTTCAGCAAAACCAATCATGTGACCTCGGTTTACCGTTAGAGTGAGCATTAGCATGAGAGTGAATATTGATTTATCATAAAACTTAAATCTAAAAAAATTATCTGTGTTTGTATGTTGACTTTTTACAGTATTAAAATTTTTTTGAAAAATATGAGTATTTTTAAATTGTAATATTTTGCATACTTACTCATAATATAACTTGTACAACAATTTAAATATCGTAAAGTTATTAATTGAAATAACAAACCTGTAATAACATGCAATATGTTGAAACATTTTAATTATAATAAATAAAAAAAAATATCGTAAAAAGCTACTTCTAAACATGGATAATTTTCTTATATTAAGGTTTTGAAATAGGTCAATTGACTCGTATGTTAAAGCTAACAACTCGAGATTGATTATGCTGAACTCAAATTCGCTATGTTGCATGTTGGCCAAAGAGAGAAAATAAATAGTGCGCCGACACCCTCCTCAAGGGTATTCGATTTTACTAAAACATATACCTATCTTTAGTCCATCGTAAAGCTAGTGATGCGATAATAAGTCTGTAAACATATTTGATGAAGTTAAATTATTGAGATAGATCGTCTCACTTTAAAATGTTGATTCTCGCGTTCCCCTCAGTTTAATTGTAAAAATGTAAAATTTAATGCATTTTTTAAAATTCATTATTATATGAAATAAAACAAGGTGGGATTATGAGTTGTGAGTTAATTTTATAAAAAATGTATACATGCTTTCAGATTTGTTATTACATTAGGTACTACTTTTGTATTTGTACGATACATAAAAGATAAAAAATTCCCATAATGCAATTATTAGCGGTCCAACCTGGATGGAATTAGTTTTAATTGGCCATTCAGAGTAAAAAGATCTATCATACGGAAATACTGATGATGTCGTCAAATAAGAAATCAATTTATCATTAGTAAATCAAAAACATTGACCATTAGTTTTCAAAATGTTTTCATAAATACGCTATAGGTATTTAAAATAATTATAATAAAATGAATACATTGAGAGGCAACAAATTTTATTATAAACACAGGTAACAGAATACGGGTATTTATTTTTAAATGTTATTAAATACCAAGTTAATATGATAAACAAAAATTAGTGCGGGAATTGTCCCTCCTCACTATCTGTGTGGGTGCCATACTGCCATCGAATGGCGTGATAGAGTTACCATTATTGTAGACGACTCGTAAATAGCGCTCGTAAGTCGCAATATAGCGCGAAACTTCGAAACGCTTACAAATGACTTGCCGGGGCCTTGGATTACGAATTCATAATATTATGTACCTATATAATATATTATTTCGTCCATCCACGCTATTGATATTTGCACCATCTATCCGCATGTAATATACCAATTTTCCAAATTAATCAGATCACTGGTTGCCACTAAATAGGTAATCGTGATTTACATCTAATTAAAGGATATCACGTTTCACTCTATTATGCGATAAAATGCAGCAAGTCAGGTGCATACTATACTCAGTCACTTTAAAAGGCGAGGGGAGTGGTTTCGCAAAATGTAAACACATTTATTATTGATGAGTTCCGTTCTTTGACCTGCATATTGAGTATTTAGAAAAAAGTAATTAAAAAGTATTGGTTTATCGAAATTTCTTCTTACAAATCAAATAATACGATAAATGACAAACGATTATTAACAACAAGACGTATGGGTAGGCAGGTAATTACTATAATCGAGTGGTGTCTCGCTGACTTAATTTCTCCGGGACTTCAAAACAATGCACTCTTCGTGTACCGCCGGGCAGCAGAATTTATTACTCTGGACAATAAAATAAAATCGTCGCGTCGGCTCGTACGAGCTAGCACGACGACGGCGAAACGTGCAGCGTATATCTACCGTCGATAATAATTTTAATAAGTTATGAGTACACTAAAACCTACAGTAGACCTACCTACGACATAATATATTTTAGCGATAACGATTATTCAGCAGTGGTGTACCGAATGCCTACGATGCATTACCGTTTACCACATAAGCGATATATATATATATATATACGCGGGCGAACCACGTGTCCGATGTGTTAATGTGGTCGAGGGTATCCCAGCGGATCACGTTCCGACATTATACCGAACTAATATCATATAATATTATTATGCGTGTGTAGGTCGTATGATATGCGCACGCTTGTGCATTTTAAATTTATACCGACATAATAATATTATTGTAATAAGTTTTCCAAGTCGGAATTCTAATAATAAATAAAAAAAAGTTTAGGAAAAGTGCATAATATTTTCATAATATAAAAGCAGCATCCGAGTTTGTCTGTATACTCGTATCGGGTTCGTGGGTGGTAGGAGGAGGAGGAGGAGGAGTAGGAGGTTTTCGTCTACCTCCACCACGTGGATGCTCAGTTTATTGCGAGAGCACACCGCGCTCGGACTGCTGCAGTATCGATGCAAAATATAACTACTCACAACCGCCGGCCCGACGTCCCCACGTCATTCTATACAGTTTCGTACGACCACCACCAATGATATATATTAATATTACAAATGACAATATTGCGCCGACCGTGTATTCTATAGCACTCCTGTACCGCCGCCGCCGCCGCCGTACACAACAGTTGGCCGGAATTAAATCGTTCACAAAGGCGTTCGTTTGGCTAATTAGGTCTATGTATAGGACAGGTACCTACTAGTTGGTATACGCGTGCTTTGATTGCGCGATGCTGCAATATATGAACAATGCTGCAGTTTTTGATGTATGCAGCCGAACTCGAGCAGGCCACCACTCGATGCACAATTATTGTTCACTCGCATAATTGCATTTTTTTTTCATCCACGTGCGTTTATTGCACAACAACACAAAGTGCATCATAGCTATTATACCGTGTACAGTTTTAATTAATAATTATGTGGGCGAGTTACACATTAAAGATACTATTCCATCACAATCTATCCGCGTGGTTATCACGTTACCACGATAGCGTAGCTATATATACATACATGCGTATACCGAATAGTTGAAAATATCCAACTACTTCGTCTTGTGATTATTAGATGGTTAATGGGCAATGGCTATTATAATAACTAGTAGAATCGTATTACCTAAACAATGATAGTTAATTTTGTGAACTACAAGGAAATTCTGATCATGGTCCACACGGAACACGGCGATGGGCGAATGGTAGATATACCCTTAAGAGTACGCTACACCACCTGTAATTTATTCATGAAAATGGTTTTGCGTGGGACAAACTTATGGAGACAGTATTTACAGTATTCTTACCAAATGTTTACCACGGAAGAGATATTTTATGGATGCGTTTTTTTTTTTTATACTTAAAACAATCCAAATTATTCATTTGTATTCGATTCATATTTTGTTTGTTTGTCATTTGGTTATTAAAAATTATTGAGAATTGATATAAAAAAAACGCTTTGGCACGGATTCAGTTCTCTTCTATGCGTAATGTGAACGTTTGGTAGGTAAGTCCATTATAAATAATGTACTCGTAAGTTTTCCCCGTTCGAAATCTTTTTTCTGTATAATCTCATTATCACGCAACAACTAACGTTGGCACTGCCATGGGACCACTTTGAATTAGTATATATTTAAGATTAAACATATTTTAATCTTCTCAAACTTTCATTAAAATTGCTTACATTAAACCCTTTAATTAGCGGGTGTGTGGCGTCCTCTTAAAGGCCCGCACCACTGCGCCGGCACCGGTAGTAGCACCGCCTACTGCCAATAGACAGTTAAAATAATTTTACCGCCACCGGCCACGGCTGCAATGTGCGTGGACCTAATAATATATTATATGTACATAGTATAATATATAATATAGCAAGAAGGTAGGATAAAAAATTGAACGACTAATGTCGAACGGACTCACTCGTGTTTATTTTGCTGTTGACGCTTTTACTCCTGATAGTGGACATGACGACTTTAAACGGCACTTTGTCGATTTTGATGATCGCCGAGCCCCGGTTCGGTTCCATCGTCAACGTCAGGCTCCTGCAGTTTAAAAACACAAAATAATTACGATACGATGACCCATATTGAACAACAAAATAGACTTTGAAAGTGTGAAAAAAAAAAAAACAAACAAACTGTGTTTTCGTTCTGACGTGTTTGCGCGCGGGTTGTTGTCTCACTCACCGGCAGTCGGGTTCGCTGTAGTAGTCCATGCAAATCGAATTCGAGTCCGGCGGCACCCTCCGGTGACGCACGCACTTCAGTTCGACGACGTTCGCGCGATTCCGGTCCTGTCCGGTGAGCAAAGCGAATCGGTTCAGGCTTTTGTTGGTCGCCAACCGGTGGTTGCGTCCCGGGGTGCAGAGTTCCGTGTGGCTGTGGCCCACCGTCGTGCAGCCCGATATGTAGTTCCGGATCGACGAACGGAAGTGCGGATGAGAGAGGCCGTACACTATGGGATTGTACACCACGGACGCCTGCAGGAGTGAAACATAATATTACGGGACATGATTAGAATATCATTAGGTATACGCCGCACGTTCGATTATTGTAGTTCGGATAAGCACGCGCGCGGTGAGGTAGGTACCTATAATATTATTGTAATTTTACCAAGCCTTTGAACGATTTTATAAAGGGGGACCTGTTGGCTGTTACGATTACGATATAATATCGTCCAGTGCGCCCTGCAGGATATTGGTATACTTATAGACTATTGACGTTTAGATTTTCAAAACCGCCCGAGGAGAGTGTGTGTGTGTGTGTGTGTGTGTGTGTGTGTGTGTGTGTGTGTGACGAAAACGATGCGGTATTATATTTGTAGAAATGTGAATTAAATTTTAAAGTTGAAATGAGAATATAATATAACCAGCGAGTAAAATACAGGACAGTGTGACAATGTGATGATCAAAGTCAAAAGAACAGAATAAAAAAATATCGTATATTGTTATTTCATATTTAGGTGAATATTATAATACACGTTTATAAGCAGTATAATTTATGCGTTGGAAAAATGTAATTCTAATTCAACAATGATGATGTATTATTTTGCAATTTTTTTGCTGAAAACGAATGCTTTAAAATCATAAATGATAGCAGCCATTCGATACATTGAAATGTCCGTATTTTATTGCATTTTATGGTAAAGAAAAAATAAATACATCATGAAAAACTGTGTAGAACTGTAACCATTTACATCATCTGACGAGAGTACCCATAACAAGACATTGATAATAATTTTTTTTCTGGAGGGGGGAGGGGGTTGAAATGTCTTCATTTATGTGATATTTTACATAATATCAATGAAACATATACATCTTAATCATAATCTTGCTCTGGGGGTGAGTGAATAAATTACATGAGTTTCATCAGCAAATCGTATATAGTAGGTAATTGGATAAAGTATAACTAATATAGTGATATAAAACTTAAAAATAAGACGACATTAAAGCATTGTCCGTAAGATTTTCTTGAAAATCGTATACCTAATATTGTGGCAATGAATGAATTATCAAACAGTCTCTGGTTTTCGACGAGTTAAAAATGTATGTATAGGTAGGTAGGTATAGCCGTGCATTTACATAGGTTCATAACATGGATCCAAAATGTAAATACCGTCCAAAGTGCAGTCTTTTGAAATTTTAAATTATTTGGAGTGTGGTGAAACTAAATAATACAATTTTAGAATAGTTTAACTATATGTAAATAAATGGCTTGAAAAGGTATCTGCAGTAATGTTATTTATTAATAAAAGTTATAACGTTATTTCTGTATGAATGGAATCTTAACTACTCGATATTAGCTTCACCAACATGTATATAGAATAATCATTGTTGGATTAAATTGATTCGCAGTATAATTTTTAGTTTTAATTTATTATGCGAGTACGCTTGTACAAAAATGTATTGATTAAAATTATGCATATTATAATATGCTCATATGAATGATATTATAATCATAGGTAGGTACTTAAAACTAATCGAGAGAACACACAATAGTTTAATAAATGTAATATTAATACCTATTATAGTCTTATAATATAACGGTGTTATTAGTGTTATTACTCATTAGTATGATTTTATTATTATTGAAATTTGATCAACAATATTATGCTATCTAACCGTTTTATTATAATTTATTATAATAATAATTAATAACTTAAAAGTTAGTTATTATTTATTAGGTACTTGTAAATTCAATAATTCAATAAATTACTTTTGTATTGTTACATCATGTTTTATTTAACTTTCTATTGTTGATATTATCTTAATAATATAATTAGAAACAGTTCATAATTCAAATAAAAAATAAAATAAAATATAGTTCAATGATTTTAAAATATCATAAAAATGCGTTGATCATAATATATAATATAATACCTTTAAATTCTACAGTTTTGTAAAATTTTAATTTATCAAATAGATTAATATTTTATTATAAATATTTGTCTAAATGGTTATTATTATCATTACATTTATATTAATGTAATTTTTAGTAGAACCAAAACCAACAATATGAGTATTATTATCAATATAGGGAACTAGTTTAAAGTTATGTTATAGCTTTGGGTGGAATGTAAATCAAAATACTTAAAACACTAAAAAGAACTTAGTCGTACATGGTTTTTTATACAAAAAAGTATTATAGAGTTTTAGAATCCTCAGAAAAAAATAAATGCATTCATTCGTTAGATTGAGCTGTAAAAGGGTTAAAAGTTATGAATTTTTTTTCCAACATTTTTATTCTGAAAAATATATAAGTACTTACGGATAGGTCTGCCCTATACGCATTAATATTATTATAATACCAATCTAAAACTTCTTGGCACAATTCTTTTTAGCATTACTTTTAAGTGCAATATTATTTTCAAACTATTTATTATAAAGATAAAATGATTCACAAGAAAAAAAATTTTAATTTAAATCATTTTTTTAAATAAATGCCAATATTATTTTTATAATAGTGACATCAAATTAAACGTTTGTAACTCTGATACTTGTATTTATATACTGTATTAATTGTTATATATACTGAAATAATAGACGTGGTGGTGGTCACTCATTTCGATTCACTCACAGAAAACAATGGTCACTGTTTGATTCAATTAAATATTAAATAGTTATTGCGAGTTTTGTTTTTGAGATATTATTTTAGATATTTTAGATATTTATTAATAGTTTGAATATAATAATATGATTACCTATATCAAGATAATATTATATCAATTATTTCTTGTCTCAAAACAATATAAGTATAAAGTAGGTACATAATATTATTAATAATATAGCAATAGTTTATGAATCAATAATATTGTCAAGTTTATGTAATAATTAACAATTATACGTTTAGTCACAGCTAAAATATCAAATAAATAAACATGTCAATAAAAATCAAAAAAATGCGCCAAAGATTATTTTTGAAATATAAGTAAGTTAGCGTTAAATCATAATATGACAAACCTTAGCACATATGGCCGGAAGAGCAGAAATCCACGGTTCTATCTTTGTTTGGCTGTCTCCAAATTGAGCAACAAACGTGACCACAGCATACGGAGTCCAAGACGCTACAAACAATCCAATGAGGATTAAGATTATGTACGACGTTCTCAGGGCAGATCGAATAGGTACTGCTTGACCTCGTCTGGTGACATTTAACGCTAATCTGTAATCCCAACTCTCTGCAAAAAACAATAATTATCAATAGGTATAATATTGCAATATTATTTTAAAAAATACTGTGCGTATTCTAGGACGACTGTCTAAAATTATTATTCTTTATGCTAATGTTGTATACTTGGGCACGGGCACTGAACGCGGTGAGAAATGTGCTCTTTCGAATAGACATACGATTTTTAAAGTTTTTACAGAACTTATTTAATAAAATATTTTAAAAGTGCCATGTGAGAATGTCATTAAGATTTGTTAAAGTTCCATTTTAAAATCAATCAGTGTGAGACTAGTATAATAGTTACAGGTCACTGCACTGCCACACTCGGTCAATAATTTTTTCTCTCTAACCAACATATACCTATGTAGTCGATAAACTTAAAACGGTTGGTGTTGTATAAGTAGTACGATTAATTAATTTTAAAATAATCGATGACCGAAATCGATCGATCATCATATTATATTTTGAGAAATGTGATAAATATATTTGATTTACAATGATGTCTTATGTATTATATTTTTCTGTAAACACTTTTCTCTAATTGAAGAGGTGTTCAAAAAGTTGTATAAAGAATCCATTTAGATTTGAAATAGAGATTTTTTCAATAGGTTCTCAGAGTGTAAAAATATTATATAAGTATACAACTATCGAAAAGTTTTTGAGATATGTCAGCAAGGTTTTAACCGATCGTTTATCGTATAAATCGTTTTTTGTCAGAATTTTTTTTACGATGATAATATCAATTTAATAGTTAAATAAACCAATAGATAGTCTTTTAGTACGGCAGGGACTTGGGCTATTGTACGATTAATTAATCTGAAAAACGCACGATGGAATTAAGCTATTACTAATTAATTATATAAAAAAAAAAAAATGTTACGAGGCAATTTTATATTAATTGATTACCTTTTTAAATCCAAAAACTATTACTGTCTTATGACCATCAATTATTAGTAAAGCAATATTTAATACAAATTTATGTTTTGTAAGTATTGTTCGATGTAGGTACTGATCAAATGTAATATTATTGAAAACAAAGTCACTAACCTGCGCCCAACGGTGCAACGCTGGTATTACAATCGGCCATTTCTTTATTGTGGTCGAGTATTGACACAATGATGAATATATAGCAATACGTAATGATTGAGACCGGCAATACGAATCCGAGCACCAACATGTAGATGTAAAATAACCGATTTGAGACGGTTCTGGTCGTGTAGTCCCACGAGCACGATGTATCGAATCCTTCCAATACGTACTTTGACCAACCGAAAATCGGCGGCAAAGTTATTGACAAACAGTATACCCACACAAACGCACACACCTCAAAACAAAGCATAAACAAAACAAAATGTACTATTGTTAGGTAAGCATACGATCAACTGTAAGCTTGTATGATAAAACCTATTGATCTTGTATGTATTTATATTATAAAATTCAAAACTACACGTTTTATCGAAACATGGAACTATAAAGCAACATAAGTCGTAAAAACCATTTTGGCGTTTAAAACTTTTAATTTGGTTAAGTCGTTAATTTTTAAACAATTTTCAAAGTGTGTTAAAATTCAAAATTATTTTTTGCTTATCACTGTTACTGCTGTAAAAGTTATTGCATTAGTCAAATAGACCTGTTACACCCTGTATAGTATAATATTTTAGTTGTTTAATATCACGTTGATAACGCACTAAAATATCTACTATAATGTCTTGTGTACCCCGCAGACATTTAATATACGACCTGTGTTGTTCAGTAAATCATAATTCCAGAAAATATATTACATTAATCATACGTATCAATTATGTACTGTATTCGTATTTTGTATTGTTTATTGTGAAATTTTAAAATTTAATTTTTGCAACAAACATTATTACTATGGTGGCTGTTTCAATGAATAATTAGAATATCAGAATAAATTATCGCATCCGGTTGGGTGTGTACACTGTGTACTCACTTTCGTTGCACCCTGTCGTGTTAACTTCCAAGACCCCGACACCGGTTTCGCAGTGATCACTAGATACCTTTCAATTGCTATGGTGGAAAGAGTGACGATTGACACCAAACCAAACTGTCCCACTCCGAAAGCATAAATCGTGCATCCTAGAAAAACAACGAGCTCGGTCAATAATTTGTTTCCGATTTCAGATGACGTCACATAGTATAAACATTGTCGTAATAAAATACATATAATACTTACCGCCCGCTCATTTCTGTCTCTGTATAATAAGTATCACAAAACTCACAAATCACAATGGTACGGTTTAGAAAATATTCATTTTTCTTCGATTGATTTTAGATGAAAAATACCTATTTCAAAAAGAGGACATTATTCTTAATGTCGGGCCGTTTCTATTAAACGATTCATAAATTATAAATGTGTATTGAATCAATTATCTTCTACGCAATACGTCGAGCTTATGACAATAATACAAATGAAATGGTCAGATTTAAAAAAAATGTTGTCCTCAATATATTTTTGTAATAGGCGTTTTTCGTCTGAAACTAAACATGAATGGTAGTTTTTGGAAATGTGAACGGGGGAGTTTTGTGATACTATCATATTATATATTATATACCTACAGAAATTATATTCGTTTCTCACGTTTTGTTTTGTCACGTATATATTATATTATCGGTACACATAATAAATCATATTATACAAACCTATTATTATTGTTGTGTTAAATTTATGCTTTGTATGTTTTGTGGAACGGTATAATTTTGTGTTTTAAAATCCGGCTTTTGATATTGTATTATCTAGTAGGTACCTATTTTATTTATTTGGAAAATCGCATCACAACCAAAACTTCAAATTCAGTTCAACTAGCCCTTCCCACCCCACTTATGAGACTATACGTGTCACACAGTATACCTATTTTGTTGTTGAGTTATTTTGTTCGCAGTCCGTACATATTATTAAATCACGAGTCTTTAAACATTCAACGACACGATCAAATCGACCACAATCTAAATGTAATGCGTCGGACGAGAGTTCTAAATGATAACAAAATAAACGTATAGCAGGTTTCAATAATGTTACCCACGTACAAATCATATATGTCTAGACATTTATTTGAATAATTCACAGCAAGTATTCGTTTACTTGTTTACTTGTAGGTACACCACTATACAAAATACTATATACGATGCACATATACGTACATAATTAATACTTTAGTTCCAAACCAAAAATTTACATTTCTTTTTGAATTTTCGTTACTAAATCGTTTAATGAATAAATAGATTATTTTGAACAACTTTAAAGTTCTAATACATTTTGAGTATAGGTACTTCCATATTATGTTTATCTAACGTTAGAGCTTAAATCAACCGCGATAATATGTACAACTTAAAAAGGTATCTATAATCTCTGTACACATCTTGTACACCACAAATAAATTATTTATAAGTTCCATATATCAATTTTTAAACTTCTATTTATTGCAATTAATTTTTCTAAAATTTAGGGAATAAGATAAAAATTTAGTAAAATCCATCTCAAGCAGACATAAAGACAAATTTAATAATATCAGTTTTAAGGATTCTTTCCAATTTACTACACCAATAGGTACGTTGAAAGTGAGTTTTTATGTCATTTCAGAAACGTCCGACACACGCGTCCTACCATCGGCAATTTCCGAACGCGTACACTATTACGTCTAACACTATCATGTTTTTAAACCCGGTGCTTGAATTGGGAAAAAATTAGAAGAGTGATGCAGAAGTTTAAAAATCAATGTGCGTACCTGTATATTTGAATGTCTCATTGACTAGGAGAAAATTAGAAGGGTTGCCCATAAATATTTTTTAAAGATAAGGGGCTTCGTTCCTCTGCGCCATTCCCCCCACCCGCAATTCGAGATCTGCAAGGTTAGGTACTTGTCATACTAACACACACTGCTTAATGCGTATGAAACAACAAAATTCTCATAACAAAGAATAGAGAGCGGGTTTATAATGTTTATATGTATTGGCAAACTGGCAAAAATTTCACTTAATATACTCAAATATGCATAAAAGTATTATGTACCTACTTACTAAAAAGTTAAAAACGTACGAAAAAAAAACATGTAGGAACTCGAAAATTATCAATAACAAAAAAAGAATTTTTTCATAGAAATGTTTATAAATAAATAATATCAATGATCTGAATCGATATTTTCTTATCATGGAATAGTTTAGTAGGTACTGCGATAGCTAAATACCATTAAAGATATCGTAAATTCGGGAAATCCGTATATACCTAGGTACCTAATGAATTTATTTCATATTAATCTCAAAATATAAAAGCAAACTTCTAATAATAATTGTTTTTATATTGAAAATGATTATTTTTCAAGTTTTTCGAAAAAAATTAAATATCACCTAAAATTGCACTAAAAGATGATGTATACAGTTCAAGTCGTGAAATTAATCCTTAAAAGTTGAGACATCAAAAGATCGAAATATGAAAAAGTATGAACTAAAAAAGTTTCAATCACTCACCACGAAACACATTTTGTGCTTACTTAACATATCACACGATAAATCAGAATAAATATGCAGTTCCAGACAAATTCGCGCCCTGCAGTCTACGGCAATGAATCACTGCTTTTAATCTCCACAAAGAACACAGGTTCGCAGAAAATTTTACAATTCAAATTTTAAATCCATATTAAAACGTTTGATATACTAATCAAATGAAAATATTCAATTCACTTAACGTCAAATATCGATACAGATATAACTAGGTAGGTGATTGCCGATAAGTCGAAAAATGTTAACTTAAAAATATGTCTCAAGAGATTCTTACAAATTTGGCACCGTGAACCATTATGGTGTAAAAATAGTAATGCGCATAAATTCCTACTACAATTTTGCATCCGATTTCTAGGGAGTGATAATTTGTACCTATCAGTTATCATAAAAAAATGGTCAGTTTCATCAAGAAAAAAATACAATCAGTAAACGAGGTACTAATGTGCGAATATCATTTGGGAGACTAAAATTGTTTTCCACCCTGTATACATTAATTTATTTTTCGTGAAATAGAGTACCAACAAATTACAAAAATGAATGCACTTTTAACAGTAATTAATTATATTTTTTTTAAAACTATTATAAGAAATAACAATTAAAAATTGTGTTCTTAAAGAATATTATCCTTATTAGAATTTAAAATATTTAAGATCGTCTTTATCAGAATTTAAAATATTTGACGTAGGTATATTTGAGTTTAATAAGAACTATCTCAACTATTTCTTACATACGTATTTAGTATATAGTGGTATATAAGTATATAACCTACCTTCTCAGAAACAATTAAATAAATTAAAATAATTTTACATTTTGAAGTAGTCTTTACAAAATAAAAATTAGTGATAAATTAAAAATAAACAGGAATAATTCTCAAAGTCATTATTTAATTATATTGGAATAAATGTGGGTACAAAAACGGCGAAACACTTACTATATTATTTTAAAACAAATATCGTCCACTTCAATACAAAAGTTTCAAATTATTTTTTAGATCAATGAACTCTATCGTTATAACTTATAACACAATGATTGAATACCATTATTTAAATATAATCGTCTAGTTTAATTCGAAATATTGATCCCTATACGAGTAGCTGCATAAAATAAAGAAGGTACCTAATGGCTGAAATAATCTTAACTAATTATGTTATAACTTATAACACAGACCAATGTAACTATATATACATTTTATAAGAAAACGTATTTTAAGTATAGAAAATACTATTAAACCAATGGAGTAGAAAATTAAATTTTTTTATTCAAACCATTAAATAAATAAATAAATAGTAAATAAATAGAAAATCAGACGTGTCTCAAATGCAAAACTGTCGTAATAAACAAACGATACTGTGTCAAAATCCCCAAGGGCACGGTAAATTATGGATTTGAAAATGTCTTAAACGGATACTTCAGAAAACTTTAACAAGATTTAAATAACAAATTTTTAATTGGTTTTAATTGTATTATTTATGTCAAAATATTTTCTTCGCATTCACGCAATACGCCTATTTTATGATAAAAACGAGACCATGGCACAGAAAATGTTGATTTTTTTCATTTTGACGATGTCCGTGTTTTTTGCTCTAAAATCACTCCAGAGTAATTTATTTGACATATTCTATGTAACCTAAGCACCGGTGTGGACTTTTTGCGGCATGTATGAATTCTATATAGTTATAACATATTATTATAATTTATTCTATTCCGCATGCTGCGCCTATAAATGCAAGACCGACACACGAACGCGATCTAAATTAAAATAGCAGAGAATTTCTAAATTGAATAAATTCCAACGAAAATACCATTATATTTTAAGATAATATTATGGTACGTTCGGAAAAAAAGTGGTAAAAGAACTAATTTTGTAGAAAAGGTAAGTTCATAAAAATCGATTATTGGTGATAATACTTGTTTGTTACCTACTTGGTGAGGAAAGTTTGAAATTATTTTCAAGTTTTAATCTCATTTTTTATGCGTCTTTCACATACCATTATGGGTACAGTAAATATACGTTTTTGTTCACAGGATTAATATATTTTGTCAATTTAAAATATTTTTTATAAATAAGTCAAAAGTTTCTAATTTTTAAAAAGTAAAATTTATGATTACAATTTTTTTTTATTGCGCTCACGTATAATATGATTGTTGACAGATAAAAAATAGACTATTCGGAGTTCACTATACGAAATAATAAAAACTTGGCGAAGTAAATAATTTGCCGCTCCTATTAGCAATGAGATATTTTTTCGCGGAATGAATTTATATTTTATGTATCTTATTGCTGGATTTTTTTAAGTTCAGCATACCACTGTATTATTACAGCTATAATTAAATCCGTCTGTAGAATGCTTCCATACAAATACGTAAATATTCATGTCTGCAGTGATTCAGAATAATGAAATCAGCGCGAACAGTCAAACAATTAACACCGACGCGTGTCTGCTTATTTTTTTAAATTAAAAGTTTTTGAAAAACCGGAGAATTCACCCCGCTATTTAGTACACAGTAGTGCACGTCGTCATTGAATAGGTCACTGTAGTATCTGAATATGTATTACATTTGAATTAAATGATAAATCATTGCATAAAAAAACTTCGATTCTGAGTGGAGACGACGTGTCAGCCTTTATTGAGTATATTTTCTAAGGGTATGTTATAACGTAGGTATACATTTATTTTTCTACTAGTATGTTTAACTCTAATTATTAGTAAATTGGTAATTTTTCCCCAAAAAAACCACATAATATGGTGTATCAGAGTTACCATTTATAATAAATATAATTACATATTATATTATTGTTGTTAATTTATAAGTCAATACTAACTTAATTATTAAGCATTAGTAAGTACAGTTAAACGATGTAAATACACGTACTCGTATTTACAATGTAAATAAATGCATGGTCCGAATCATTTAAAATTATTTTGAACATTTCATTGTGCTTGAAAATAATAATTTAGGTGATGACTATAAGTTTCAAGTCCTTATATTTATTTTTTTTTAAATTACAACAAAATAACAAATCGTTAATTTTTGTTTAAACACCCAATTATGTCAAATTTGGAACTTTGAATGCCCCTAAAAATATTATGTCTATGTATTTTTGATATTTTTAAATGGATATAACTTATAAGAAATATTTTTTTATTATAAGGCTTTTTGACAAAAAAAAATACTGTCATCAGCATTTCTAGAAAAAAAAGGTTAAACAATTTGAAAATTTAAAATACTTATAAATATCTAATATTTAGTTGAAATATTTCAAAATGTTAAATGTGTATAGAAATTGACAGTTATGGTAATGTTAAAATGTTTCAAGTTTTTTGGGATCAATATATTTTGAATTACGAAAAATCATTATTAATTTACGATTGAATTGTAAAAAAAAAAAATGTATTACTCTGAAATAATTTTCAAATGTATAAGATTTTGTTAATATTATTAAAGAACATTATGAAGAACTTTGCATTCAACTTTCAAGTTTATTTACTTCCAGACAAAATTTATATTGCGCACAAATTAAATAAAAATGATTACCTAGGAACATCAAGAAGATCAAATCAAATTAGTTGAAACATTTTGTAAATGTTCCAATTTTCCCAATTATTTGAAATTTTTGTAATTTTTTTATTTTTAACTACTAAAAAAATACCAACTATGTATATTTCACAATTCGTACCAGAACCCACTTTTTAAGTTGAGATTGAAGCATTTTGTCTAAAGGTGACGTCATCGATTAGCTCGGAATCTAAAATATCAACGCACTAATTACATTTACCTTTTTTTATTAGAAAAATGATTTTGAGAGATGATTAACTAAATAATAGTTTCGATTTTTTTACTTAAAAATGTGTGGTTGCTAAAATAAATGATAATTCATGATTTTGAATAAAAAATTATTGGTTTTAATCTAAATTAAATTTTTTCAATCATTTTGTACTTTTTTACTACAATTTACAAAAAAACCGTGTTCCGATAAGAAAAAAAAAACAAAAATTACACTTTATAATATTATGTAACACCATTAGCTCCGATCAGAATCTAATAATAACACGAACTACTTTGTTGACAATGCGTGGACTCTTTATAATTGCAATAGATATTGATCCTTAAATTATCATTTAGTTTTCAAAGTTTAACGTGTAACTTCTTTATAATGCTTTTTTGGTATTGTTCAAATAAGAGAATTTCTAATATGGCCATATGGGTGGCAGCGTATAGACGCACGCTTACAGCAATGTTTGATGTTCGTTGTTACTTGTTGTTATCTACTTGACTGCTTGTTTTCAGACTCTATGGTCACCTCCTCATGCGGGTTTAAATGGAAATGACACAAGTGTAATGTCGTTGATCGTTATATACACGAAATGTGCAGGTTGTGTTGTTTATTGTTGTGTAAAACAAATTTTTTATATTTTCATCATAGGTTTCTGTTATTTGAATATATTACCGAATCGATAAGTGATAATATAATAAACATACAATATTTTATATAGGTACCTATATGGTTATATATAGTATACGATAGTTTATAGTACAATACAGATACTGATACAATACCAGGTACAGTGGCGTGCCCAGGATCAAAATTCAGGACAGGCCTGGTTAAAAAAATAATGTGTATAACATAAAAAAATATATTTTGGGTATATTTAAGGGTTCAAAATCATGGTAGGCCCGGGCCTACCAGGCTTACCCGCTGGGCACGCCTCTGACCAGGTATATTCAGTGGTCCCAAACACGCGCATAATATGCGGAAAGCCGGTTAAATACCCCAGGACTTTTTTGGGTGGAGGGTGGGTGAGTGGGTGACTGCTTGGCATACGTGTATTCTATAATATACTACGTGAATAATAAAAAAACTAAATAGTACACCGATATACAGTAGTTCAACAATTAACCGAATTCAGTGACGAAGCCACTGTGATGGCAATGATGCTGCAGCGATAAGCAAGACTCAGCTATATTTCCAGAAATGTCTTAATAATAGTCTATATTATATGCAATAAAGTATGCATCGACGCATAGAACCCCGAGCACCTGGCCGCCTTTTTACTACCACCCACCTCGTCATAGGATCGAGACACGCTGGTCATTTTGTCCACACGTATTTATAAACTATTTCCGAGCGATTAGAAATTAATTATATGTAGAATAAAACCAATATTTGAAAGAAAAAAGGTGGGCACGTGGGTACCACTCTGCTGTACATCAAGTGTCATGTGGGTCACTGTAGTGGATGTATTAAATTTGAATTCAACGATATTATATTACCATTGTATTATGTATACGAAAAACGATTTTGAGCAAGAACGATAGACCTAAATGTAATATTTCAAATATAAAATATATTATATAGTACATTTATATTAATAATTAATTTTAGTAACAGCAATACAGTATATTAAGCTAAATTAATTTTTTCCGATTTGAAAATGTCTGGGTACAAAAAACAAAATAATATACGTTAAATGTTTCAAATATCACGAATAATATTTTTTAATTGCTACAAAATAATTAAAAACTTCGATTTTTAACTTCGAGAGTGGTTTTGGGTAGCAAATTGGAACTAGTAGTTAGTACTTTATGTGGTCAAAAGTAAAATAACTAGTGCCCAGTACTTTTATTAATAATCGGGAAAAACGAAAAAAAAATTAGGAATTACGGACATTTTTACGCAAAATCTGTTTTTTAAAACTCGATATTGTTTTTTTTTGTGTAACTCAAAAACAAATAACCGAATAACACTTGCAATCTTCACCAAAAGTTTATTTTTATTAATTTTCAAAATTTTTTTACCTTTTTTGAGTTATTTATAGCCATTTTAAAATTTAGTTTTTTCTATAAATGCTAATAAAAAACTTTTTATTGGAACAAAATAGGTAGGCACTTAATAATGTAATACAAAATTCCTTTATAAGTTGTCATTATAGTTATTTAAAAACATTAAAGATACATATGTATAGGCAAGATTTTATTAACTTAATAATGTAATACAAAATTCCTTTATAAGTTGTCATTATAGTTATTTAAAAACATTAAAGATACATATGTATAGGCAAGATTTTATTTTATAATCATTTGAAGTTCAAATTAATGTAAAGTAAATTTGCAATTCATTTTATAAAATGTTCTATTTTTATAGCTAAGGATTTAAAATATGCACCAAGATTTTTCATAAATAGTTCATACTAACAAATTGTCCCAAACATCTAAAAAATATACAAACACAGTTTTTTCATAAATATTTTAAGTTCAAATTTGAACGAAATTAGGTATGTAACCACAGATTAATGATTCTAGTTATTTTGTTATAATTTTAAAATATTAATCATGGGTACCTAATTGAAACTTTTAAAGTGTAGTATTATATTTTTTACACACAATGACATTTTCAAATGTAATGTTTTCGGGGAAAATTAATTCAGCCTACTGCACTACTAATAGTAATATAAATTACTATTTTATGATAGGTCTAAACTCTAAAGGCATAAAGCTGCAGTTTAGCCTTTATAGTATAGGTACCTATATAATATGCTGATAGACCGTTTTTGTTCAGAATAATTGTTTTTCGTATATTATGAACTGATCTATCATTGAATAATATCAAGGCCGTATTTGGGGGGGTTCAACCCCCCCCGAAAATTTGTTCCAGCTACGGCCCTAATTGAATTCAAATTTAACTCATCCATTACAGTGACCCACTCGATACCAGAACATCTATTGTACTACAGAGTGGTACCCACTTACTCAACTTTTTATTTATCAGTTACTCACATTATTTTGTAATATAATTAAATATTTTAACTAATTAATATTTTATGAATAAAAGCAAATTTGAAATCTCCTTTTAGGTAAAATACCTATATTGTTAAATTAATGAATTAAGTTTTTACATTATCTTTATTCCACTTGTAACTATTAAAAAAAATTGTCTTTATTTTTGGAAGAGGGTGGGTAGGGACCTAGTATTTACTGGGTTTACCATACTGATTTAAAATAGATTCGGCTTCACTGCTAATATTCTGATCAGGCATTTCGAATTTATGAAAAATACTTAGGTTTACCTAGGGCCTAGGAGTTCATAAACATAACTTAAAGAAAGATTTTATTTATTTTGTGGTAACGTGATGAAACATAGATCGGAACATTAACCGATACAATATAATGATACAAACCTAATCACATTAAATCAAAAGTATAAAATGTTTTAATGTTTATATTACAAAAATATATGCTTATATTTTTTTCAACTTGAGATTTATACATTTTTTTTACATAAAAAAAAACAAAACAAGTTACTTAGTTCAAAAATAAAACAATCATAATACATATATGTAGTTTCGTCATAAGTACGGGTATATGAAATAACCGATAGCTCGTTTCAAATATTTGCTCAAATGTTTGAATTATTCTCGTAAACACCAAAAAGTCAACCAACGATAAACCATAAAATAATATTAGACCCATATAAATTATGGGCTTACACATGGAGTACAAATGTTGTTTTATAACTAATCACTTGAGCTGACAATTTTAACCTATGAATGATAGTTATAAAAATATTCATAGTTTAAAGGTTTAGCTAATTTATATTTAAGTAAGATATTGGGGTTGGCCATTGGCGTAATAAATAAAAATACACTATTTTATATATTAGCTTCTAAATAATATAATTCTGAAATTAAAGTATATAAAAAAAACATTACCACGATGTTAAAAAACATCGTAAATTATAATACTTGTTAATTAACGTTTTTATAAATCTTTATTCCACTTTTACATTTTACATCCTCCACCACTATGAAATGACAATTATATGTTATTTTATGCACGTCACACGATTACGATGAAATAATTCCTCTGCATTTTCCATCGTACGCACACGCAAATTCTTACACCATCAACGTAAATTATTTATAGTGGTATTCGTTAGTTTAATATTGATAGATTACTATAGATGTTACTACAGTACCCACTCGATGCGGTTTGATATCGGCTGGTATATCAACAATTATTTCGGTTTATTTCAACGAGTTCTATTAATAATATAATACACGTTCATATTGTACGTGCTATGTAGGTATTTGGATAAACATTTGAGAGTTAAAGTATCTAAGCATGTTCAATATTTCCTTTGGGTGCAATTATAATGTATTATGCATAAAATATTTCAAAACGCATAGCTTGTGTCTTATAATATTTGTAAGCTGGTTGAGAACAAACATTTATTGTAGTATCTATATATGATGCAGAGTGCACATCTGTGAGGGGGTCCAACAATTTTTCTACGACACAAATATTGACCTTAAATACAGTTTTTATAGTATTTATTACAATCAATGGTAGTATCCAGTTGTATAATATACCTATATGTACTTGGACGGGGGGGGGGGGCTATCCCACCTGCATCCGTTCCTACCTATGTGTACGTCGTATATTGTGTACAGTACGCCAGTGGTGTCATTTCAGGGTTATACTAGTCGGAGGGAAAACTTTGACCGGGCATAATGATTGATAATAAATGTTTGATGGTTCTTGATTCTAACAATATATGCGATTCCACACCATGCTTGTTTCATTTAACTAACGTTGACGTGAGACGTGAATGTAGTCGTTTGATCTTTATCGCCTCATATTGGATGATATATTATATTATAATATTTACGATTAAAAATCTGTCTAATAACCTAATGTAAAAATATAATATTTACAAATTTACAACAACAGACAAAAATATACTAAAATGTACAGAGTAATGTTTTAACTGTGGTATGAAAAACAGATTAATTTACCTATATATACAATATAATACAATATTTTATTAAAACATTTTATTCTTATGGGTGGATCTCAAAGACCCCTACGACCAAACGACCCTTTTGTTACCGTTTCAAATGATGCCACTGAAGTACACATAGTTAATTTAAATATGACAAAATTTATATTGTTATCGTTACTTACCTATATCGTCAAAGATCCATTTGTGTTTGAATGAAGACACGGCTGACATGAAATGCAAGATCGAAGTAGCAAAATCGGCAGTGGCCAAGTTTAATACGAATGTTGAAAACGGACCTTTTAATCTCCTAAATCTAAAAAAATAAATAACGTTTGGTTTGGTATTGATTTTAATAAAAAAAAAATAAATAGTCCCTTAAATAATTGTTTTTCTGAATAAACTACGACTTAGCTATACTAAATGGTACAAGAAAAATAATGAATAGATTTTTATTTTAAAATATTTTATTTCAACACTAAAACTTGTGACTCATGAGTGAAAATTCTACAATTTTTGAAATGAAACAAATCTTTTTAATATTACCTATTGTCTTAAAATTGATTTTATTTTAAAATGAGTACTAGGTTTAGTAAAATATTAATTTGATATTTGACTTTTTATTTGATCTTGGTAAAATAGTATCGATTTTACTTTTACAGCTTAACTGTCAAGGTTTCTAACGCATTTGTGAATCATGATGCTTAAAAATGTTAGGTAGATAATTATAAAACTCTAACGGTAAATATCTCTACAGTGAAATAATTGTAAGTCACAAGAAATCACCTTCATAATATTATATAATCGACCAAAATCTCATAAATAACCGATGAAAATTAAACTAAAAAAAATAGCTTATACCTATAAATAGCTCAAAAAGAGTTGAAACCTTTTGAAAATCTAATCGTGTTTAATTAATTTAAAATTTATTGATAATTTAAACATTCAGTAAAAGTTTCAAGTATCTACTGTTATTCATTTTTGAATTACAACAAAATAAGAAAATCGTTTATGAGAAATCGTTAGTTTACGGGTGAATATACAATGTCGAAAAAGTTTCAACCTCAAAAAATGAAGCTCATAAAACATTGAATTTCCAGTAAACTGTTTTTTTTTTTGTCAAAAGTAGAAAAATGTTTTGAGTAGGTAATCTTGTATTAAATTTTCAAGTTTTTTGACAGTATGAAAAATTATTTATCGACAATATTTAAAAAAAAATTATTCAAAACTTAACATGCCTATAAATAGCTCTAAAAGATTCAAAGTGTTTTTGAAATTTCATCATTTATAGAAAAATGTCATATAAACATACATTAAAAAATTGTAATTATTTACGGTTAGGTTTTTGAGTTACACCAAATAAATATAATCGATTTTGTCAAAAACAAGTCTTGCGTAAAAATCCTTTTTACCTTAATTTTTTTTTTGGTTTTTCCTGAAATTTTTAAAAAATTCTAGGAATTTTCACTCTACCTCCTCCCCTCGCACCTCATAGTACCAATTAGATTCACTTTCTTACCAGAAAAGATGCTGAAGTAAAATATAGAATTTTTACTGCCTTAAAAGGTGATGACAGACAAAAAATTATAACACACTTCATATACATGACATATTCACTTCATAGATTACTTCATACTTTTAATACATTTTATTGTTCTGCTCAGAATCTAATACTGAAATACCTATCTTCTATTTCAATTTTCAAAACATCGGTTTGTCATAATGTGTACCTTGTGAAAATGCATTAACCAGTTACCAGTGACATACTTGTTAAAACTTTTTATTATTTTGTATAATAATTAGAGGTGAAGTATTTAATGAATCGCTTGTCATAAATAAAAGTCATTCGTCGTATTTAAAAATTGCTCATGTGTTATACAATTTTTAAATTATGAAATAAGAAGTATTTAATTACAAATTATATTATTATATTAAGTGGAAGTTAAATACTAACATAATACTTAATGTGTCATTCATACTTATATTATTATACATATAATGCAAAACCTAATATGACGTTGCACCTGCATACTATGTTGTTTTCGTTTCACAAATGTACAGGATAAAGCATAGCAAATTAGTGATCATTGCAGCAGAATCCGTTTTGTGTTGTTCATTTTAATTTAAGGGTAAATTCACCCATTATATAATTAAAAGGCAAGATTATTACCGAGATATAGTAATATTCGATTACTGCATCTTGTAATTTAAAAGCGAGTTATGAACATTTTACAATTAATTGTAATATAACACGTGGTTATAACTTATAATTCACTTTAAAAATAAAATAGCATTAAAAACATGTTCTCTATAACATTTTTACTTTTAAATTTGCCAAATCACTAGAATATTGAAATAATTACATTAAATAGATTCATCTGCACCCACATTTGCTATGTTGTAGGTCTGTAAGACACGAGGATGAGAATGGCATGTGGGAAGCCTTTAGAAATTTCATATATCATTTTTAATTCATCGAACATCTTCGACTGTTTCTTATTGGTACCGACCATTCGTCGTTATTTCCAGCGAGTTATCTCCCGGTCACTGTTACCCACATTTATCGCATAATAGGTTAGGTACCTATAATATCGGCATGTAAATGGTTTTTCATGGTTTACCGTGAAAACTTTGATCTCATGTCGGCATAACGGAACCGAAAACCTATTGGCGTTTTTCGAAAGCGGGATATGTAAGGTTACTTACCATAACTATTTCATTTAGTTTTGAACAAATTCCAACGCTATTAATGCACAACGAGAATTTTCGTCCTCCCCGCAATTCCTCCCTACTTTGATATCTCACAAAATTTCCAGACGCCGGTGTAATTTTCAACTACAATAAATTCTCAGCAGAGCCGTCCCAGTACGAGGAACCTGTAAATTACATAGTCAAGGTACTAGGTACACATGTGACTGATGCACGTCTTGCCTCGACACGTCGCCCTGAACTCATTACATCCCCGGAAAATGGGCAATGTGTTTCGTCAGATCGGAAGCGATGAAAAGTGGTCGCGCAAAAGGTACAGGTCTACGGACGACTCGTTTTGCTGCACAATGTCGTCGCACTACACACTCGCTAACGGCAACGCGAATGCAGTTTGATCGCTGAGAAACGGATTGCGATAACGGTTGGCTACGGAAAATATCGCGGTTACCCCCGCTCACCGGTACAGTGGTATAAATTCTGTCGGTTTGACTTGCCTTAAATTGGGCGATAGCAGTCCACATTGTATAGTATAATAATATGATATATTATATTCGCAAGCGAAACTACGGTGACCGCCGTTTTCTCCGCATTCGCTGCGCCGTCCGATTTTCAACGATTCACGATTTCAAACCATTTTCGTGTCATCCTCCGGGAGTGCGAATAATTAATTTATAATGATCAATAAGGGTTTTGCAGTGCTATGAAATTCAAGTGGAACGAGTCTTGTACGGATTATTGTTTATATAATAAATAACCGATTTTCTCCTTTCTCCAGCAGTCAGGTTTGGATTAGTAACATATTATGCACTTTGTAAATTTGTAACTATACTATTATTACTATTACTATTATTGTAATTTAATCCTATTAATATTTTACTTTACATTAAAAAAAGTAACTAACATTGGCCACGATGATAAGGGTTGACTTTTCTCGTATAAAAAAATGAAATGTGAAAAAATGTCGTTGGGCACATTATATTTGTGAACCGTATAATTTCAAGTCACTCGTTCTCGATGATTACGAGCTGAGTGGTGCCCGTCGAGGTGAGACGCACATCGTGTCACCCATATTATTCACAGTTCCTTGTACGGATAGACATTTATTTACATTCATACCCCTTCTGCGACGTTATTAGCGTTACTAGAATTTATTGTATTTACATAATATAATTTTGCGCGCATACTCGGATTCATTTGTAAAACCCTAAAGTTGGGCCTGGGTAAAATAGTTGTGTGACGCGGCGTTGACTTTTGGTTGGGTATAAAATATAATTTATGGTGGTAAACATTTAAAACATAACCTCAACGTTTTCACGTAGGTACATACATAAATGTAGGTTCATTAACTTAAAAAACAGTTATAATTTGCACTATATTTAATTCAAAGTTATTATTGTATGTAATAAAAAACTGTCTGTAATACATTGAAATATACATTGTAGCTTTAATTTTTACCTTTTAGTTTAACTTCAACTATGCATTTCAAATGTAAAAGCGTAAGAAGAGAGTGACCGTGTGCTTAACAAAATTACTATTCTGTATGTACTTAGGTATATAAAAAAGTGTTATTATTGTATTTATTATATTGAAGCTATACAAATGGAGTAAGTTTTTTTTAAAATACATACAATGTAATAACATTCGTTTGTATAATAATATGGTACTTTGTAAAAATAATTGTATTCGTGTTATAAAAGTACCTATCTTATTAAATATAGGAAACCAAATAAAACCAAGTAAAAAAACTGTTATTTATTAAATTAAATTTATAATTAATACGTATCATATAATTAAGCAATGAAAGCAATCAATTCATAAAATAGAAAGTATACAAATAATTAAATGTCTGATAAACTAAATTATCTATTCAATTGTATAGGCCAACTCCGAACTCGTTAAGTAAAATTTTTTTTAAAGAAGCTCAGATTTTAATACAGGGTTAAATACTAATTAAATTATATTATAGGTATTAATATTTAAAATTGTAAATTGTATTGTGTATTTTTTTATTTCAAAATTATGTCAATCATACTTAATTTACCCGCCGGAAAAATGGCAGACATTTCCTTCCTTCCGATGTTATAAAATGGTACAATTATTTGTTTCTCCACTTCTAGAACGTATTTCCTTTCAAATACGTACCTTAATACTATTCACGAATAAACTTGGTCAAAATAAAGCACTATAGAGGATTCTGAGATTGAGAAACGAGTCAGGATTAGAATTTTTCCATTAATAATAAGCATTTATGTATTATCAGTTAGCCAATTGCAGCCTGTGCTTAATTTTTTTATATTATGTTTATTTCTTTGTCTTATAATATTTAATACTGTAATGTGATTATTATTTTACAAAATGTTATTGCATATTACTGTTATAATATTATCATAATATAATATAAGTAGGTACCTTATAACTGTACTTGAGTCAATTATGGCGTTTAGTAAATATTATTAACTTTTACTTAAAGGAAAATATTTGTGATTTTGAATATAATATTATGTTTCATAATTGTACATAGGTATCCTCTTTTAGAAATATCCTCTCGTATGTCCAACTAAACTTCCCCTGATATTCAACTTGTTATCACCATACTATTTTTTCCTCAATTAAATCCTCTAGCTATAACCTTTAAATTGTCAAAATGAAAATCATAAAATATATGTTAATAGCAGAGCTTTATGATTTTTATTAATGAAGGAAAAAAAATTATTTTAAACGTAAATTATTAATTAACACTTTTGTATTCAAAAAAATAGATATTAATTTATTGGTATGTATGGACGACAGTTTTACCGTTGACTCTAAAAAAATAGGTACTTATTAAGATTAACTTCAACATCAATTATTTTAAAGATATCGTAATATGTATTTTCTTCAAAAACATGTACGCATAGCCGCATAGGTACTCTATATCTTCGTCTTGCACTATATATAATATAATATTATATTTAATATGTAAAACAGTGTACATATTATATAAATTAGAACTAATGTGGAAAAAACTTTTAAATTAATTGATGTACATTTTTTTTAAAACTTTGATTGCAAAATAAAAGTACGTAACTAGAAAAAAGTTTGCCTCCACTGTTATACACAATAAATTGTACAAAGGATTAAACTATTCATCATTTTATATTGTATATTTGTATCGTGTATCTTTGGTCATTGGATTCGTTTGTGTACAACGTACGTGAGTATAATTTAAATTTTTGGGCAATTCTAAGTAACTTCGAATAAGTCATCAACAATTTTCATTGAAAATGTGTATGCTAAAAATCTTATGATTTTACAGTAACTGATCTGGGTTTCTTAGAAAACTCTAAGTCTTCCCTAAAGATTTGTGTTCAATTTACTTTAACAGTTTTATTAGATGGTAATTTTTAGAGCACTTATTTTGGCATCTTTACTAAGAAATGAAAACACACCAACTAAAAGAAAAAATCGAGACGTGCTATTTGATATTGTAAAAATATGATTTATGTACTTCCCGTTAGATTTTTGTCTTCGATAAAAAAAAGTTCCAACTAGAGGAAACTATTTAAGATGTTTTATATCCTTCCCCTGGATCCACCACTGCGCTTCAACGTCATTATAAAATAAACATGTTGTATAATTGCCAAGCATCGTTAAATATTTAACGTTAAACGCTTTAGGGAAGTTTTTAAATATTTAATATTTCATATTATAGGCTATACTTATACTAAACGAAAAAAAACAACGGTTATTATTCTTACCTGGTAAATACGATGAGAACTAAACCATTTCCAATTAAACCCACAATGCCAATTACCGTGAGCAGCATACCATATGAAAAAAATATCATTGGGGTTGTAAGCTTTTCGTTGACATCTTCATCTCCATAACATTTTTTACTCTGTAATACGTTTAAAATTACTTTAAATAAAATATGTGGTTTTATTTTTAAATTTCAATAGGTATAATATATGTTTTACAAATGAGCTATTATTATTTTTGTTTTTTTTTTCGCTGGTCTGAAATGAACATTGCGGTAATTCCCAATCCTTGTTATACTTGAAACATGAATTTATGATCATCCGATTTATTGCACGAGCACAATGAAAGCTAACTAAATACTGCGCAAATATAATGGCTGCAATGATTTCAATGTACGTAGATAAATAATTAATAAAAAAAATTTTAAATGTTTTCAATTGTCTTCTAAAATTTGTTTTTTATTTTTGCTTATTAAATAAAAATGTATGTCGACATATTTTTGGAAACTAACTCGTACAATACATTTTATTTGATATGAGTTACCTATAACGTAAGTGTAATAATATTATATGAGATCAAATTACTTAAAAACACATAATTTAAAAAATGTACTTCATAAATAACATTCCAAATTTATCTATTTGTAAAACAATAATAATAAAAACAAAATAATGTCGATAATGTTTATAAACCATTTCGAACACAATTTTTAACCCATCGAAATTGTCCAAATAATATTTTTTTAAAACTTAATAACATATTTTGTTTTATACAACAATACCTATAGGTACTATAGTCTAGATAAGTACCTATGTATTATGTTTATATTTTCATATATTATTTAAAAATATAAATTGAGATTAATTTACCGCTTTTGAAAATAAAATAATTAAAATATTAGATTGAAAGATTGTTATAACTAACTCTTAACATACTTACCTAATTAGAAAAATGTGTTAAGCGGACTTTGGATAATCCATACAAATTTATGTTAAATTAATTAATTATTTAATTATACAAACAATATTTTTTTTTTTATGAACACTGTATTAAAACTTTGTTTTGTGTTTATACCTTAATGTCTTTAAGACCTATAATATAAATATTTTTAAATTTTTAGTTTAATAAAATTGATACTTAAAAAAAAACCGTTTATTTAATTTTTGTTTAACATTTTTATATAGATGCAAGTAATAAAGTTCACGTAAATAATAATAAAAGTTTTTAAATCAGCATGATTGAGAATGTTTTACTTTCAACTAAAATTGGTTGTCCTATCTAACCAATAAACTTTATTGAAGACCATTGAAGATACACTTCAGTGATACCTTCAGTGAACAAAATTAAATATGAAATAAATAATATTATGTGAACAATATTGATTTAGAAAACTGTGATCTTATATTTTTTAAACGAAAAATTCATATTTTAATTATTTTTAAATCGTTAGATTTTTTTCACGACCAAATTATTTATTTATTTGTTATAAAAAAAAAAGTTCAAAAATATTATACGCATGTATTTTATATATTTATTTTTTTGATTAACAATAATTGTAATTCGTGTACACAAAATCTGCTATAATACTAGCTATATGACTTGAGACTTTATCTCTTATTTCTTAAACCTTAAAATGTCATGTAGATCAATTATTGGAAATTACTATTTTAAAATAGCTATCCGCTATAGTTAATTTTACCAAAACAATGATTAGAGTACATACATTTATCTGGATGACTATTCATGAAGTATTATATTATAAATCTAAGAAATCTGAGATAATTTTGAAAAGTTAATTTTTTTCTATAATTCATGTTTATACTATATATTTATCTGGAATTAGTTATATTAATTACAGTAATAAATAAATTAACTAGTTATTTATTTAATTTAAACTATTTTTAAAATTGTTTAAATTAAACGAGTTAGTTTTGAGACTTGTAAAGTAAATTATTTATTAATTTTATACTTTGTAATTTGTTCAATTTGATAATATATATTCAATATTGTTAACTAACTGAATGCGTAATTATTTCTAGTTTTGGATTTAATACAATTATAACCTCATACCATATTCTTATTAGAATATTACTTAGAAAAGCGTCCTTATAAAATATTAATATGTATTTGTTATATACATATTATTGATTTGAGGGTGTTAGAATTCCGTTTAAAAAATTACAATATAATATTATATTTATATATATTTTCGAGTGTAAACAACTAAAATCCTAACCAAATTATAATGGACGATTACTCCTTATCGATATAATAATATGTATTTCATATACAAATACAAACAAACTATTTTCAGATGATGTTTACATTTAATAACTTAATGTACATTACCTTAGGATTACTTCGATTAATAATTAGTATCATGGGATGAACTAGTTATTGACTATTGTTACATTGTACTCAATCCAAAATACAAAACTGAAATGTTGGTATGTACTTTTGATAATAGTTCATTTTTTTTTTTAGAATTCGGTTATTAAATATAACTGATTCTATTGATAAGTCTAATTTTATTTGAAATATTTAAAATACGAGAATCAACGTCTATATTATATGATGGATTTATTCGTTACACTGACACGTGTCGTCCTATAATTGACTTCGAAGCAATATTATAATGTTAAACTTTGAAAACTAAAATACATTAAGAAAAAAATCAATTTCAGTATACCATCCGCGTGAATCTGAAATGAAATTGTACAGAGAGAAATTGGCAGGTTTGGCAAAGATGGAATTAAAATAACAATCTTCAAGAAAATCAGAATTATCGGTGTAATTCGATCGCATTGTCTAAAAATGTTGTTTGGTTTAATAACATGGGTACTAAAAACCTCTATAAAATTAAATAATTTCTTTAATAACTAGAATATAGGGCACATCGAACAACATCATAATAAATAATATGTAGTATAAAAATTACAGTTGTTATTGGCTTTTTGTTTGGTATAAAACATAATGTCTGGTATATTAGGTAACGAATTATTTTTTGTTTCTTCATATATTTTACAATGTTTAGTATTTTTATGATGATCGTTATATTTTTAACTTGTGATTATAGTGTAATTAGGTTTCACGTGTTTTATATAGTAATGTAAAAAAATATATATAATATAATTACCATTACCTATTTCCTATATTAATATTACTTTATCGAATAGTAAGTAATTTCTTTATTTGCAACGATAATATTTTAAACAAGTAGGTATATAATATAATATGATTGATTTTTGTACGCACTTCGTTTTTGCACATCGCATTGAAACTGGTTAAGTGGTTCGACATCGATATCGTTTGGTTTTTGGTTTTATTTTGACGGCAGTATTATCGAATTTGTCTTGTTTCCATGTTCTCACTATTCAGGAAATACAAATAAAACAATTATTATTTTTCACGTATTTAGGAATAGTTATAAATAATTATAATGATGATGCATATTATTTTAATAACTATTTTTTCCATTAATTATTGTTTTTTATGTATCTGAAAACTAATACAAATAAATAATAGATAGTTTAAATACAATAATATCATTGGTATTATTATTTTAATATCAATATATTATATTACTTCGCCTAGTTTTCCATTTTATTGTTGATTGTCGAAGATTTCCTCCAAGCGGACATTTTTTTAAAGCTCACATGATATGCCTGTAACAATAATACAATTGTTATTCACGTGTAACTAATATTTATAAGTAAAATAAAATACAGAGCATGCCATTATGAATAAAACATACAACTGATGTAATGGTCCATTGATCATAATATTTTTACTGAATAGAAAGATAAATATGTTTATTTTGATATAATCAATATAAACTATTGTTGAAAAAGTCATTGACAAATTATTTGCATTTAAATTCAATTTTATTGATTTTAAATTTTATTTAGATCCCGAGGAATTATAATATATAAACAGTTAAATAATTTAATGTACTCATATATATTTTTTAAATATTATTCGTTTACTTTTATTTTATACGCCAAGCGCATTGAAATATCCTTATTAGTTTTTTAATAATATAATTTTTATATATCATGGTTTCTTTATGTAATGTTTCATATTTAAATTTAATATAATCAAAAGATCGCAAGTATTACATGTACCTACGATGGTCCTGGTACCTATATGGCTACTTTTATACTGGAGATAATACATATTTTGAAATTCCATTATCAAAATAGACTTTTTTTTAGAAGGTTGCGTCAAAACGACAAATACCTTTGAACTATTCAAATAGTTTCAGTTGTTATACATACATTAGATTATTTTAGTTCAGATTTTTCAAAGTTTTTTGGTTAGTAAATATTATAAGTTTAGTTTGTGTGTCGTTTTTAAATCATATAAAATTCCTCTCAGGCCATGGAAGTATCCAGTGGTTTTTATTTTACATTGCTTTGTTTATAGTACTTACATTTAAAAATGTAATACTTTTTACATTTTGAGCGGAGCTAGAAAGGTTTATTGGTTGTAACTTTTACCTGTTTGTGTGTTCTTTGTCATGTCTGTCATTACGTTTTGGAGCTGAAAATGTATTCTAACTTTGAGGGTGGTTTCTGGTAACAAATTGTATTTAGATGGTGCTTTTCTAGTGTGGGGAGCTGGTAGTAATGTAAAATTATTACAATTTTCACTGCACTCTAAAATACCTCACACAATTTTCAAAAATATTTAGATTTCTTTAAACTTATTTGTATTACGAATCTGTTCACACCATTCTTCGGTACGTATACTTAGAAAGTTAGTCTATCTGTCTAAGTTAAGAAAAAATAGTTAAACAGTGATAACTGTTAGTTCTACTATAATGCATAATATATTTTATTCTTAAGTATAATTTTCTCAGTTTATCATTATTCTGTATTCAACATAAATAATGCTATATTTATAAATATTTATTCACACTTAAACCTTAATAATTTTGTATTTCAATAAATAATACTATTATTTATTCATAGATAAAAAAAATATTTTTATAATAATTTTTAAAATAGTACCTATATGCATTTAACATTTTCAAACATACTTAGGTGTACCTATATAATATTAAAAAGGTAGTTTTATTTGGTTTGTGGAACAAAATGCTCTTTATAGTTTTAGTATACTTTGATACTCATCACAGTTTATTGTGTTTTTTATCCTTCTTCATAAATTGTCCAACCATGTCGGTGCGGTCGGATGGTGATGTTGTGATTTTGTGGCCGGAATTAGTTTCACGATTCGAAGAATATAGT
This sequence comes from Neotoxoptera formosana, assembly GCA_022818045.1. Classification (NCBI taxonomy): domain Eukaryota; kingdom Metazoa; phylum Arthropoda; class Insecta; order Hemiptera; family Aphididae; genus Neotoxoptera; species Neotoxoptera formosana. The sequence goes on from CM040634.1 coordinate 13,448,581, forward strand.
ACGGGTAATCTACTTTGCATAGTGGATAGTTTATAATTGCACCGGAAGTGCTCATGCATGTTTAAGGTACATCTGCAGCCACAGAACTTAGTTGTTAATTATATTATGTGCTTGGGTGTTGGAAGTTGGGGTTGCACAAATCAACATCTCGATAAAATATTTGGAATACTATAGAAAACTATCGATTGCAGTTACAAATTTAAAAACGATTTCAGTTTGATAACTGATGTTTTATGTACTATAAAATATTCACACACAGCAGCAAAAACATTAAAAAAATATATATAATTCAATCATTACAAAATTGATTATTAACTAATTTTACGACGAATTATAAAAATGTAATTTTGTTTTTTATATTGATGAGTATTGTACGTAATAAACAATATTATTATGTATTTAGTAGAGAGGAAAATTGAGGCTAACTTGTTATTTTTGAATAAATGCTTTGGTGGACGTATTGATGTTCTTACTCTACTCTCTGAAATAAACTTTAAATTCCTTTTTGTTACACTTGGTCGTCTGCTTTTTTTATTATATCAGCTCACAACACAAATTACAGTACGAACCATCCGATTGATAGTATGACGCGTATTGGCAATGAGCATCCGCACTTATTCTACTAACTTATAATATTATTATTTTTATATAGTGCTTAAATGTTTTATTTGTATTATATTTGTTTTACTTTTTTAACTTATTTCTGTATCTTGTTTGAGTTAAAAAAAAAAAAAACAAATTGTTAAAGTTGATCATGACGTGTTACACCCAGTTACATTTAAGAATTTTTTGTGAAATGCATTGGACCAGAGCCCGTAAATAAATAAATTCTATTTATTTTTTAATATTGCATTTGGTATACGTAAAATAATAAGTTATTTATTATGAACAATATATTAATATATCATAATATCTCAAAGTATAGAATTGTAAAATAAATATATATATAAATTATACAAACAATGTACCTACACTATTACATATTTTGTTAAATACATAACCTGAATTTATATAAGTCTAAATAGTAAATATCGATGACATTAAGTAAAATAATAATTAACTCCCTAAATTTAACTAAAGTTTATTAATGACCTTTATTCACTCTCTATAATCCTCTTCTTACAGACCTTTAATGCTGTAGGTCTTCTACCAACATTTTCGAAAATATTCGGAACATTTTCCTGAATAAGACTTATCGGAAGTCCTCTAATAATTATACGTAAATTAAATATTATAAATTCTCAATCACCATTTTTGATTCAGATTCAAGCACTCTACCGCATTCATCAAATCCATCGTACCGTTGGTTTTATTTTCACGGGAATGGATAAAAAAAAATACTGCACATCAGTAGGTGCTCCTCGATGATTCTTGGCATTATACCCAGGGCGGCTTCATCAAAAACTTAAAAAAAAATGTCTTCCTGTCCCTGACTATCCTATTATAAAGTTCTACCTTAAAAAAAAAACCGAAAACTTTTAGTAGACGTAAACAATATGCATAAAGCTATTATACTCATATAACAATGGAAAATCTTATGACAAAATCTTCATTTCTCTATTAAATTTAAAATTTTTGTTTATGATAAGAATCATTTTCCATAGTTATTCGGTCACTCAACATTACTCCACTTTTACACGTTGATGAGCACTAATTTTATTTAACACTATGCAATACGATTATTCCTTAACCCCGTGGCGTGGTAACCAGTGTGTCACGAGTCATGACTATAATGATAGACTAGTTTGTCAGCAAAAAAATTTTTTTTTTGATTTCAATGTAATTTATAATACTCTATGGTGTTAATGATTTAAGTGTGTCGTGAAAAAAAGGTTTAGAAACATTGCCTTAGCCACATGGTCGTCAATCTAAGCTCACAGCGTATATTTCTTAACAATTTTTTTGCAATAAAAATAATATGACACGTTTACTGTATTGTGTATAAAAAAAATAATATCATTCAAACTTTCATTACTCCTCATTCGAACGATTTTAGCGCTGTTTCATAATATATTCATAACTAGCATAACATACTTTTGATTTTTGAATTATTATTTATGTACAATTTTTTTTGTAACTCGCAACTGTGATTTTCATTAAATCAACCATAAGCGTACTCACCATAGTGTCTTCTCTTTAGTTATGCTTTTATGAAATTTTTAATAATATTTGAAGATGATAATTTAAAGTTTTTTTCCCCAAGGACGGTTCTTTGATGATAATAACTAACTTATTTTCAAATAAGAATTGCCTCTTTAAACAGTAAACTATTAAGCAGATGATTTTATTGGACATTTTGACTTATAAAAATCAAATTTCGATTGAGTAATTTCCAAGTAATTAACTAAGGATAATTTATTTCGTATGGCGATTACATGGTCGCTGATTCCCAGCACACCAAGTGCATATATATACACGAAGGATAAATACCCCATGATAATAGAGTCAAGGTCTAGGAGATTAAGAGTCTACAATGATTGGAAAATGTTAGTAATAAATTTAATTATTTACTAACATTTTATAATATGTAAAAATGTTTTAACTTCTAAGTAGAATACTGAATAAGTACCAGACTATAAATTACATATATTTAATTTTGTGTCTAAAACCCATATTAAGAACTATTATCTTAACTATTACCCAGGATAGCTCAGAAACTATTCATTCGATTTTCGATTTAGAATTTAGATGCATTACCTTTTACAATATAAAGAAGGTTTTAATTTTAAAAATAAAGATTGTATCACCGCGGACACTTTTTAAACTGTATAATCAATTTAAGTATTTAAACATGTTATCTTCAAATATTATACGTACTTAAAAAAAATTAAATTTGTATAAATACATTATAAAAGGACGAAGCTTGGCGAAAATGTTAAAAATAATATAAAATAAAAATGGCGGTGTACTTATATAGTCATATACTTATGAACAATATTACGTACTTATAGTCTTTGGCTCTATTATATGAATTATTTGCATTAAAATTAAGGACACTACAAATGTTCTCAATGGTCTAAGACTGGCCACTTGACCAGATGTTATGTGATCGGACTTTTGGACCATTATTAACAGTTTAATATAAAGTCCGTTATTCCGAAATTCCAAGATAGAAATGTTAACTTCAAAATTATTGAATATTAATTATTATGTTAGTTATTAATATTTTGGGATTTGATTCTCATCATGTCTGTGCTTCTTGTCAATATTGGACTGCGAGCAACTTATGAAACGACTGAGGGTTCTAAAGTGATAATATGATTAATTTCCATCGTTAAATGGTTTCAAATTGAACCAGTGACTTCACCGTAGATTTAGGTCAGGGTTTTTACTCCAAACCATAATTTTCGTATTTAATTTCACTTAGGTATCGACATTTGTTATTTTTGATTTAAATTTAATATTGTACATTGATTTCATAATTGTTTGATTGTTTTTCATTACGCAGTATTTATATGATTGTTTCGTGATTTGTAATTAGATTAATTTTTATTTTTTTATTTTATTTAAAATATCACTTTTAAATTTTTACTGTTTTAATTTTTTAATTTCTACCCATGCGAGAAACCTAGCTGCCGTCGTTCGCTCGTTCCATAATCGTCGTTACGAGCTGTTGTGAAACGAGCCAAAGAAGACGAACTATTAATTATTACTCGTTACTTTCAGATAAACAATATTATAGACCTATCGGCTATTGTTAAATTTTAAATTTAAATTAATTTTTTTTTTTTTAACTTTATATCGATTATACAAATTATAAAACAATTATTATTTTGTCATAAATTGTCGATTTTTTTTTCAATTTCAATATAAATTTCGATAATCATTAAAAAAATTAAATTTTGATATTCATTTTTAGATGATTTTCAACGATTTTTATCGATATTTAAAAACGATTTCAATCCCCGATTTACGTTACAGCTGCGCGTATACCCGTGATGTAAGAGCAACCCGATCACGGTCACGGAATATAACGATGACCGCTTGTGTATTGAAGCAAAATAACGTCACGTCATTTATATGTACACATAATAATAATCATAACAATTCACCTTTAATCAATACACTCGGGTTGGTCGTGCGTCCATTATTTATGTAGATAATTATTTTTGCGAAACGTCTTGGTATACGCGTTCGTGTCAAATTCCGGTCACAGCTCGTGTAGTTATTGGGCCATATCAGTATTTATATTGATCGAAGAACTAGGTGTTCCGTATAAACCATCGGATACGATGACGTGATGACTTCCGGATGAATACTATAATACTTCACTGCACAGTGGCATGTTTAGAATTCTTCACAGACAACAATTTGGTTTATAGAAGGAAATCGTTTTAAGAAATGCGTTAGGTACCTAGACAATCGTTTCTTCAATATTCAGAGAAAAAAAATATTAACAATTATAGAGCTGATTTATTTATGTTGCCTCCCGTTGTAGATATAATAGAGGATATACTTGAATTGCACTATATCTGTAGAACGTAACAGTTAAAAATTGTTTTGAATGAATTATCTTATTCTTGAAGCAAACTGCTTGGTCACCCAGAACTAACAATAAATAAATAAGTATTTAAATTTAATTGATAATATTAAATTTGAAAACATTATATTTAAAAATAGTTTCTGAGTGTATCTATAGGTTAAAACTACGTTTGGTGTATATAATTTAGACCTCGTGAGCGATAACTACGGTAAGTATAAATTACCTAGAGGCTGATTGTTTTAAAGAAAGATATTTCTCAATCAAACCACGATAATAATATTTTTATATTAAAATTGTATTATGTATAAATGTTAAAATGTGTATGTACTTACTACAAATAAAAGATGTATAGAGTTAATTATTAAAAAAAAAAAACAATAATAAATAAATAAATGTAAAAACCAATACAATTTGCTTCACTTAGAATTTAAATCATGTTTTGCTTTGTGTAACTTAGCATAATAAAATATTACTCCAAAATAAGTTTTTATAATCTATTGAGTATTTTTTTTATGAATATTATTAAGTACAAACTTAAATTATTGGGTAGTAAAATGTAAATTTTATTTTTCCATAAATATTAAAATATATGTACTAAGCAGGTAGGTACTATTTATTGATGTAGATATTATTGTAATAATAATTCATACCTACACTTAAACTGTCTTTAATCGGTATACGCGAGTTTACAGGGTGATATTTTAAATACTTTTTAATCAATCCAAGCAAATAGTTGTATGTGTTAAATTGAATATGAAAATATTGTGATAGTTAAAAAAAAATGTCAAGCGACATGTCAGTCGCTATTGTTTTTTTTTGGAATTTATTGAACCAATATTTTTTTTATAATTATTTTACTCATATTTTTATGTAATTTATATTATATTGCCCCATGTTAAAACGTTCTGACTATTCAGCTGTGTCTCTAAGGTATAATTATATGATGACGTGAAGCGTAAAACGCGACTTGTTTTGAAAAAGGAGAGTAGATTAGATCTTCATAACGACTTTTAGTTGAGGAACATTTTTAATCATATTATACTTTCATGTATAATACAAAGAAATAAAAAAATAATTATACTTTTTAAAAAATGTTTTGTTCTTTAACTTGTAATAGTTAACGTTATGTTTGATCGTATGCTATACATTTATTGATAAAAAGTTACCTATATATGTATTCAAGAAACAGTTAACCAAATAAATAAATTAGTATAAATTGTTTGTCTTTAACAAAATGATTAGGGTATAATAAACTGTTGCGAAAAAAGACAACATACATAATATATTATTATTGATTACTGAAGCAGCGAAACTACTAATAACTAGTGGATTTAAATAATTGTTCAATTGTTATGAATTCAATGTAAAAAAACTGCAGACCGCCGAGCCATTTTAGATTCTGAGCGGAGCGAAAAATGTATTGATTTTACTATGTTGTGTGTTTTTTTTTGTGTCTGTCATCACGTTTTAATGCAGTAAAAGTGCTTTTTCATCAGCATCTTTTCTGATAGGAAAGTGAATATAGTTGGTAGGTACTTTAGGTTGTCAAAAGTAAAAATTCACAATAGTTGTTAAACGCGTCGAGAAAAACAAATAGAAAATTAAGGAAAAACGGGAATTTATTCGGAAAGAAAATAATTTGACAAAATCGATTTTGATTTTTGGTGTAACAAAAGAATTAATGACTGTAGATACATGAAATTTTCACCGAATATTTATATAATATACATTTTCTATACACCATAGCACTTTCAATATATTTTGACTTTTTTAAGCTATTTATAAACATATAGTACATTTTTGTTTTTTTTTATTATTTTTTTATTATTACCTCTCGATAAAAAAATTTTCAATTTGTCAAAAAATTTAAAATTTAATAAAGGTTCTTCATAATTTGTTGTAAGTAAAAATTAAAAAAAATAGTCGAGCGTTTTTATAAGTGTCAAAAGTTGAAATGTCCACAAAATACGTAAAAATCACAAAAGTTTGCAGTTTTTTTTTATTTGGAATTTCATAAAAAATTTTCCATTCAAATCTAAGATATGAAAATTCGATTCAAAATTCCCTACAAGTTTTTCTACTATTAAAAAAAAATCTAACGGAAACTCAAACTAATTTTTTATGAGCGTTTGAAGTTAGACATTGGATATTCACCCTATTATTCTCAGGGGACGATTTTCTTATTTTGATGTAATTCAAAGAAGAATAACAACCGTAGCCTTTTGAAATTTTCATCAAATGTTAAGATTATCAATTTCTATGGTCAAATTGCTTGAAATTTAATATACGATTTGTCATAATTTCATATCAAAAATATTAAAAATACACGGACACAATAGTTTTCTATAAGAATTAAAACTTTAAATGTTGACCAAAATTTATCATTGAACATTTGCAAATTTGCAATTTTTAGTTAAAAATGTATAAAATGTTCAGTTTGTAAGTATTTAAAAGTGTAACCAAAAAATCAGAAAAATAAATGTACACGGTTGATTTTTATAGACAATTCAAGTTCAAATTTGCACGAAATTAGATATTTAAATGAAGAATAACGATGTTAGTTATTTCGCTGTAATTTAAAAATATTTTTCGTAGGTGCTTGAAACATTTAAAGTAAGTATATAATTTTATTTTATAAGCTCAATTAAATTTTCAAATGCAATGTTCTCTGCAAAAATTAATTCAACCTACTGTATTATTAATAGAAAAATGAATTATTTTAATGGCAATAATATCTTAGTATATACTTAGTTATGTAGGCTGACAGACCGTCTACACTCAGAATCGTTTTTCGTATACAATGATTTATATCAATGAATACAAATTTAACATATCCACGACAGTGACCCACTCGACACCTGCTGTACAGCAGAGTGGTACCCACTTGCCCACCTTTTTTAGTTTGATATATTTCTGCCGGTAATCATACGCATGATAAATACATTAATAAATTAAAAACTTTTGTTTTGTAGGAAAACAGCATATAGTTGCATAATAAATTATTGACATTGTTGAAAAGGCTTCATTAAATTCGGAGGGATTGAACCTCTTCAGCGTCCCACCAAAATTCAAACACGAATATTAATATTATTATAATACATCGATTTTCGTGGCTTTGCGCATTATTCTGTGTAACTTTACTGTTACACGGTATTTTGATAAAATGGCCATTAGTTATTTACGAGCAAAATTAGAGGGATAAAGATTCAATCAGTTCCAACTAGTTAGCGAACACAATTGATTTAGACGTACAATATATAATTAATATATTGTATATATATACAATATGGTACAACACAGTGCACACGATTTATAGAAAATACCTACACAGTAGGTAAATAATTGACATTTTAACCGTACTCTGAGTGTTTTGTATAAGTAATGTATAACTTTATAAACTTGATAATATTTCAGTTTTAATAAGCTTTACGATAGCGGCCCAATTGTGTTTAGGAACTGAAACTAAAACGATATCTCATACACATTATTAAACATTAAATAAATAAATAAAATTGATAAATTATTTTGGTGTTGAGTTTCGTGAATAAACTGTTATGGCGAAAAAACTGTAAAAGTAAAATATACTAATATTATGTTATACCATTTGAGAGAAAGTAAAGTACTCGTAACAAATATAAAATTATTAACCCGTTGGATACTTATAAAAATACGAAAAAAATATTTTTTGTTCTATATCATAATATATAAAATGCATTAAAGTTGGTAGAGAATTTTTTTATACATAGGGCATCGTACAATCATTGAAGTCACGTTTTCCTGTACCTACAGAGATATAATTATCCGTCAAGTTGTTTCTCTATACTTCTCACGCTTGAAGAGGGTATCTGTTGGTATATTCTTTTACAAAAATGTCGACTCATCTTTAGTCCGTTGAAAAAATAAAACTCTTTGCACTTGTAAAGTATGGTCGTTGCAAAAAAAAAATTGCATAGGACTCACATTAATACAAGTACTAGTTGTATACCTCTCACAAGAAATTAAAATAATTCTTTTATCATTTTTCTCGTTTTTATGTGTTCATACTGCGTGAGGCCAACTCGGTGAACCCTTAAAAAATTATTTTAAAAAAAAGTCAATGATTCAATAGTTTTACATATTTTTTTTTTAGCACCTGGAGCATTGGTTTGAAATTATACAATCAAATATAATACAACAGTACGATAAATAGTTTTATAAAGTACGTTGAAGGGACACTAGAAACTAGAAAGTAATAAAAAATATGGTGCAACAAAAAATGTCTAGTCTAAGTCCTTAAAGACCAATTCGACATTTTCAATATTTCCAGTTTAATGATACGAATTTACTAGATAATCAGTAACAATGATTTTATTGTATTGCTCTACGATTAATAATAAGTGATGCTTATAATTATTATTTTATATGTTTTGTGTATCTAATTAATATAGTAAAATAGTTCGCAGGAATTCAATTAATTGATTTTTTTCCAATTAAATGTTTTTAATTAGTTGTTCTTCTGATTTCATTGTATAACATGTCAATTTATTAAATTAGATATATAATTTGCTATATTGTATGATAAAAATAAAAATCATTATTTAATTTTTACGATATTTAAAGGTTTGAGAAGATAGATATAAAAAATATTTTAATGTTTTATCTTCACGTAGGCTAGAATAATCTAAATAAAAAATTATAAAATATAATATTTATGCAAAAAACATACACAAATCATATAAATCCCGCGATTAGTCTGTCATAAAAAGTTTAATATCATAATATTATGTATAGCACTGGTTGTATTATTATTATTTTTTTCTCGTGCTAGCTATGGCAAAAATGCATAAATTTTTATTAGAAGACAAAAATCGTTGTCTGAGAATCAAAAATCAACCACATTCACAAATAACATTTTAACATTTTTAATGATGAAAATTAAGTTTTTAGATACAATATAATATTACATGCTATCTCTTGGTCGATCCGAGTTTCGTGTTTATTAATAATATAATTTACTACGATTCCCCTATCGCTACATTTAATAATCTTGTTGAGATCGATATTGTAAATATGTGTATCCAACGGGTTTGGAGTTTGAACGGGGTTTAGTTAGCTAGCCCAGCCAATATAATAATATTAAAGTGATTTTATATCGGCAGGAAGGTATAACGAGTCCCATTATATCGACGCAGACTGATATCATAGCACCGGTTTGAGCTATTATGATCTTATCGGTGAAATGTATCGACCCACGTATCTTAGAAAGCACCGTCAAGTTCATTAAACAATTTGTTACAAGTGACTATCTAATTATATTTTCGTATAAGTAATAGTATTAATTATTGAACAATATAGCAATATTGTGTTATGTTGTTGGGTATTTATAAATTAAAACTAATTGCAGAGTTTAATAATCAAACGAGTTAATCATTAATTAATTAAGCTTATGTGATTTTGGAACTTTTTTATTGATTAGGATAAAACATAATTTTAAAGAACAATTTAAATGTTTAATTTAAGTAAGTTAAAGTATAAGTTAGAGTAAGGTAGTGGACAAAAGGCCACAGTTACACATTTGACAGGGATGAGTCAAACTTACTAATTAACCCGTAATTGATTTTATAAAAAATAACCATAGGTACTTGTTAACCTAAATAAACTTAACTAATTAACTTGTCAGCATACAGGCTTGTTGTAATCAATGGTTTTAAAATCGCTAAAACTTTTGGAAATACCCAATCAATTTAATAGTAGAATATCTTTAAATTTTTAATTCTCGAGTGTATTCTTTTTTAAGTGATCGTGTAACTTTTGAACGACTTGACCGTATTTAATAAAATTTATATCAATAGATTCATCGAGTCTTGGAGGGTGTTTAAAGTTTATTTTTTCTAACTCTAATGGTAGATCACACATTGATAAAGCTTTTGACTCATGAAAAAAGAATATATTTTTTGTTTTTTATAAGGTCGCCATTGGTCACATATTATATTACTATTATGATTTGTAGAAATATTCCATAAATATTTTTTTACTAATATATTTATAAAAGAAACAAATCTTTGCCACAGGCAAGCTTGGTAAAACAGCGTTATAAGGTTTATTTTGTGTACTTTACAGTACATTTTATTGAAACATCTGAAAACATTGTTCAAATCAAAATAATATTAATTAACATATTTAAATAAAAAAATAAATCCGAAATACTTACTATAATATATGTTAAACTTTTAACAATAAATAGTAATATATTTCTTCTCTAAATATTAGAACAGTTTGCCAAAAAGTAATATGATACATAAGTGTGAGCTGACATAAGCTGATATTAAAGTTTAATGAAGATAATATTATAATATATGTATATAAATGTAAACTCAATATATTATTATATAGGTTAATATTTTCATTTTCATACCACATATGAATAATCAAGAAAGTAAGCTGTTTGTTTTAACGTTTTTCTTTGAGTTTTGTTTTTTTTATATCTTTACATTGATAAAATTAAAATTGTTTGCCCATTTAATTCACATGTTAGAGGGAAGTAACTATTAGAGAAATGAAATATAAAAATAATTGACTTTTATTTTTTATTTGTTTTTAATAAAATACTTTTATGTTGCACTAAACTTTATTTATTCCATACAAAATGTTACTTGGTATAATTGGTTTTATATTACATTTGAGTATTGCTGTAACGATAAGCAAATGTTAACGGTGAATGAGAATTTATTAAATGCATGTGAATACGACAGTTGCTAAAACAACAGTGCCATGTTTTATAAAAGACAAAATAAATTATCAATACAATTAAAAAAAAACTGGGAAAGTTGCTTCGGTGTCGAGTGTACCTCGTCATTGGGTAGGTCACTATAATAGATATCAATATTAAGTTTGAATTCAATGAAAAATCATTGACTTATACTAGGAAAAACAATTCTGAGTGGAAACGGTATGTCATGTATTTGAGTATTTCTAAGGAAATTTTACTATACATTTATATTGCTCGAAGTAATTAATTTTTTTTTATAATTAATAATAACTTATAAATTTAATTTTTTAAGGTATTTAAAGTTTAAAATATAATTTTAATATTCTCTAAAAAATGTTGAAATATTCTTTTAATAATCCTTAAACTTCTAAAATATGTTTTTTTACTACAATTTTAAAAATCTGTACATAAGTTACAATAAGAAATATACTATATTGATATGTATAATATATATAATATATGATTACATTTATAATATTTATATTTACTACCCATTAATTGAACATAATATTATGTTCATTTATACGATATACTTAATCTTGAAAACCATTTCTTTGGTAAATTATTTAAATTCAGTCACATTTTAAACAATTGAACAAACTAAAGAATTAAAGAGTTTTAAATTTAGTTACAAACAAGTTACTCAATAATTTATGTCATTTTTCATTTTTCATATTTAACATTTTTTTTCTGCGACAAAATAATTACAATTCAAAAAATTAATAAATATGATTTTTTGTGAAAAATTATAATACAATATTTTTTTAAATATAAAATATAAACTGAATATTCCAAAACACGATGAAGTAGTTAAGCAAAATAATTTTTTTACTATGTAATGGATAAGTCGTCTACACTTTTCACTCCTGTTGAGCTGCATAAGGTTAATAAATATAATATTATGTTACAACCTATATTTACTATATAATTAATATTTTTTTATAGGTAATATTAAAAGCTGTTAATATGTTATGAGTCTAAGGCCTGGAATTATATTCACTAAAAACGTATAAAATATGCATGCTCATTTATACTCTAAAAATATGCAAAATATACAGATGTTAAAAAAATGTTCATGTTCATTAAATTGAAACAAGTTTATAAATGTATAACATGTAATAATTATAATTGAAATAATTGAACTGTACATTGAACTTGTATAACTCATGTCTCATTGGCTGATTGCATTACACATAGTATTTTGAGTATTAACTCGTCTAAATAATAAACCATCAATGTAAACCGATAAAAACAAATTAATGCATGACGGTTTTTAGAGAACTTGAAATTACAAATTAGAACTTCTTTTTATCCCCCTCAGAGTAAAGTATTCTAAGTCAATCCATACGTTTTTAAACTAGATTTCGTTATCGACGTTGTCGTTGTGGTAGCTACAATAAACTTAACCTTATTATCACGAGCTCTATCGATTATCAATTGAGTTTTAACCGACTTTGAGTCAAAAAGTCAACAAGTTGATTTATGGGTAAAAACATACTAAAAAATAATCAAAATGTGAATATACATATTATCTTGAGTTAGGTAATAGTATAACTATTTTTTTTTAAATAAACTATGGATTATATTTTTGAATAATGCTAAAATATTTATATCTAATATTTAAAAATATTCCGAATATTCACAATCAAATTTCGCACATTCTTTAGGCTAAAATATAACTTACTTAGCTACTTTTTAATCTAATAAAACAAATATGCAAATGCATATGATTTCGGGCCTTAGATATGACTTACGCGATATGAGTCAATACCGTAGAACAGCGTGAATATATTCAGGATATACATATATAATATGTATATGTTTAGCTTTAAATTAATTTAAATATTTTGAAAAGTATCATTGTGTATGAAAATTGATGACTAAATTAATAGTAAAAAATTTCAAGTACTTCGATTAGTATTTTTGAATTTAAATAAAATAAAAATTGTTTGTGAACGAATCGTTAAATTACGTGTGAATATCCAATGCCTTCAAAATTTGAAATTCACTCAAAAATGTATGTTGCCTTTACGTTTAACTTTTTTAAATTCAGTTAAAAAACTTATGAGGAGTTTTGTATACAATTTTCTAGTTAATGTGTTTAAATTAAATATATTTTGAATTTTGAACTTTTAAATAATGTAAGTACATATTTTTGTAAGACAATGATTTTGTAAATATTTTAATAAAAAAAATTGTAACTACGTAGTTTTGATATTTTTAGTTGTTGTAAGAACAGCTTAATATAAGGAACCTTGTACTAAAGAAAATTTTTCAAGAAACTCACTAACAAAAATAAAGTATCATACTTAAATAAAAATATAATAAAAAGTTGAAAATTTGAAATTTTTTATGATAACCACAAAAAGAGCCAAAATAGTTTTTAAAATTAATATTACATCTATATAGTGCTAATATTAGTATTCAGTAAAAATTGAAAGTATCTAAATTTATTTATTTTTGAATTACAACAAAAAATCAAAGTTCATTTTGTCAATATTTTGTTCGTTTAACTATAGTTTTTTTTTGTTTTTCCCAATTATTTTAAAAAGTATAAAGTATTTTTTACTTTTAACAGCTCTTGATACAAACTAGATCTCCCTTGGTATCAACTAGATCTAATTTTCTACCAAAAACTACCCTTTAAGTTAAAATTTAAACTTTTTACAGGTCCAAAAGGTAATTACATAATAAAATAATTTTCAAAAAAATACACCCATCGACGACCTGCTTAGAATTCATTTATATTACCAAACTGATAATTGTCAAGACGAAATTTATTTAATATCATCTATTATATTCAATTTATTTTACTTTTTATTTGTTTTTACGTTTTAAATATTTTAATTATTTTACGTTTGACGCTATTATGTATTGTGATATGATAATGTATTATGTAGTTACTACTAATTAAATTATGTGCACAGAGTAACTTTATTTCATCAGAGAATTTGAAATCTGATTGAAGTGAAATAAATGCATTTGTAAGTTATTACTTAATAAGCTATATATCATATATGTCTACACAAACCAAGAATTAGTTCTAATATTATTCTTTATCAATTTTACTATAGGTGTTCACTGTGCATCAAAAGCAGCAAAACTCATTATTTTTGATTCTAATGATTTACTTTCGATTATTAACAATTTTAAATACGTATTTTATAAAGCTACGTATATTATAACTCTAATTGCTTATCTTACTATAATTTAATTGCATGAAATATTTGTTTTAATAAACAAACAAATTCAAATTTAATAAAAGCCAAAGTAGTTACTGGATTTAAAACTCTCTGTTAATTTTAGAATCGATGATTATTCTAAAAATAAAATAATATAAATACTGATAAAAGTACTCAAGATTTTAATTTTTTTAAATAAACCGTAAAACGAATAGGTATAATAATTCGTAATTACATTATAAACTATAGTTGACATATTAACAACTTTAATTACATTACTATTTTAGTTAATTGCATAAAATGAAAAAAAGAGCGTTGTACGTAAAAAAAATCTTTCTAAAAATTGAATACAAACAGCATTTATACTATTATTATAAGGGTTATATTTTATTTATTTTACTATACTTACACAATTATATTATGTAAATACAGATAATACGTATACACTATGTTTTTTTTCCTACAGAATTAAATTCATTAAAAATCAAGAATTTTGAAAAAAATATTAAACTTTTTAATTTAATTTAATTTTTATTTTAATTAAAACTATTTTTTATCGTTAATTTTTTATTAGTTTTGTTTTTTTTGAATGATAACATTTTTTTTTTTTTTTTGTTTTTTATTTGAGTTAAACAATCTATACAAATTATGTATAATAAGCTTAAGTGATAACAAATTAAGATTACAGCCAGAAAACATGAAGGAGAAGCCACCCACTGGTGACACTCCAGGTCAGAGTCGTAAGGTTAAATTATAAAAGTAGGTCGCGGCACCACTTTCTTTTCAATCTTTTGGGAGGGTTGCCAGGCATTGGATTGGTTAGATTTTTAGCTAGGATGTTAGGATGGTCGAAGAGAGAGTTGTGGTAACGAGAGTAAGACTTGGTAGCGGTTTCTAACACTGTGTTCATTTTTAGGTCTGAGTGTAAAGTTTGATTGGATACATAGAAAGGAGCCTTTGTTATTAAACGAAACAATTTATTTTGGGATATTTGAATTTTGTTTATATGTGATTTTTTTTTCAGAGCCCCATATTTGGATTCCATACATCCAAATGGGTTTAAGGAGAGTTTTATATAAGTTTAGTTTAGTGTGAAGTGTAAGTTTTGATTTTGCGTTAAAGAAAAATTTAAGGGAACGAAGACGAGAGTTTAGTTTAATTTTGGTGTTATGAGTATGGTGGGCCCAGTTTAGTTTTTTGTCAAAATATATACCTAGGTATTTTGTGCTTGGTGAGGTTGGAATTGTGATGTTGTTAAAAGAAATTTGAGGGCAAATTTGATGTTTAAGGGTAAAAGTGATGTGGCAGGATTTGGTTTCGTTTATTTTGACTTTCCAATTTTGACACCAGGATTCCAAACGAGAGAGATGAGATTGAAGTTGAAAAGACGCAATGATAGGGTTTTCGTGGGTTGAAAGGATAGCTTTATCATCGGCGTATTCAGCAACGAACGTGTAGGGAGAAGTGGGTTGATCAGCTATGAAGATGTTGAAAAGGACAGGTGATGTAATTGCTCCTTGAGGAACACCGGCTTCTATAGTGGATATAGACGAGAGACTAGAGCGGTACCGAACAGCGAACTGACGGTTATCGAGATATGATTTAAAAAATAGATAGAAAGCGGGTGGGAGGATTTTTTTAAATTTATATAGGAGGCCAGGGTGCCATACCCTGTCGAATGCCTGAGCGACATCGAGGAAGACAGGAATGATAACATAATATATTTTTACTTTGATATTTCAAAGTAAATGATTTTTTAGAAAATGTCGATGTATAAATACTAAATTTTAAACGAGTGTGTGTTTAATTATAGTTTTAAGTTTAACCGACACATATGTAACGTTTAGATGAGCGGGGTAGGTAGTTTAGATAATTTTTTTTTTAGATTTCACTTCATAATGTCTAGGTTATGCAAAAATAATATTTCCAAAAATATTAATTATTTTATAACAATGAACGTTTAATGTTCATATTTTAGAATAACTCTATAATATATATTTTATTGTGAGGGCACTTTATGTATCATGTATTACTCTGATGCTTTTTTACATAACGTCCCTAACATAATATTTTGTGCTTTTCTAAAAGTAAAATGGTTTGTTTAGATGTTTTAAAGTATTACAATATTCTCCTCTAGTCCCATAACAGCTTATGTTTTTTTTTCAGTTGGAAATTCGTATTACATTCAAAATTCATACGCCAGAGACATAAAGGTGTGTATATTTCTTTGATCCTTAAAACGACCAAGCCATGCTATATAATATGCCTGTCTATTTCAATTACAATACATTTTAATTTGGATTTTTTTATTTCTGTACTATTGCAATATACCAAAAAAGTGTTAGCTTAGTAAATAATGATCATTAGAGTGTGTAACTCACGTGCGTATCGCTGCGTGCTAAACTTCCGTTTTACTCGCACACGTTGTTTATAGGTATACTCTCTAAAATTGTGTTCTATTTGTCAACCATGTCGAACCACTAAGTATTGATGAGATAAAAAAAATCTGAAAGTGAATTTATATTTTTCATTATATCCATCATATTATATTATGGCAATATACCTACTATAACCTACCTGCAGCATCACAATTTTTTAGCTTTAGCAAATGTTTGTAAAAATCACTTCTCAACATTTCTTAAATCTACAAAATCAGTGATTTTATGGTTAATATTCAAAAAGTAAAAAGTCGATCTTGAGTTAACTTCGTAAACCACAATACCCACAAAAATTTTATTTTCATACAAATAATAAAATAACTGATAACAAAATATGATATGATTGTGTTTATAGCTGATGTTAAATATTTAATAAGTATTTATGTTAATGAAATATTACAATTTTTATTACATATATTAGAAATGACTATATCTAATGAAATTACAGAAATTTATTAATCAACGGATGCTATATTTAATTTACATATTTTACTATACAAATGTGATCTTATTATCTGCAAAATATGCCAAATGATTTTACTATACTCTTGATAATTATACTGAGTAAAATCTAATGACTTTTCAAACTTCGAATATTATTAAACATCAGCTATTATATTTGTTAATTTATATAGTGGTATATAAGTATAAAAGTTATTTTAAAAATATATCAATGCTTATATTTAAAAAATTTTAGAACTTTTCCTTCTTGAGTTTAACTTTTTACGTATCGTTCAAGTAACTATACAAAATATATTAATATAATATACATTACGAACAAAAAAATTATTTAATACTGCTATTTAAAAATGTAATACGTAACAATAATAATACGAATAACAGTAAGGTTAGGTTAGGTTAGGTTAGGTTAGGTTAGGTTAGGTTAGACAAATCTATTGATAAAGAAACAAAAAAATGATAAGTTTATCTCCAAAATATGTTAAACTGTTGTGGATGATTAGGATATATTGTATTAATAAGTTTGAGGTTTTATTAGCAATTAGCAATTAGTACTGAACTATTACAGCTCAACAATTAACAATATACATTAGATTGTATTATAATTAATGTTCTAAATATGTAATTATTTTAAATATTGGTATACATATATTTTTGTATTATATATAACCCTCGGCCATTGGGATTTATGTGTGTATATTTTTTTTTTGTTAAGTAAGGCTTGTATATATTTTATATGTACCTGTATTATAAGATTATACATTTTATCTTGTTTTGTTTATTTTTTTTACCACCGTTTATATAATTATTGCATGTACAAATACTAAATAATATGTTAGATCATAATTTTGTTTTTATTCTTATAACTTTTTATCTCCGATATTAGCAACGCTCAAAGGAGATAGATAAATCCCAAAATATGTCTAAGAATGCTGTGTATAAACTCATTCCATTTCGTTTTTAAATTTAAAAAGTGAGTGTATACTTTTGAAACTAATACATTAATAATGGTGATTTCAAGATTATCAATATTTAAACTTCTAAGTATTAAAATTAATCACAATAAAATGTATTTAATATTTTGTTTATTTTCACTTTTTCGATTTTTTTTTTAATTTATACCAACAAATCATGTTTATATTATTTCAAAATAATTTACCTACAAGACCAGAGAAACATAATATTATTATCTCTACCAAGAAAAAATCTGTTTTCTTACATTATCTGATTATTAAATTGATAATATCTTATAACCCTAACACCCTAAATGTAATTTATAAAATTAATTTAAAAAAAAAAAATCAAGATATCATAACTCTGTAATACGAGATACACATTCATACAGGAAGATTATAGCTTGTTAATGAAATAGGTAATACTTTTTTCGAGTTGAATTTAAGTCAAATGCCATTGTCCCATCCAACAGCGATAAGAAAATAAGATCAAAGTAATTTATTTGTATTGTTTAAGGATAAATTACTTTATGTTATACATTTTTAATAAATACACAACTTTTGACCCTTCGAATCTTTAAATTGACTATTAGGTACTCAATTAGCTTAATATTTACCATTATTGAATCGGTAATAAATACTCGTAATAAGCAACGTAATAGTTATGCACCATCGTGTTATCATATTATACCTATGTATTTTATGTAATATTATTTACATACCTATACATCGTATAATTTGTTTTACTTGTAGACATAATAGCACAACTCTTAAATGAACAAACAAAATTTATATCAATCAAGCAAGTGGTCATAATTCGTGTTCATTAAATGTGTTGAACTTTCATAGGAAGTATATAAAAAACAAATGATATGAACGATTTTATATTTAATTAAATGTATGGTTTTTAGGTTAAAATGAATGTAGGTTTTTGAAATATATATGGTTTAAAGTAATTCTATACTTTGTCTACTTCTTACCTAATTCTATAGTAATGCATATAAATAATAAAATTAACTTACAACTTTAAGCTTAATGATAAGATCTCAACCTGTATAAATTTCCTTAATTTTGATCAAACTTAGTATGGTTAGTAAAAATGTATAAAGAACTCATGCGGTCAAAACCTGATCTTAATTTATTTTAATTAGTTAAAAAAATTGTAAATTGATTAAAATTACTCACATAAAAATAAATAAATTTACTCATACAATGTAGGTATAGATATCAGTTAACAGAACTACAGTGACGAAAACAAAAGCATATACTTTGTGGGGATGCGATAGAGCTATAATGGAAATTATAATTAATATTAATGTGTTATATCGAATATTATTTGTTTATAAAATATTGTATACCTACTCATCAATTTTATTATAATTTTATATTTAACATAAATACCGCAATAACTGTAGTAATGTAATTTGTAATAAAACCGCGGTAAAAATATTTTTTATCTATATTTTATTATTAAAAAAAAATTTATAATTGGAAAATAATGAAACTGGAAAAAAAATATACATTTTGTTATAATGTAAAAAAAAAAAAATACTGTTCAAATTATTAAAAAAAAAAAATGCACGAATTTGTTTAATCGTGTATACACGTCGATATCGTATTTATGTCAACATTTGTCGAATTGAAAGAGGAAAAAAAAATTAAAAAATAAGAGCAATTATAGACTCAATAATTTATTGTAGGTACCTATACTTAAACTGTTTGATTATTTGAAATAGGTATTTGTACGGTTGTATAATAATAAATGGACGCACCAGTTTCGTAAACCGCGACGAGCGTGAAATAACTTACGTTTCGATGTGCGTTTTCGAACCATCGGCAGCGAAATCCTCGCACCTGTTTGCACGCGACATTCAACGCAGACTGGAACTGTCCTAACACGGGTGGCGCATCGACAGACGCACTCGCTCCGGCTCCCTCCGCCTCCCGCGCGCCGTCGGATGCAACTAACGCACTTCAGCGGGGTCCCGTGTGCCCAGTGTGTTGTATGACGTTCTGACCCTGACCGCACGCACCACCGGCCTCAGGCCTGCAGTTTTTTAAGGGATTTCGGCGACCCTGTGTGTACGTAGTTCTGCGGACCTCGGTTCAAAAGGTGTCCCGACCTCGGGCGCGCAAACCAACTGACGGGTTGGCCGCACAAAATCATAAATGTCACCCTATACCTACGTATACGGTAAAAGCACTCCGGCGATCTAGAAAATGTAGGAATAATAATAACGTATGAAATCGATTTGACCTAGTTTGGACGACGACGTCGCGAAATCTGTTCAGGCGCGCATTTCTTTTTAGATCATTATTGGAGTAATATCTATATTATATTTTGTATTATAAGACAAACGCTTTAACTTCATAATATATAATGATTCTCATCTCATTAGTTATTACGCCTATCAGTAAAGTAATGATCGAAATAAATAAAATGTCTCTAAAATGTGTGTCTTTTTACAAATGTATTTCCGAGTTTCCTTCAATTCGTCGAAATAGTAATTTAAAAATAATAAATCCTCAATAATAACTTACAAATCAATAATCATATTATTATGTCCCCAGTTGGTATTAAAAGCTGCTTCGAAGTATTATATGTGTTGAGTTTTTCTTTAGTTGTGTTCCGTTAGACAAGAAAACGAGCATCAGCTATTGTTGGTAAATTGTGAACATTTTAGATTACGTGGCATATGAGTTAGATTTTAAATACAATTCTAATTAGAGTCACCAAGTCCTAAAGGTAGATGTAATTAAATTCAACGCAAAAAGCACAATGGCGTCAGGATTTCCCGTCGACTGTTACACAAATACACACTTCATATTATATATTTTTTATTAATTAAGTGTAAAATAAGTGTCTATTATTTGTATTAAGGTGTAATGTCACTGTGAAATATGTACGATACATCGTATAATTAATTATTTAAAAGTAAAGTTTTTTAATTTATACTACAATTTAAAATACATAAAATTAATTTGACTCCGAACTCATGGTATATATATTTTCTATCTTCAACAGGGAAAAAATTAAAAAAACATAATACTTTTTAAATAACTATTTGAATATACTTTGCAGTAGCGTTTGAAATTATAGACGAGTAAAAATCGGTCAATGAGTTAACTTTCCCACAAGGATACTAGGTTACTGTAGATACGTTTATGGATGCCACTATTAAAATAAAAAATAAAACCCGATATATTTTGCCCTCCGGCAAACATGTTAAGTGCTCTTTTTCTATTTTGAAGACCTGGATTCGCACCTGAATATACCGTGGTTGTGTACCCATTTTTGTATACAGCAAAGATAGTCAATTTGGATTTTTTCTGAGATTTCGGTTTTAACCACATCGAAATCTCTGTCAAATATACGACTATAAGTTTATGACATAATATCATGAACACATATTATCGATGGACTGTTTTTTCGACTAATATTCTTAATTATTATGCTTATAAAAATAAATAAATTGTTCGTTTAAATTGATTATTCTAAAGAGAAAAAAAAATGATACAT
Organism: Neotoxoptera formosana; assembly: GCA_022818045.1. Lineage (NCBI taxonomy): Eukaryota > Metazoa > Arthropoda > Insecta > Hemiptera > Aphididae > Neotoxoptera > Neotoxoptera formosana. Next base: position 13,470,364 of record CM040634.1, read on the forward strand.
AGGTATTATATGTGGAAATCGTAAACAGTAAAATATTAAGGCGACATTAAGGCAAAGTGTACCAAAAACTATTACAGAATCTGATATTATCGTTGAGTACGTCATGTGTTATGCAGAACAAATACCAAATGGCAAATACAAAACTTATTCGAAGAAAGTATCTATTATAGTCTCGTGCGAACATGTTTTATTTATTATTACTTGTACGAATTTCGATTATAACCGTACCTACTCGAAAGATCTCAAGGTCGCTCGTCATTTTTATACCTACGCATAAAAAATATATTCAGTTCTGCAGGATTAGGGTAAGTTCGTGGAATGCTAAACAATAATGGTGAAATAAACGGATTCTGTTAACCTAAAACTGGGTTGTATATTACTGTTTGACATAATATTATTATCTTTGCGCGGTGGTGCTATAATACGAATGCGGTTCAATTTCTACTCGTTACGATATTATTATTTTAAATTATCTCGTGATATAGTAGACCCAGCGTTTTTAAAAAATACTTCAATATTGATGGTAGCCTCTGGTTGAAAATGTTACTAGTCTGTACTTTCGGGTGTCAAAAATAAAATACACGGACTACATTTCGAAAATAATCGGGAAAGACTAAAAAAATTAACGACAATCCTGGTAAATATCTGTTTTTGGTCAAAATTAAAAAAAAATTTTTTTGTTGTAATTTAAAAATAAATAATTACAGAGACTTGATATATTCCAGAGTATTTATACTAGCCTAAGGTTTGAAAATATAATACGCGATTTATAATTAACTGCTATTACTGAAAAAAATGCATCGCATTAATGTTTTGTGAGAATTTGAAGTTCAAATTTGTATGAAATCAGATTTTCACTCGTAAAGTAAAGTTATATTCACACCGTTCTTTGGTAAATCGGTTGACCGGTATTGACTTATAAGTGAACAGCATAAATATACTTCATGTAATATAATATCATATACATATGTGAGGTTATTTTGTCAAAAATTAATTCAACATACCGTATTTCTAATATTGATAAATAAAATACTAATAGTAGTTATATTAATAAATTGTGAAATACACTTAAAAACAGAGGTTGGTACTCAGTTTCTACTCAAATCCGTTTTTCGTATGAAATAATTTATCATTAAATACAAATAATTAAACACGTCCATTATAGTGACCTACTCAAGTGACGATGTATACTCGTTAACTACTATAATACTGCAGAGCGACTTTTCCGGTTTTGTGCTGTTTAAAATCCGACGAGCGAAGACTATATCTCGCAGCCCAGACGTTATAATAGCTATCAATTATTACAACAACAACAAACATATTATTATTATTATTATTTAATCAATACATACATTAATCTGTGTGATATAATCAAGTAAAAATGACTGGTTTGCTAGACTCAGCAGAGGTTCCCAAACTGTGCGCCGCGGTGTGTTATCAAGGGAGCCAAGGCTACGCTTTTGAGAAATATTTTAAAAATGAAGACACTGATAAATTTGCATGTATTCAAGATCCATTAAACTCCATTGTTTTATCAGAATTTATATCTACTGAAGAAGAAAGTCTAATTATTGAGTTGTCTTGCGACAGTAGTTTGAAATCAAAATTAATAGTAGTTTGAAATCAAAATTTACCAATATGGAATTGACCAAATTTTGGATTTCAATAAAAAATTAATATCCCTTAGTATGTGAAAAAGTTTTAATTCTGTTTTCTACTTTACTTCATATTTATGTGAAGCTGGGTTTTCGGCGGTCGCTGTGATAAAAAGCAAATATCGGTCAAAAATCAATGTGGAGAATAAATGAGAGTAGCAGTAGGTATCAAGTTTGATCCCAAGATTTGAAAAACTATTCAGTGATGTCCAGGCTCATCCATCTCACATTCTCACTAATTCAATTGTTTTCTACAAATAAACTATTTCTTATTTACTTTACCTAATAAAATTAAAATTAAATATATTTCCATATTATCTATTGAAAATTAAACATGTTTGTTATTTTATCTATTTTATTTAAAAAAGGTCGTACATTTTATTAAGGGAACCATGAGCAAACTTCAGTTATAAAAGGGCGCCACGAGTAGGAAAAGTTTGGGAACCTCTGTGCTAGAGTATTATTCCTATTATAACTATTATTATTATAAATTATAATTTTAATATATTTAAAAATATACCTATTATAATTTTTTTTTTTATTAAATATTTATTCGATGTAAATCGAATGTCAAACCAACAACACATTAATTCAAACAAAAGTTTATATAATTTAAATTTATTAAAATTATGCAATTCTAGAGATAAAAAAGTCTGCACTTTTTCACGAGCTATCAAACTTAAAATAATTAAATTCAAATGTTTGGTTGTACGCATTGCTATAAACATTATTTTCAATATACAAACTAAGATTTTGTTTTTGCGTATGAAATCAAAAGTTTAATTATTTATCACTTTAAATGAAATGTTATTATTTTTCAATATTTAATTAAACTTTACTCATTAGAATATATATCTTAAAATGTAGAATAATAATTTAAATTGGTGAACATTGAATATTTTATTCATAATATTATATAGGTGAGTACTCTAGAAATATTTCGATAAAATAAACAAATACATTTAGTATACAGAGCGTTTGAAAATAAAAACAGTTCTTGAATTATTATGAATATATTATCAGTCATTTTTATTTTTAACAAATTATTTTTGAAAATTATCTCTTTTTTAGATTTTAAGCCGAACGAAGAATGTATTGATTTTACAATATTGTGTGTTTATTTTTTGTGTTTGTCATAATGTTTTTGGGGCTGTATAAGTGTTTCGATTTTCTTCATCAGCATCTTTTCTAGTAAGAAAGGGAATTTGGTTGGTACTTTGGGGGTCAAAAGTAAAAAATGCCCTATAGAGTTTTTAAGCGTGTCAGGAAAAACAAAACAAAAAATTAAAGAAAAACGATACTTTAAATGTTAATTTTCAGTTTTAAAATTTTTTTTCTATAAATATCGAAAAAAAATTGTTGGGTTAAAAAGTTTGAAAATTAAATTCAAGGTTCCTCATAAGCTGTTATACTAGTACTTCAAAAATGTTAAAAATAGGTACAAATAGGCATACTATTTTTATACGCATTTAAAAATCAAATTTTGATCAAAATTCAACATTTAACATTTGCAAATTGTTTTGTGGTTAAAAATGTATAAAGTGTTCAGTTTTTATAGCTTAAGATTGAAAACTTAAAGCAAGGTTTTTCATAAATAGTTCATGCTGTAACCAATAAATCTAAAAATATATTTACATGGTTGATTTTTATAGATATTTTAACCACCAAACAATTTGCAAATGTCTGATAATTTAATGAATTTTAATCAAAATCTTAACTTTAGACGCTTATAAAAAGCTATTATAGACTCACGCTCAACTTTTTTTTCTTTTTCCCTTACAAAATGTTATAAAATTGTACCTTGTATAAAATTCTTTCAACTTTTTTGACCGATAAAAAATGGTAATAAACAAAACTTTTTTACTATCAATTTAAATTAGTAAACTATTTTACACCAAAAAAAAAAATGTAGCATTTTATTTTATATATTCTATATGCAACAGTAGAAATATATTCATTTTAGAACAGAACTTATGTTAGGAAGGATGAAATAGAGTATTAATTTTAGCTTTACTTCATTTAATGGCATAATAATATAAAGGCATAAATCTAGTATAACGTATTATGTTTGGAATGTAGCGTTGTCATGACGTACTTATATAAGTACGCCATTAGGTAGGTACAATGTCTTTAATGTTTAATATTGTTCATGGTTCATTTAAATAATAATTGTGATCATTTTAGTAGAATGACAGCCATGTTTAAAATTTGGATTCGCGTTGTCGGATTTCAAGTATCCGAATCAAAAATAGCAGATGTCTGAAGAAAAAAACTCAACCACATTTTATTATGTCATACATTTCGAGAAATAATTATTATAATGATTTGGAATATTTGATATACACAATATTATAAACACTAATGAAATCATTAGTGGAATGATTGTTTCGCTGTTTAAATATTCAAAAGGAATTCTAACAGATGGGATTAGTTCACCACGTACGATGAATTAACAATAGTTAATAATACGCAAATAATTAATTGCAATAATACTATACCGTAACACAAAGTAAACATAATCATAATATCTATATAATATCTTCTGAATTATAGAAATGACCGCGAATAAAATGGAAATACCAGAGCATAATTTTAAGTTAATTGGTTTAATATATGCAATACGATTCAAAATCAGTATAATTAATGAAAAAAGAAATCAAGTCAGACAATTATTATGGTTCTTGATCACATCGATTGACATAAAACTGCAATCGGGACTACCGTGGAAGTATTTAAATCAAATTGTATATTATGCTGAACAAATATCGTTTATCACAATTTAGCGAAGCAGATCGATAATTTACTTTATTTAGGTACCTGCCCAATCATTCAGACATAAATAATATAAATATATTTACTGTAAATAATAATATAAAGGTACCTATGGACATAATATTTTCTTGGAAAAAGTTGGTTGTTAAAAAAAATATTTTAAAAACGGAGAAATTAAATATGTAAAAAAGGAATATAGATACTAAAGAATTGAAAAATGATTTTTGTCCCGAAATTTGAATATCTTTTGTTATTACATGAACACTATTATAAATGATACTGGGTACAAAATATTTAAATATCGGAAGTTAATAGAATAAATCAACACCCAGTACAATTAAAATAAACACACAATATTATCCACTGTCTAAAATATACTCAAGAATCAAACAACATTTAAATCTCAACCAACAATGCCAGTTTATTTAATTTTTTAAACATAAGTACGACACGTAGATATAAAAAAAAGTATAAATTAAACCTGTGGCCTAATGTATTTGATCTAACGCATCAGGCTAAAAATCTATGTCTTTGAAGACTTTACCTCGAATAATTTAAATAATAATAATAATAATAATAATAATAATAATACATTTTATACATTTTCTTACGTCAAAATACATTTTAGACAGCATGTTTGTCATTTTAAAATGTATTTTCAAGTAAAGCCATCGAATGCTATGAAGTTAACAATAAAATATGCGAGTTTAGGATTTTACCCCGGATCCCGTGGACCACAGACCGGCTGGTATTTATTGCTCGACGTCTGTAGATTACGCGCCACAATTTCAACGGGACGGACAAAATTGAAAATACAAAATAATATTCAACACTGCTGCAGTGTTCGAACACGCGATGACTGCGAACTCTTCGAAACACAACGTCGAAGACAATAATAATATGTGTTATGCAATTCAAAGCGTCAAGAATGTTCAAAAAAACATCTCTCGTCGTTTCCATTCCGTTTACACGGATGGATACGTCAATCCGTAGTTTGCCACCATAATAATATATAGTAGGACCGTCAATTTTCCGTAAACGTCTCTCCCCGACATTATACTTTGTGGTTGTCGAAAAATTGCGACCGTTTTAATCCGAGCTTAAATTCCAAATTATTAACGCGAAATTAAGTTGTACATAATATATAAAAATACAAAAAGGCGGTAGACTCGATGGTTTTAAAACATCTAGGCATTTTAAATTACACAAATTAGCATTTAATTTAAATAAACAATATAATTGACGAGAAGCCAAACCTTCGTTTAGTTGGATTTTGACTAGAGGACCAAAAACCATCACTGGATGTCACAATATATGTTATATAATATAATAATAACAATAACACGAAATTAAATCGTAATTATTTGTCAGTTAATAGAAATATGTAATTTGAGAAGTACCAACCGATGTGCTATGCGTTTGTGCGTTTTCTAATAGATTAGTTTACTCTATCTTTATAATTGTTTTTAATTTTATGATTGATTGCGTTTAAATTAGGTACCTAGTACATATATATGTAAATATTTATGTAAATCAAAATAATACATTTAATTTACTCATAACAATAAATTGTAAAAACATTACATATCAAAGACCCTATATGAAATATTCGGACCAGACTGATAGCCAGAAAACGTCATGTCATTCCTTAGGAGCATCAAAATGAAGAATCACATTTAACAGCAAATATAATATATAAGTCCCCTCTACACGAATATGAATAAATTGCTTTATTTTAAATTAATTGCAACCACAAACAAGTAAAAAAAAATGTTTAAAGCTAATAACTTCTGCTGCCAAAGCTACAAGGATCAATAAAAAATAAAATAAAAATAAACTGTAGGATAATTTATATAATTAAAAATATTGACAAAATTAACAAACATTATTAAAATGTCAAGTTATATTAAATATAAACAATGTACTTATTTTTATATTTAAAGCAGAATTTAAATTAAGTAAAAATGTTTTATGATGGATGATTAAAAAAAAAAAAAATACATAATCTAATAGATATTAATTATTATATAAACATGTTTTTATTAGTTTATCACTCTAAGTAGTTGAATTACATAATATACAAAATTATAATTATGAATTATCAGTATAACAATTGTTCCAAATCTGTGTTGTTCAATTTGTAAACAGATTAAACAATTATATAGAATTTCTTGGGTCTGAAAAAAAATCATTAAAAAACAGCTACCTAATAATTATGGTAAAAAAGTTTAAGCACACTAAAGATTCGAAGTCAAATCGAACAAAATAAGAATAATAATTGTAAAGGATTTGAATCGGTCTGTAGACAATAGTAGGTACTAATTTTTTTCTTTATTCAGTGTGATATTGTTTCACATTGACGATTAATGAAAGACTTCCGGATAAATGAACATGCACTTTAAAAACATTTCTTTATGGCAATCTTTTAATTTTGAAATGTAAATCTCTCTTATACTCTTATTTTGAATTTTTATATCGAGCAAAATATAATAGTTATGGTTCTTTTGATAAAACAAGAAAAAAATCAACCATTCTAATATAACTGGAATGGATAACACTCAAAGTATTATAATACGGGTAGGTACATTATACGTACGTCTTATCCATTGATTATTTATTAATGCACATAGATTTTTTACCCGGATTCTTCTGAAACATTTAGACGTCTTATAATAAACGTATAATATGAATAATCTTATAATATTCATCAAATATACAGGAATTTATTATACTATTATTGTTTTTGGATCCTAAATGGAGCAAGTAATGTATAGGTACTGGTCTTACAATAACTGTGTGTATGTTTTTTTTTTGAATAAATACTTATTTTTTGTGTATTTCATTACATTTAAGAGTAGAAAAATGCTCCAATCCTCCACAGTGACACTGGTTTGTAGTAAAAAATTATGGATCTAGTCCGTTCTTCGGGAAATCAAGAATAGAAATATCATAGTATTTTTTTAAAATAAGTAGGATAATGTTGAATATAATATCGGGAAAATGGGAGTATATACACATCAGTTGCATTGACCTACTTAATGCGGGGATACCCATAAAACGAGAGAGATTGTCCCGTGTTTTTTTTTTATATTATTTATAAGAGCGTTGTGTTTGGTGATTTGTAATGAAACATACATTTATAGTTTTTATACTAAAATTGTATATACACTTACGACCATTATTAAAAATTAATGTTATAAATAACAAACAAATAATTTTATTTTTTTAGCTTTCTCCATAACACAGTTATACCAGTAATAACTTTAATATAAAGTGCTATACTACTATATATATGTATATAGTTATACAGTTAAGACGACAGCAACATTTGATACAAAAGCGCGAAATTCTCGACGGATACAATAAATTATTTCAAAGTTGGCTAGCAGTCGAGGTTTCGGTTTTTTTCTTCCCCGAGAGCTTATAATATTATATGGCGACAGCATATAAGGAAAGTCCAACCGAGTAATCCGGTGGCCCATTGACCTTTGGAAAAGCTTCAGGTGCATCGTATACATAATATATGAAAAGCGACTTCCACTGTCCGCTTCGCCACACTCGTGCAAGCGCATAACTGTGTCACATAGCATAATACGGGAATCCGGTAAATATCAGAACTTACAGTAAACTGCGTGTCACGGGCGGCGGTGGAACGCATAATTGTGCACCGCATAATACAGAGACACTGAGTATGTTATTGTCGACGAGTTTTCGACATACATTCATTTTTTTAATGGACTTTTTTTCAATTGAAATACAAAGTACAAGAACGGGACGAGTGATAAAATAAAACGCTACTCAACGTCGACGTAAAACTAAAATACCGCATAATATTATTATATACGTCGTGACAACCGTAAGACCGGTTAGTCGGCGTATAATTTTAAGTCGTCAAATCTGCAATATTTAGCTAAGAAATATATATAAAAAAAAATGTATACCACGAACAAAAATCATCGTTAATTATATTTTATCGATCGCGTGTTGAGATGATTAAAAAAAATTCATAATAATAATTCCTTTTTGTCAGCATCTTGTTCACAGATAATAAAATAATGGACAGGACACAAGCTTATAATGTATACCACGTACGTGGTTGCGGTATTTATTGGTACAAGACAGATGGACAGTTTAAGCCTTTTGTCGAAGGGATGCAGACAATATGGTTCTTTTTTATTTGTTATGTACAATACAATGCAAATAATGAGTTTTTAAAAGCATATCACTTAATTCTCGTGAGATAAGCATTAGAGTACTATCCATTATTTTAGTATCTATGATCTTGTCTTGTTTCTAATACTTTTCTCTAATGTCTAGTTTTAAATTGCATAATATTGGTCGTTTTTTGATGTTTTGAATGTCACTATTAATATTAATTGCATGTACAATATAACACGGCGTACTGAGTATGCAATATTGGTACGTTAAAGCAATCTAAAATTCTAAACGGAACTAAAAATTGTAGATTTTTATTAAAACATTCTAGAAGTCAAATTAAGAACGTAATACTTTTATTGGTCATAAAAACCAAGTGCGTTTGAGGCTGTATGCCTGTATGAGCTCTATATGTCTAGGTATCGATCATAAATAAAAATATTTATAGATGTAGAACTACAAGAATTTGAAACCATAAAATGTAAGTACAAAAATGTGTAATGGAGTTTTTTACCTGAGAAATTTGTTTTAATAAATCATACCCTTCTATAATGGATATGTTATCTACTATAATATATACGCGCTTTGTATATTGAAAAAAACAATTTTATATTTGAAAATACGTTGCTAAATGGGTATTTTTTGACTGTTGTGATTGTAGTGTCTTATATTTGCATATTATGTTCACATCCCTCGGGATGCATTCGGAAAACTCTGTGGTGCATATGGGTTTCAGCAAACGTAAATAAGAATTTACAAAATTGATTGAATTCAATTTTCGCCAAAGGCAAATACAAAAAATAATTATAATGTGAATTTTATTTTGCTTTTAATCATACACAATGTGTTGTTATACAAACAAATTTAAATTGTTAAAATTTATTCGAGTTTCGGGTTCCTGATATTAAATTATATTCTTTCTATCATTTTGGGTTATGTTTATTTTTAGGTTATATTTGAACCATTATAAAAATAATTCTGATTGGAATTTCCCATTAAAAATACATTACGACTAAAAGTTAAAGTTTTCACAAAAAATGTATGGACAAATATATTATCTATACACATATTATTATTCGTTATAGTAAAAACTTTCGAACCATACACTCTAAAAAGTTTCATATAACTACATCTATCTATACTGAATTTTTATGAGAATTTATTTCAATCCAGCAAAAATAGTTTTCAAAAAAATTAAATATACATAAGACTTATAAAGTATCATCAGAATGACAACAATCATTACTAGCCCAGGCTTAAGAACCTTATGAGTTATGACTAAATTAATCTACTAAAATGTCACTATAGTACTCCGTAAATCTGTAATATGCTTTAAAATCTAACTTTCGGAAATAAAATACTAACACTGACATCATAAACAGCCAGAGAACTGACCATATCTTTGATATATTATGAATCCTAGTTTGGACAGTTAATTTGATATAATATAACGTTGCAAAAACAATTTATGTGTATAGTTGACATTGGAAAGTTGGACAATCACTAAAAACTGTTAGATTTGAATATTTAGACTTTAATTTAAATTAATATAACTGATTAATCGTCATTTGTTCCTCATATAATATTTGTGCATACTGCATTATTAATATAATAATAATATTTATTGATTATTAAACTATTAATTATATATTCTGGAAAGGTAGTTGTAAAATCGATAATGTAGCTTTGCTGTAAAAATGTATATTAATAATGATAGTAATGGACCACTATTATAACTATATAAGTCTTAACTTCACACGTCGTATTGGGGAAAAAAGAATAAAATGACTTGACAGTCCTCTATTTTAAGCTTACATTTTGTATGCCGTTTTAAATTCTATGAATTTTTTGTATTATATATATTATATATTGAACACATAAAAATGTACTATAATATGTTGATGCATAAAGTGCGTTCAGAAACCATGAAAAACTTTTAGGTAAACTTCGAATAATAATAGCGGAGAATCGGTGTGATTCCCATAACTATTAAAGCATTTTATGCGTACAGAAAAGATGTAGAACATTTGAAAAAAACTCACTCCCAGATCTTAATCTGTCCATTTTATAATTCAAATATTTTTTTCCACAACAATGAAACAGTAGGTATTCATGATATTTGATATGACGTCAGCGTTGCGTATTTTCTTTTTCACTAGACTTCAAGTCTAGTACGTTCAAAGTTCTTTTTTTTTTAGAAAGAACAATGGTGTATTTTCTTTGTCTTCGTGCTCTTATCAAAATGTGTGTGGCATGAAAAATAATAATACTACCTAGGTATACGCGTATAATGGGTTTTTTTATTATTTATTCGAAATGCACCATCTACTGTATACACTGTATATAAGTATATATTATATTATACACATAACACCTTATGTCCATCCGCCATCACTACAGTTGTTGTCGTGGACACAATATAATACCATTGTTGATTCTATATATGAACGTTTTTGACGAGTTATTTGTTTTAGTTTTATAAATGTGTTCATTATCTGCAGTAGTGTATAATACATATAAATACATTTTTTGTTATCGTTATCAACTTATTCAATTTTAAAATTCTAAATGGACCGTTAAATGTATTGATTTTACAATGATGTGTGTTTTTTTAAATTTTTTTTTTTTTTTGTGTGTATTTAATAACAATAAGCACCCGAAATATTGTTTTGATTGTCACTTATCTATTAAAATAAAGCTAAAAACGTACAGCCCTTAAATTTTTGAAAATTGTATGATATAACATTTTTATCTAAGGTATTTTTATCATCAAGTTAATATCGTTTACGATATTGTCAAAAAACTATAACATTTCGCCTAAAATTTAAGATGGCGTTCACTTGCAGAACTCGGAAGGATGGTGACTTTTTTGGTTAATTAGGGTCCCAAGACGAAACTTTCTACCGAGTTTCAACATTATAGTAATTTTTGCGAGCTAACGACAGTTTTGGATTCCCATTGACTGGACTATTCGTAATATAGGCTGAAGTTTTCAGCATCGTTTTTTGTACGAGCAATGATTTATCAATAAATTCAAAATTAACACACACATTACTGTGACCCACTCTTCACCTACTGTACAGAGCAGAGCGGGCCTACTCGATAACTTTTTTATGTTTTATTTCAAGTACATTCGTTTTAGTTTAGCGGCTTGTAATTGTAGCGTATTGTTCAGATTACATGATAACGCACAATTTTTTTTTTTTTATAATGGTGTACGTACTGATATCAAATGTAAATGTATTATTCGAACCACGAACACGTTGAATTTGATCAGTTTGTTTTTTTATTGATTACACCGTAGATTGTGCCTCGTACCAGACTTAAACGATATTATATTCATGTACAAGTAGGTAACTAGTTTAAAAAGTTAAAAAGTACTCCTCTTTTTGATAACTTTTAATTTAACTAGTTAAAAAAAAAACAAAATGTTAGAAAATAACTTGGTCATTTATTTTTATACACGAGTTAAACTCGAGTTAGTTGATTTGTTAAAACTAAATTTATTCACACATAATATTATGTTTTGTATATAGAACTGCGCGCACGTTTTTTGACACAAAAATTACGTTTTTATTTTATGTGTATCACTATCACGTGACAAGATATAAAGACTAATATACAGTGCACGGCCCAAAGGGATATCCACACGGGTTTTGTGTGTGGGCTGTGCCATTGTTCATAAATATTAGATACTAAATTTCCAAGGAATACTGACTGTGCCAGTCGCACACACGCGTGTACGAACCACCTCCACCACGGCCACCACAAATCGCCGCCGCTGTGTAACGGACTAGACACGTTTAGTGCGTATAGGTACGACCGCCGCCGCGGTCCATTGTCCGTGCTCGTCCGTATGCGGAATTAATTACATTCTAAATAACAATAACTCGACGATAGACGAATGCATAATTACACGACTAATGTATTATTGAAGGCATTTGCTTTCTCGTAATACTGTATAGTTGTAGTGATAAGTAATAACATAATAATATCAATATTGATGAGAACCGCCCGGACGGGACGGGTGTGCGATATCAGCTGACGAAGATTGTACCTAGCAATATACCTGTTTGTTTCCATAGTGGTAATCGGGACGATACAATATAGGAAGAAAATTACGAATTTTTGGAACTAAAGGCACTAAGATTTTCCCTAAAATACGAGTTTGTGATGTCTATTATGTGTATTATTTTTTACTCGATAGTTGATGACGATAAAATCACCAAAACGACGGACATAATGTGAAATGTCTACAACTACTCCCGGTCCCCTTGACGTTTGAAAAATATACTAAAACATAAAAGCCTGCCTTTTTTAATTTTTTATCGTATACCAAGCCTGAGGTAGGTTAGGTAACTTTGCCTAGTTAAAACAATATTGGTCAAATCCCCCAGCTCTGGGTATATATATACCTAGGTATTATTATTAACGGTAAACTATTAATGAAATGAAATTCAATTCAATATAAGTTTAAACTGTGTTGAGTAAAAAAATTAAATTATAATAAAACAAAATATCGTTTAAATATTTTTTCGGGTTTTATGATTGAACATGTATAATACGTATTTAATGTCACAGTCTTTAAATAAATCTCTTATAGGCTTTTAATTTTATATATTTTATTTAATCCTTAGAAAAATGCTGTTTTTGACTTTCAGCTTTAAAATACCGCCCAAGTTACTATGATCTAAGCTCTCTGTTCGTTAATAACTATTCAAAGAGAATATACGGAATGTATAAGGGCATTTCAAGTCATTATGACGATTTGTAAAAAATAATGAATACATACAATATTATGCTGCGGAAAGAACATTGATGTTTCAATGATGAAAATATATATTCATAAAAAAAAGATAATACATAATCATTAATAATTATTAACATGGTTATTCTCCCCTGAAAAGTTTTCAACCAGCATACTACCTTACCGTATTTGCAGAAAAATGTCTAACAATTTTTAATTGGATGGAGTAAAATGGTGTATGTTTCTGCATTGTTAGTTTATGTAGTAATTTAATCAATTGGTTTCATTAAAAATAATAGAGTTTGACATTCTGTATCTACGTTAAATCCGAAAATTATATTTTAAATTGTTAAACATTTTATATTTTTTAATTCACAGAGCAGAATGTCGAAGCTTATAATTTTCACAAAATCATACAATGTCGAGTTATTAAGTCGAGCTGTTTGTCTTAAACAAAATATGGTTTACACGTATTGGAATTATTTTATTTATTTAAGTTTTTATCCATACTCACATTATTTCTATTTTTTAGTATGATTGTTATTATTATTATTTTTGTTTATTTATTGAAAGTACATCCGCAGTATAGCAACGGTCACTGGAGATCTCAGAAAAAAGTGTACAACGATTACTTAAAATTGTATTATTATTATTATTATTATTATTATTTACTTGTATCTGATTCTGTATTAGTTTATAGTTTATGTGTACACGTGCATAAGAATTAAATGTACACCGACTGTTTACAATATTTCAGTTCATATTATAACAAGAAGATAAAAAAATTATCGAAGACGGTAAATTGTTTTTGAACTTTTGTATAATGCATTAGTTCACTATAATACTTTACTCCTCAGAACTGAAGAGGTCCTACCTATATATAATATACTGCATATTACTATGTTAAATCGAACAATAGTACATATTATATGTGGAACATTTTTTCTATACTTATTTTAAAAGCAATATGAAAACCTAATAGTACCTTCAGGTTGCATTACACTTTCGAAACTTCCATTAAAAGTTTCTAGTGAAACAATATTTGCATTTTAAAATATAATTCATTGTTAATTAAATGATTCGATATAAGTATTAATGATGTTCCACGTTTAATTTGTATAGAGGTTATTGTAGTCAATAAATGAGTACGATTAAAATCGATTTCAACCAGAAAAACTACTTTATTTTTATTTATCTTCGTCGTTTTCTTGGCATTTCAATGGTTGTGTTTTCATTACCTATAAATAATATCAGTTATAATATAATATACATATTTAAAGTTTTGATGGGCAGAGAAAAGAACCAAAATATTGAAGGGCACCACCTGTGCTGCTCTACTCCGAACATCTAAACTTTAAATAGTTGATTTAAATGAAAGATTGATAAATTAGCAACTCGTTCAGAATTCAAAATTCGATTTGTAAGTATTGAAATTCCAGAAAAAATAAACGTTTGCTTTAAGATATGATATTAAAAGTAAACGCTGTCATTCCAAAAGGAAAAAAACTTTAAAATAATGACGATAACAAATAACATTTTTTTTTTCAAAATGGTTTAAAGTTACGTAAGAAAAATATTTTCAAAAAAAATAATACATTTTGAGATAATGATAACTGTTAAAAGAATATTCTGTATGCTCTCACTGAGATCTACTATGGACTATAATTATTATAGTAAATAAATAAAGAAGTTTTGAGAAAGGTGAAACGACTGATTGTGTTACATCATAATGTAGTATAAAATGAAAACGGCAAAATAAAAAAAAATCATTAGTATATAGTTTTTACAGGTTGGATGGTAAAACAATTATCTAAGTTAATATTCAGGGAATGGTTAAGTTAAGCACGAAATGAAAAATTAACTGAAAATGTATACTCATTTTTGTAACCCAAGACTATATACATGCCCGCCAAGAAAACTGCTTTCTCAACTCCCTTAGATAAAATTCCACTCATCACTTTTCAAGATACCAAAAGAACAATAAAACTAATATCATTATAACCATGGCAAAATACTCGGTCAAAACTAAAAAAAACCAAACTTAATGAAATAAAAACAACTAGGTATTCTTCACCGGCCTATAACAATATCATTTTCACAGAAAAAAGAAAACTACCATCAATAGGTTAAGAACAATATGTCATACCAGACACACCCACGGTTCCTTAAATCCCGAAAGGAACCTCGCCCTCTCGTCTGACAGGGGTTTTGTAAGTTCCCACGCGAAACATAGCAGCCAAGCGGTTACATAATATGTAAGCTCCCACACGAAATAAATAATACACCCCGTACGTATAAGTCCCCGAGCGAAAACAAAATTACTGACTGGACTTAAAACTTAAAATTTGTTTGCTTTTGTATTACGTAAAAAAGTCTAATCTAATTTTTAATTGAATCCAGAAACGGAAAAAAATACACCGATAAAATGTATTTTCCTGTGAGGCGATAAAATTAAACGCATGACTTACTATCTAGACTTATCTTTATTACCTAGCTATATGATATGAAATTGTGTGGACAACCCATCTTAATGAATTCAGTAGGCGCCTACTATCGCCGATAGTTAAGTATTAACAGAGTTACCATTCAAAGAAATATTAAATTGAATATATAATTTATAAAAATGGACGTAATTAATTGGACCTTTTTTTTTTGGAGCACGACAACAAACAAATCTTAACCACACCGACTACGTTTGAGTTGTCAGTCCCGAGTTTGAATAAATTGGAGAGAAAATGTATATTCGTTTTCGTTATAATTATTTTTTGCGTGGGATCTTAAGTAAGGGGGTACTTTTTTCGTAAAGGGAACATACGTCGTATGCATATACCCATGGGATATGGTGAATTTTTACCTGCTATATCTTGCGTGGGAACTTAAATTCACTCGTCTGACACGTGGTGTAAAACTTTCAATAAAAAACACGTCATTCTAATCGTGAATGTGGTGCATACCTCGAAGCAAGGACCCGAAACAAACTATCCGACGACACATACGAGACAGTCTGGGACCAGATATTCCAACACCGATCATATTCGCCTTTCTTCTGCAGACAGGATTAGATAAACTAATATAATATTATCGTCATATTAATATTATTTGTCTTATAAGTTCTAAGCATATTGTCTTTTTATAGATTTGTTCTTCAAAAAAAATTGTCTCCAACCTCAAAATAAAATAACACCATAAATAAATTTAATAAAAAATAAAAAATGAAGTTAATGAATAAAATATGATATACGTATAATATAATCACTTTGTCAGCACTGTGCTGAGTATTGCTTTTGTTCGGACGATAAACTGAAATATTATATTATTTTCTGACACGAATCAAAAGTAGTCAGTATAGATAAGTACTGTAAAATATATTTAAAGAAACTCGTGTCGGTCTTGTATTTGATATCCAATACTCATGCACATTGGTCGTCATGTACAACTATACAAATTCACAATACATTCAAAATCTGCATAATATACGTTTACAAACGTAAATCAAATAATAATATTAGCAAAACAAAAACATGGACGTGTTTCATATATTATTACGAGTATGCTGTGATCACAGAGGCGTTTCGTGAGCTAAAATAAAATAACGTAATAGAGATAATTCATAATACGGACGATGATACGTAAGTTATCGATTCAACAAACGTTTAATCAATCACTTCTTATATTCAACACTTTACAAACAACACACTATATTATTCACCTTAAACTGCTTTTTGTAGTAATCATTACTCATTATCGCGGTACATGGTATTCGTTTACCGTTTATTGGATTTACCGTCGTACGAAAGTTGACCTTGTTAGATATTTTATACATTTCTTGTCCTCGAAAAACTATACATAAGTGGGAAGTGGATTGCTGTTCATTGTCAGTAGCTTGGGCGAATAAAAGAAAGGTCTAAACCACTTAAATTCCCCATTTTTGAAAATCCTTTGACAGCTCGTTAGTATCTTGACATTTAAAGTCAGCAACTCGGGATAGGCCTACTAAACCACTTATTTCATTGCTGCATTCAGCAAAACTTAAATACTAGTGAGTAATAATGAATATAAAATCGGTCTTCGGTTTAATTGTTATTACAAATTTAAAAGAGCAACTTCACTTGTCTTATAGTTGTCGTTGGTGGAACTCAAAATTTAAAGTAGATACATTTTACTTATTAAATAGGCGACACGGAAGACGTTTGTGACATTAAAACTATCCTCTTTTTTTAACGTCTGAAATTTTTATTTTTGAATGGCAACATTTGTAATTATTTTAAATCAACAACGTACAAACGTATCTTATTTTATGATATTTTTATTCTTTTCTCATACTGCAAAATTGCATATCTGCAGTGTGCCAGTGTATGTATTTATTATTATTTTATTATTATTATTATTTAGTAATGATAATTAATAGGTATATTATTTTATTTACAATTATTATTGTTATTATTTATTTATAAATATGTCATCGTTACCAAAAAACCCCAAAAATGCATTAAAATATTTTTATTATTTCATAATTCAATTTTCTTATTTAAAAATACATTTTGCTAAATAAACGAAACAGCTGATCTTGTGTTAAAATAATAGTTTCTTTGTAATGCAATTAATAAAATAAAATAAAAAAAGCAATAACAGTTATAATAAGTTACAACTAAAACAACTTGTTTAACGATTAGAAAATTGTTGATAAATCCATTTTTTTTTTATGTGTCCGCCGCTGAAGCAACCGGCTCCGCCAAGGAGTTTGAGCTCAGGTTATGTTTTTTAATTTTTAACCATTCCTCTAAAAATGGTATTATATAATCATTTTTATTTTAAAATGTAAACGAACTATTCCAATCACTGCAATATTGAAATAATTTATTTGTTAAGTTCGAATAAAAACAATTTATGGGCGATAGGCCGACGCACTGAAATAACGAGGACAATTAATGTCACCCATTGACTGACAATTAAAATGTTAACATAAATATAAACAATTTAAGAAGAGCAACACCTTGACGCTATACACCATGATAATAATATTATTGTGTTGGTAAACTATAAAGTAATGTGATTAGTGGTTATGTACTTACTCTGATTAGCTAATTTTAAACATTTATGTAAACATTCCCCTTACTGAATATTTTATCAACCTGCAGTTATTACAAAGTGACTTAAAATGCGTATTCACGAGTTCCATAGGCAAAATATTTGGATTAAAATTACAAGGTTGCTAGATTTATATCGACTAAAACGAATCGTGAGTCACACCCCATCCACACTATTCATACGCCTTCATTAATCATTGTACTACCAAACTAACTAACCTATAATATTTATTATTTTACTACTTCACTTTATACCCATTTATTTTAATAAAATACAAATGTATAATATTATGAAGAAATTGGAATGGTCACTTTGGATTGACACTTTTGATGAAAATTAATAAATAATATAAATCAATAAATGATACATATTTTTTTTTATCACTTATTTATTTTTATAATTATATCTATGTCCAAAATAATACTTTTTCAATACATTATTTATTTATTAACAATCTATTTTATATCTTTAAATAATTTAAATTAATTTGGCCACCTTTATTCAGATTCAGACTACAACTGTGCGTCGCTTCTTCTATCTGTTTTCGTTATTTTCATCCTAAACTTTAGATAAGCTTCTGTATGTGTCACTTAAAAAGCTTAAATAGTTTAATATTGTTTGTAAAAAACGATTAAACGACACTTTAAAAATTAATACTTATACACTGCATTAAACTCCATACCCCGTCTTCAGAAATGACTGTCCAAAATTTGAATGATAGAAATTTAAAAAATGTATCCAAAATGAATACCAAATTTAATCTCATCGGGGTTTCATACGAACAGTTCTGGTTTTTGTGTAACAAAAGTTCGGTTGTAGTTGCACATCAAACAATACTCCATCCACTATCTCGTCGGTTACCTGGCTATATAATATAACTCTAATTCGTAATTTCGAGAAATGTCCTTTACCGTATTTACTGTAGTCGAAAAATGTATTATATTAAAGTAAAACAAGACGGAAAGTCTAACGTTTAACTTTTAAGTTGGTAACCAGTGCATACTTATTTCTAAATGGTTTACGTAGGTAAGTAAAAAGAAAATTCTTTTACGGTCCATTTCTGGGTCAGATGATGAGATTAGTTTAAATTTAACAATGCTCAAATGTAGTCAGCTAAAGCTAATACATTTTTTTTTTATAATTATTAATTATTATTATTTATTTCAGTTTTTAAAATAACTTTTCTAAATATTATATTTTTAAAAGTAAAGCAATGTAGATTGATATTTTAATTCAGTTTATGTATACATTTCAAAATGAAATAATTAGGACTGATAAACTAGGTACTAGTATTTGATTTTTAAATAGAAAAAGGGAATTTCAGTGTATTTAATACTATTTTAGACCGTTTGTAATATGACTTTATAAATAAAAAAATACAGTTATTTTTTTTTTAGTCATATTATCTCTTCTTTAATTAAGATAATATATTATTATGATCATCATTATCATTCATTCATTATAATCTTATATGTTTGCTCTGTATACTATAATTAAAATATTATCTAGATTACCACTGTATTAAAATATGCATGATTGTAAACTAAAAAAAAATAATAATATAACTAAAAAAAAGATTATTTAATATAGTAAAACACGAAAATAAGGTAAACATTTTAAATGTAAAGTTAATATTAATATTAGGACTTTGATTTGTACAATAATGTACATTGTTTGTTATGGCGTACTCATTTGTGAGTCGTAAACACCCATAAAAAAAAACATCACACAAGTGGTGTGACACCTAAATATTCATATTTTATTAAATTAATATAATCTCCATATCATTCGATAGGTGATACGTACCTACTACCTATGTATGGTATATTACACTATATTATTTTATATATATATAGGGTTATTCACCAAGCATGCTAAATTGGAACTTTTAAATATTCTTAAAGACCATATTTTCAAATTCTTGAGATTTTTTTTGTACTACTTAAGGAGTATCCTCCTGTGAAGATATAAACTTTTGTTATTCAAATGAGAACCCCTTTTTTACTGTAAATTATTTAGCGGATAATTTTTTGAAAATGTTGATGCATCGAAATCATAATTTGAACGAGTACTTTTGAGTTATTTATAGCTTTTTATACTAGGGATAAACGAACCATAATAATGTATATTGAAAATATAGGTGATATAGTGGTTAATGTTAATTTATCAACATTAATAGTTTCTAAAAATGGTCCAAGTAGAGCAAATTTTACATCTAATTTATATATTTGTTAAACCATTTTTAAAGACTATTTTATTCTTAGTATAAACTGAAAAACTATTCGTTCAAATGTTGAATTAGGCACATGAAAATTTTCAAAAATATCTCGTTATTTAATTACTCCTGTAGTAGGTACAAACAAAAATCAAGAATTTAAAAATATGGTCATCGAGTGTGCTTAAAAATGTCAAAAATCAGAATTTGAATTGATTAGTTATTAAATGGAAAATGAGGGTGAGCGAGCTTGGTGATTAATAATTACTCTTCATAATATATGTGCAATGATAATCTTCCGGATAAGTTCGTGTAACGAAGTGGTGTCGCTCAATTGCTTGCTCTGGGTCATCGGTTAAGTGAAATATTATAATATTGTATTTACTTCTTATGTGGATTTACCTTTACGGTAAATCGTACTCGGCAAAACCATTGGTTTAATATTTGGTATAAAATATTATGAAATCGATAGTAAGACTAAAGTGTCTTGTAGAACTCACCATAAAAATCGTCTAGTATTCTCCCGTTTGGCATTTATCTGTCACCGGCATACATATATATACCGTGTCGGAAATAGACAAAGTTTTATAGCCGGACAAAAAAATTGTGATTTATTATGCTAAACCTATACCTACGAGTACACAAAACACCGCGTTTTCAATGATTCCGACAGTGTACACTGCACGCGCATATATTACGGCGAGACGTCTGTACGTCTGGATCGAGGCGAGTGCGCAGTAGTTCTGCTCTGATCGAGAGACTAAAAACCTTCACTTGTCGGCCCGTCAACTCGTTTCTCATCGATTGACAATATAATATATAGCGTAACAATATCGCAGCGGGGTTTCTTTCCGTTGCACGTCGATTCGCTTCTATTATCGATTGTCGGTCCGCTTTGGTTTTCGGTCTCCAACGCGAAACTTCCGACAGCGAAAGTACCTACCTCCGTTACACACGACCACAGTGTAAAATTAAAATCGACCGCTGCCGCGGACTGCCGACGGTATAAGAAGATTTGTCTACTCACCGCGATATTGGTTCGAACGCGATGCCCGGTATAATGTAATTGGACCGGGACTGGTATCGGATTTCCGCGTGTCTGTCCGCGGCAGTACATATATATATATATCTCGTTTATTATGTGTAGGTAATAATAGAACCGATCGGACTGGTGAGTTGTTCGCTGACTTTCGGCAGACCGATTTAACGCTCGTAATATATTCAGCTTTCAAACGATATTATAATCGAGCGAGTAATATTTCTGCTTGAAAATATAATATATACCCAAGTGGATAATATTATAGTGTGATACGACGAGACTAGTTACAAATGTTGCAGTGTTGTACGAGTGACGGCATACTATTACCATATGTTTATAATCTTGGTCGCATAGATTTCTGTCGCATTGATATGTAGGTATTGCAATGAATTATCACTATTGTTTTAAATGTAATTGAATTTAAGTTGATTTATTTTTATTTTATATACATTTATACGTCTTATTACGGGTGACTTGAAACAAATAATGAATTTTCAATTTCAGCCAGAATTTGGCATTAAATGTTCTATTAACGTGTAATGTATACAACTTGTGCGATTTTCAATATTGTTTGTACTGTTTTTTTAAAATTATTCATCCGAGAGAAAAATTACTCTCAGCATAGTGATGCCATTAGGAGATCATTTTTTTAGTCCTTTTTATGTATACATTATATTTTGTGTGGGTGAGATATTTATCTCGCTTAGCTATAATTGTTGTTCGATGATATATGTTGATGCGCAAATGATGTACTATTGGCACGCAGGTGAACACTGAACACAGACGACGCACATTCGGTGACCGATTGCGGAGCTAACCATCTCGTACGTAATATATTATCATTATTATTATTATGCTCAGATGTCGATCGATTTGCAAATCAAATTATCCACGAAACCAAACTGGGGGTTAACACATGACGTATTGTTTCTTCGGACACTTAACAGTCGTTCACTCACTATATAGTGTACACGGTATTATACGCACACGCACCACTGTACCATAATATAAATTACAGTGTTGTACTTTGAACCCTCACTCATAATAACGCTTAAACTTTGTTGTTTACTCGTTCCAATACACATAAATCCCTAATGAATTCAACTACAGGATGCAGTAAAGTTCTGATTGCGAAATGTGCTGAAGACATACGAATATACAGGTCACCGCAAAACCGCAGGAACGCAAAACACATGATATCATATCGTCCTATATAGTCATTTTTCGCATGCGTTTATGAAAACATAAATTTATATTATGCCCATAATAACATCACTGTATATATGTCTGTATACATTAAAGATTCAACGTTTCTGGAATGATAATATTACACTCTTGCACGTTACGTATTTTTGTAATTTATTAAGTACGAAGTCGCTAAATAGTATTCACTTACCTCCCTAAACAACGCGGAAAACTTTGTTTTCGCATTAACGATTACCTACACATTTCGTTCCCATTACATAAATTGTGTATATAAATTTTAACTTATCTATACGATTTTCAAACATGGCATTTTATTAGGTAACTTATAAACTTATATTATCCGTTTCATCAATTTCAATTTTAAATTATGAGCGGAGCGAGGAATGTATTGATTTTTTTACAATGTTGTGTTTTTTTTTGTGTCTGTCATCACGTTTTAGGGCAGTAAAAGTCCTCCGATTTTCTTCATCAGCATCTTTTCCGGTAGAAAAGTGAATATAGTTGGTATTTTTTTGGGGGGGAGGTCAAAAGTAAAAAATTCTCAATAATTTTTAGACGTGTCGGGGAAAACAAAATATTACGTGTGGACAATTGACTAGTACAGCAAAAGTTGAAGTATTTAAAAAAAACAGAAACCCAATGAAAACTGTGACATTATCCTCATTACACAAGATTGATTTAAAATTTAACAGGTTAAATTTAAAAAAACACAAGTAATTACCACCGCTAAGCTGCACAATAGGTGTAGATACCGGCATACCGCCTTGCCGTGGAACAGTGTAAATATGTAATAGCTTAAAAGAAATCAAATATTTTTAAAATATAATTTCGTATAGGTAGTAAAATTTATAATATACGAGTACGTAAAAGTTTTAAGTCCCACCAATAATATATTTGAATCAACATAACTAAATTCAAAGTTTCGAAAAGTCTAAACTTACCTAAAAAATGTACGTAAATGTTTATAAGATGTTTTGGTTCCATTATAAACTACTTATGAGGAATATTGTATTCAATTTTTAAATTTAAAATTTTACACATTTTTTACTACAAAATAGCTTTTACATTTTCGTGATTTTGGCGAATTTTGTGAAAATTAGTACTCTAAATGCTTATAAAAAAAATTGTGCCCATCTGTTTTTAATATTTTTATACAGATATAGAAAAAATATGTGTTTTTAGGCGCTATTAATAACTACTGTGAATTTTCAATTTTGACCTCTTAAAAGTACCAACTAGATTCACATTCTCGCCAGAAAAATTACTGAAGATAAAAATGTTTTGTTTTTTTAGACAGAAAAAAAACACATCATTGTAAAACCATTAGGTACATCTCCCCGATCCAAATCAAAAATATAATAACCGCTTCTTGGCCAGAATGTAATATTTATATTATAATTATAATAATTTTCTATTTCAGAAAGTTTTAATATTTATTATTAAAAAAATTCTGCTCAGATGTGTAAATAATTGATTTTGTTTTGTCTTTAGAAATATAAAAACTATGCGTCCTACATAATATTTCACCGAAATATAACGAATTTAGATACATTTGTTATTATTAAATTGTTTTCATAATTTCTTTTGAAAATAAAAGAACGCGCGATCTCTGTATAAAACAAAGACATTTTAATATAATAAATTATTAAATTGAAACTTTATCATTATTTGTGTATCTGGAATACCAGATCTTATTTCACGGAATTTTAACAGAAATTATTATTTATTATTAAATGTATACACAATAATGCGGAAAACGTACTTGATATAAGCTGCTGGCTTTCTAGGTATCAACATTTTCGTTTATTCTTGTTTTTATAAACTTTAAAATGATTATAAAAATGCATAACTCCTTAAACTTATTTTACGAACTTTTTGTTAACATAAAAATGGTATTGAACAAAGTAAATACAAATTCAATGTAGAAAAACAGTTTTAATTTCAGTCTAAATCGTAACTCTGTATTGTATTAATTAGTTACAACCTATGTAAATGTATAAATTATAAATACCTTACATTCTACGTACCTAAAGATATAAAAAGTTGTTATCATTAAAAACCATAAATATATAATATTATGTACTATTCTAAAAATGCACTACACTATAATTTTTGGTAACGAATCACGATGAATTTGGAATAATCTCAGCTACAAACGTTCTTATTTGCATCGGAGTTAACATGACGTTCTTGGGGTCGAACAATTTTTGGTCAGGTTTTGTCGGCTGTTCGGTGCCCGGAGAATCGCTGTTTTCTGGAATCCAAGTAAGTTTAGTGTTTTCCGCGAGCCATTGGTTTCCGCCCAATATTGTCTCCTTTAGTGAGACTACACGGAACTTCGTAAACAAATCCTAAACCAATCAATAAGTTGTCATGAAATACTTGACAAAAAAATTAGAATATTCTAAATATTAAAATAATAACGGTATTGATAACTAATCGAGTCAAATTAAGTTATTATACAACAATTATAAGTACGAGTTGAAACCTTGATAACGCCGTCTCTACTATGCAAACATATAAAATATTGTATTTAAAAATATTAGAGCTAATTCCAATACTTGTTTGATTTCAATTAAAAACGCATTTATTAAAACCAAACAAATACTAAACATTTAAAGGTAAAAAAAAAAAAAAATACTGATTAAATTATCCTTAGTACATAAAATAATCATAAAATTACTTTAAATTTCAAAGTTAAACGGTACTAAAAAAAAAAAAACAAACCTGTACGTCTAAGACAACTGGTGCGGACAGATTTTTATCTTCGTTGTATTCGAATATGTGTTCAAATCTTAATAACACTGACCCGTCTTTCCATGGTTCCAAAGTAAGTAACTGTACGTTCTTTGGTAGAGGTTTTTTCAGCCCGGAATACTAAACAATCAATTATTATGTTATAAATAAATTGAAAATAAAATGCAAACAAATTAATTGCAAACCGAGTTTGTATTACCTAATTAAAAATATTTTGTTTATACAAACTAAATATATATATGGGTACTTAAATCCAATTAAATTTATTTGTAATTTCATGTAGTTTAATGTAAATTGTATATTTTTGTAACTTACTGTATGCTTCATTAAAAAAATCTACATTTTTAATTTAGCTATAGACATTAATAATTATTATTCAGACGCTGTTCAATTCTACTATGTGACTGTACAATAAAGTTTATTAAATGCAAGGGTTTTTAAGTTAAAATGTGTAGAACAAACGAGAATAGTTAAATACGTATTTAAAACTATTTTTCCCTAATTTGTAAAATTATTATTTTTGAATAACTCTTAGTCTATACGTAAATATCTAGCTAACACTATTTTCTAATTATTTTCGAAAGGGAAAAAATTGCACTGGCCAGAACAGAGAGTTTTCTTATTAGATTATGATTTATTCAAATTAATCTTCCTTATAGTTTTGAAATTATATTACACAGATTAAAGTTTTTTGAATTTTGATTATGTAATAAACACGTTAAGGCACTGCTAGTACAATTTTTTATACCTCGCTAATTTGTTTTATATTTTATCATGACCTAGTTTTATTTTGGCAGTTTGTACCATTTACGTCAATCAACATTCTTTTGTTTTTACCTACATAGGTACTATATAATATTATGCATAGCGTAGAAACACATCACGTGGGTTTACAATCTCAAATCGAAATTAATTATTATTAAATTTCTATAAATATGTATGACACATGTAATATATTTAATGAATTTAAAAAAAATATTATAATATTATATTATATTGATGAATTTGTATTTTTTAAATTATAAGCTTATTTTATTCGTCTTACCTGAAGTGTAGTGGATTTCTTTAGCTCTTCGTAGGACACAA
This sequence comes from Neotoxoptera formosana, assembly GCA_022818045.1. Lineage (NCBI taxonomy): Eukaryota > Metazoa > Arthropoda > Insecta > Hemiptera > Aphididae > Neotoxoptera > Neotoxoptera formosana. The sequence goes on from CM040634.1 coordinate 13,497,084, forward strand.
CACTTTGTTTTTTTGTGAAAAAATATTGTGGCTTTATAAGTTTCCTTTGAGCCAATAGTCTTTCTACCGCAAACTGTTTATCAACCGATCCAAAAGTTAAATAGTGATGTCCTCTGGCTACCAAGCCCACTCCAAAGGCGGACTCATTTAACGCTTCGCCAACGCCAAAGGCATCGTCGTGGAATATCCTTCTATGTACCTATAAGAATCATATTTAAAATCGTTATGATGACATCACAAAATAATATCTGATAAAACTCAAGAATATGATAATATAATGTAGGTACCATGAGCTCGACTTCACCGTCCTGGAGACTCGAGCCTCCTTGAGACCTGTCGTTGAGAATGGAAAGTCGTGTTTGTTGGTCTGTCAACGATATGCGAGAAGTAATTGGATAATAGTTTCCTGATACGTTTTCCGCGTTTTCTTTTAACGAGAACGATGGTCTGTAGTTCAATACACGTTTCAACATTTCCCGGCCGTTCGAATCGGTATAGAATGTTTGATTGTTTTTGTAAAACGGAATGTGAAAACGTGATATGACTTCCTTTCCAATTTTATCGCTGAAAAAATAACGAACAAAATCAGGAACATTAAATTAGGTCTGATTATAGGATTAACCAACAACAATTTTTTTATTATTATTATTTACTCGTTTGGTATGGGTCCTACAAGCCATTCGAATTCGATATTATCATCTCCGTTGTATTTTCTTATCACCTGACTCACCCATTCGTTGCATTCTTTATGAATTTCTTGCACTACGGGCCCTGAAGATCAATAAAAAATAATATTATGTTACAATGAACTATTTGCTATAACATCGTTATTGTGACGCAAATACAAATCGATTTATAAATTTAAAAAAAAAACTCTAACCTGAGACTCGTCTTGGCTTTTTCTGATTATCGCAAACAGGTATAGGTGCACCGTCAGGACGAAATATGTATGCTCCCGACGCTCTCCTATTATCTTTAAAGTTATCTCCAACCATACTTTTGTAATATAAAAATTCCTGAATTAACGGTATTTCCTCGTTGTCGGCGTACAGCACAAAACGTCTCGGGTCGCTGTCATCAATTGTCAGACCTAAACGCTAAAAACAACATTCATATTTGAAAAGTCGTCTTCAAATGGTCTTGAGTCACATATTTGAGCGAAATAATTGTATGGTAAATTATTTATTTTTTATAAAAACACTCGTAGTTTAGTTTGAAAAAGCCAATATAAAATTAATTTGAGGTATTCACAATATATTAAAAACAGTCACCCATGTCCATAATATGTTAACTTACTCTATGATCAAATGATTGTAAAATAAAACAAATTCATTATTTTCACCCAACCTACCTTTTTAGTGGAAAAAAAAAATATTTATATTCATTAATTATTATTCATTTGATATACCATCAATAGTAATACTGCACCGTTATAATTTATACAATAAATGGATTAAGTAAAGGATTATTATTGATTTTTTTTTAAATAGGACCAATTTTGGCTATTTAGAGAAAAAACTAATGAAATCAATTTTTTTTTGCTATTTTATCGAATAGGGTCATTAAATATAAATCAATTAAAATACAACAAATACCCGATGGTCTATTGTATCAAATGTGTGAATTACGAGTCCGATTTCGGTAACGACATTAATATTATCATGTCGTATAATTATGCCTTTATTTATAATATGCACCTATAGTAATAATATAGCTATCGCGATGCTTACTCTATCGCCGACATCCACGGCGGGACCTCCGGTTTCCGATCGGGCCTCCGCCGACCTCTTGGCTCGCAAGCTGTTGAGGTAACTGCCGGTCGATTGTCTCGTGACCAAATACGACTTGTATCCCAGCGGCGGCAAATCGTCGGCCTGGAACACGAGTTCGGCGGTGGCCGACGACCTGCGGCCCGGTATGCGCAGCACCGCGTCCGGCAGCGGCACGAACTGCACCGCGGCGTTTTGCCCGTCCGGGTCGACCACGCTGTAGGCCGTGTCGCCGGGCACGGGCAACCGGACGAACTCCGTGACCGGTCGGCTCAGCGGGTTGTACAGGGTGAGCACGAACTGTTCGCCGTGTTCGGACACTGCGCACTGGCTGATGTTCAGCAGGTTGCATGTCTGGCACTCGGGAGTTTCGACGCCGGCGGCCAACCCTCTGCGAAAACGAACGAGTCGGCGATTGTTATAATAATATTATCGGTTCTAGTGTATATATGTAGGTATAGTTGCAGTAGTGTATAAGGGGGGGGGAGGGGGGTTTGTAAGTTCCCACGCGAAACTTAGCAGGTAAGCGGTATACGTACGTAAGTTCCCGCACGAAAAATATTACGCTCGTACGTAAGTTCCAACAAAATATCAGATTATAACTTTAAAATAATTACACAGTATGACTATGTGAAATGTTTGAGCTTTCGCAATAAGTCAAATAATAATTATTATTATTTTATATCTAAACAAATAATATGTGGACCATACCTACACATTATATTATTAATTTTAATTTTACATTACATGGGCAAGATTCAATTAAAAATTGGATTGGAATTTTTTTTACGGATGACAAAAACAAACAAATTTTAACCACACTAACTACGCTTAAGTTGTCAGTCCTAAGTCTGAATAAAGTACGAAGGAAGTTTGTATTCGATGTAATATTTTTTCGCGTGGGAACTTACGCACGGGCGTAATTTATTTCGTGTGGGAACTTACGTATGCATTCCCGGGGGTGATTTTTACCTGCTATATCTCGTGTGGGAACTTACATACGGCCTGGGGAGGTAAGCCATTATCAGACGATAGTCTTTGACTTATTGCTAATTCAGCGGATATAAGCTTTTTTAACGTAGATATAATAGTGACGATTGCAAGAATCCATTGTTAAAAAGTCACCGACAAATTTTACTACATCTTGCCTCGAAATAAATATTATTTCCCTGAGTCCTAATTGTGCAGATCAAGTGCGATTATACTTTGTACTTTATTTGGCACATTTAATTGGATATTTATTGAAATAATTTACGATAAGTACGACGCACGATCAAATGCAATCGTCTGAGGCTGAAAAATGTATGATGAAAATATGATCACACGTTATTATGTGTACAAATCTAAGCATATGATGGATATTTTTAATCGTGAAAAAATTAATAGTTTTTGTCTATCGATGTTATAGAATTTCAACTTTAGTTTGGTCATTAGTTATCAGAGTATTTTTTGATGATCGCCTGATTTATACTGTGTAGGACCTACACCTATAGTACCTACACTGTAGGTACTATAGGTACCTACCATTAGAGAATTGAAATTTTCAAAAAACTTTATAATATTTCGTTTACGCGACTTATGCCGAAGTGGCAGAACTCGTTAACTGTTCGTTAAATCATTAAACATTTAATGAATCAGATGTAGTAAGCTAATGGTGCCTTAAACACGATTTATTGGCCCTTGATTGGTTCATTAATATTTTATTGGACCATTAAGTTAATCAATTTTGTATGCAACCCGGCATAAAATGTCTAAAATCTACGCCGTAAATCCACGTACCATCGTAAATTTAACGGTTATACGCTAAAAAAAAAACTAGATAAGTGAGTATATATATATATAGATACCCCCGCTCCCAACACTAAGCATTATTATTGTTATTATTTGTAAGTCTCGATCATTACGATAATATCTTGCACGACGCTTCTTCGCACTCTTCGATCGCTTCGCTCAACAACCGAGCGTAATCGTTGGCCACGTGTTGTTTCTCTGTACCGGTTATGGCATCGTGATGCTGCATCACTCCCATCGTTTCGCGGAGTGGTGTGATTTTGGGCTCGTACTTGGCGCCCGTTAGACTCTGGACGGCTAATTGTTTGCACGTCTGAAAAATGATTAATAACCAAAATTGTCAGTGTTAGTCGATTAGATTTCAATTGGAACGATATTTGATTAAATGATATAGGTATTATCGTTAATACTATAGAACACGATATCGTATTATAGTGGTTAGTAGTAGGTCGAGTACTTCGGTACATCGAGACTGGATTAGAATAATATCATACCTATAGGTTGATCATATACATAAAATGTATACGCCTTAACTATATTATAGTCAAATATATCATACATACATACATAATATCGATTTCAATCGTTGGATTACGTACTTGTAAATGATTGTTTCCCCTTCGTTCGTAGTATTTTTGTGTGGGCCTGGACGTGAAATATCCAGTCCAATACGAATGTTTGTCGCTTTTGTACGGGAAGAAGTCGTCTTGCTTGGTCGGGAACGTAATTCTCTGATCGTTAACAGCTTTCAGATAACATGATGGCGTTGAGTAAATAGCGTTTATTTTACTTCCGGACGCTTGTTTTGAGTTTATATGTCTACAAACGATATAAGGCTAAGTTCGGAATCCGTTATAATTTGTTTAATCAAAGTAAATTAATTGTCCATATACCACATATAGTTGTTAATAGTATTAAAAATGTCTTTTAACCAAACCAAATCACCGTGCAAAATAGTTTTTAAATAATTGTATGTTGTTAATGGCGCAGTGGTAAACGTAAAATCAAATCTATATAGTGTTCTGATACCGTTTTCGTCCCCGTCTCAATACCGGTTGTGCACCACTCAACCGACAGCAACTTTTTTTTAACTTTTAATATTTTTAAATTTGATTTTTGCAAAATATTACTATTTAATACACGATTGCGTTTATTATTGTTTAGCTTTTTTTTTCTCGTAAACCGTATATATATATATATATATATAAGATATCAATCTTCAGTACCAAATTTTCTACAGCAAAACTTAAATTAAAATTAATAGTTTCTTTCTATAAATCTAAAAATCAAATTTCAAAAAAACGAGTTAGAAAAAGTTTTTAACAGAGAAAAACACGACGAGGTACAATAAATTAACTTAATAAACATAAACATGTAATAATAATAAATAATTCAGTATTTGTCACAAGATATTGAAATCTTAATAGGTATTGTATTTCCAAAACGTAGATAAATTAAAACCATATACTTTAATACCTGATAAATTGTAATTAATATATGCCAGTCAGTTTTTTTTTTGGGGTTGGGGGGGGGGGGTTGTTTATTTATATTTGATGTAAACAAATTCTCTGCGTTAAAAAAAAAATTACGAACTTACAAGCAAATACAATATGACGTTCAGATGCGCATATATCTAATATAAAAATATTTATTAAAAATCTTTTTAAAGAACTTTAAAAAAAAAACATTAATTTGAAAGAACATTAATTTCAGAATGAAAATTATGTTTATAAAAATAAATTTATTCTATTTTAAATAAATGCGCCATCAGATAAAGGTCAGTCGAAAATAATATATAAAAAACTACGATACAAATATTATGGTAGGTAAGTTAATATTATAAGTTTTGTTGATATTACTAGAATTTAATTGGAAAAAAATCGATTTTATTACGACTTTTCAAATAGGTAACTATTTTTATAATATTATTGTTCAATTGAGTTATAAATTGTTTACCTACGTTTCAGAAAATACCAGAGTAAAATAATCAATACCTACCTATTAGTAATAATACTAATAACTTATTACATTACAACATAATCGTTATTAAAATATACTATTGAATTTGAAAAATTACGAACGCACATTATATACAATGTTATACTAACTATACTAACTTAATTAGTTTATCCATGCTATAAAAATTAACAGCTGCATCTGTGTATTGGAAATCATCACCCATTGTTAATATAATATTATTAGTTCGATAGTGAAAAGATTGATTGGTTGCATATGCAATAAGTCTTTGAGCCTGAAAAAATTGACCAATTTAGTGATTTCAGTTTAAAAAAAAACCATGCACGTTTTTTAAATGTTTAATGTGATTTATATTTTCTTGATATAGGTATATAATAATACAAAAACCGTTTATATTTTGTCAATTTTAATAGTTGCACAAATGTTTTATCCGTCAAATTATTTGATTTATATTAATAGGCTACTGGATTTAATTACGTATAGGTAATTTTGGTAAAGCAATAAACATACAAGGTTTTATTGATTTTTTAAATAAACGAACAAACGCTAATATGACGATACTACTTTCATTCTTTGCGTCACACAGATAGTGTTAAAAAAATTTTATTTTTACTTTTAATCAATAATAATTTATTTGTAGGATAATTTATAAAACACAGTTCAAATTTGAAGTATTTTCAAGAAAATAATGAAAAAGATAAAGGTTATCAAGTTTAAAAAAGTCAAATAAGGTATAAGAACGCCATATTTCCAAAATAACCATTTTTTACAAAGTCACAATCACTGTTTAGCAATATGTATTTGACTCTGAAAATTTCAAATGTGATTATAGAAAAAATAAAAAATCATATCACAGCACTATCTTCAAAAAAAATAATATGAAATGTATTGCTATAAAAAAATTATAAATACACAACTGACAAAATAATTTTGATTAAGAATTTGTAACTGTAAGATAAAAATATTGAACCAGACATTTTTCATTTCGTATTGTTTTAAAATGTTTTTATTGTTTTAGTTATTATTACTGTTTCGTAATATTTAGAAATTAAAATGTATAATATGACCTAAGGAAAAAATGAATAATTATATCTTATAAGTTTATTATTAAAACTTTGTAAATAATAAAAAGGATCAAGACGGTTTTGAAAAGTTTGCACTTGGTAGTTTGTATTACATATTATATTATAATGTGTTGCCATTACGAAAATTGTTAATGTTTTTGTATTCTTGCAAAACTTAAATTTTTATTTTGGGTCACAGAAATAATGTATCTAATTTCTCAGTATTTTAATACACATTTACTATAGCAATAGCCAATAAACAATAATTGAAACATGATAGAACACAAAACAACAAAAATAGAATTTTATCTTTAATGTTTAAAACAATGGCATTTATTAATAAGAAAAGTAGTTAAAAGTAAATAAAAGTATATTTCTTATTATTTTGTCCTTTCTTCATTAAAATATCTTTGATCCCGGATCTCAGAAGTTGTTCTCCTATAGTTTAATATGAAATTCCAAGATGTAAATGTGGTTTATTTGATATAAAGTTCAGGATAGATGATTTATGTTTATCTAATAAGGCAATGATAAATTATTTTAGTTAGGTACATCATCTATATGAATACGTTATTTTAATATTTTTTGGTCTCTCACAACTCATAGACATACCTTATACCTTATATCAGTAAATTTTTAATCGAATCAAATTAATCATCATTTAAATGTAGCTTAATAACTATTATAGTTGTAAAAACCGTGTTTTTACCAAATATATATATATCATAGTATAAGGATAAGTATAGCACTATAGCGTTGTGTTCGACCCTTTGAAATTTCTTATTACATAGATTATTTTAAACTCCGAAATCGGTAATCATTATTTTGTTCGTGATAATAATAATTAGTTGTTGTTTATAACGATTTCCAATTATCCAATTATTATAGCGCACAACCACGAAAACCCTCGGAACCGAACAGTGTCGTTAATGTTAGCTATCGCTTATACAAAATCAAAATCAAAAAACCATATCAATAAATTATCGTTGTTATTCGCCGCCGTGTTTGAACGACAACAACAATAGTTTGTCGGACGTTTACGACGACGGCGACGAATGACACGACATACCGATATATTATATTATATTATTTAGCTGGTAGGAGGTACATCTCGTCTGCACTACAGTCGGACGTTTGCGCGATTTAATGATTATTATTATTATTATTATTATTATTATTAACTGTGCAAGTGAATAGTATAATAATATGAAGCCAGACAATAATAATAATGTTATATTATATTATAAAAGTCGTTGTGCGCCACGCCGCCGCGTGTACTAACTTAATGAGTTTGTCCATACTACGAAAGTTAATAGCGGCAGAAGTGTACTGGAAGTCTTCGCCCATTGTTAATATCACGCTGTTAGAACGGTATTGAGAACCTTGTTTTTCAACGTACTCAATCAACCGGTTCGCCTGTACAATAATATGTGTGTGCGCAAAATATATAGTATATATTATGTACAACGTACGACACGACGTGTGTGTTTAATAATAATCGAATATTATAATATTATAATAAAATATAAAAAAACGTTGGTGATTTACTTGATCAGTTTGTCTAGGGATTTGAAATAGTAATTGGCGTCTTGGTACGTAAAGTCTCCGCCCATCGTCAGTATCACGTTGCCGTGGTTTTGGTATGCTTTCTCTTGATACCGCAAGTAATTCATCAAATAATTCGCCTAGTATTTGTTTATTTATTTTTTCGTTTATTGCCGATCGCACAAAAGTATATAATATAATAATAATAACATTATACTATTATTATATTATTTTATTATGTGTGGTGTTGTACTACAATACTACGCGTACCGCAAACACTCCGTTCGGCAAAAAATTATGCATACGGGTCTCGTTGGGCGGAGTGGGAGGGCAAAAAAGAGTTTTCAATTTTCAATACCCTACCTTGGTTTCGACGTTGTACTCGGGACTCCTTATGTCGTCCACGATCGGGTTCACGCCGCACACGATGTCGAAACAAAAACCGTCCGGTGCACTGTAGTAGTTGTAGAGAACTTGTGTGTAGAGATCCGCCGAAGAACCTAAACCGAAAGTGAAACGATCGTGAGACAAGTGGAGAGTATAATAATATAATATGAGTTATGACCAACTATATGGGTATATAATGCAATGTTAAATATAAGAATATACTGCAAGGTACTGGGCGACAAGCGTCCCGAAATATACGTTACCGATTCAATCGATCAGAGTTAGTTCAATTTACGTTTTGGAGAACTTAAGGGAATTCGTTTGTATTTTATTCTATTAATATAATATACGTCATGTATAGTCCTTAACACACGAGTACGATGTAATACAATATTAAAGTTTACAATATAAAATAATTATCACACAACCTTACTTAAATCAATTAAAATACGATAATTAAAAACAAAAAGTAGGTTACGCATTGACGTTCATCGACATTAACCCTCTTATAAGTTCGTTGGCTATTTATGTAATTAGTGGTGGCTTGCGGAATGTAAAAAGGAGTAGTGAACCGAGACTAACGCTGAGGTAGATTACCTTAAAGCATATCAATTGCGATTTCGAAGAGAGCTATGAGGACTAACGCTTCCCCCTCGGACCCCGGGACTTAGTTAATTCGTTTGTACATGCTAACCCTTTGATGAGAGTTGGGATGTATAAACGTTTTCAAAAATTGTGCCAAAAAGAGCAATAATGTATAAAAATAAATAATTAACAACTATGTATACGTTTTTATTGCCAATGTTTTTTATTTTATAGGGTCTTACCTTATAAACAATAATATGAACCAACGTATTTATTATTTACACTTATTTAGGACGTATTTATATGTATGTCAAAATATGGTATGGTGATAACAGTAAAACATCAATAATAATTATCGCTCCGAAATAATTTTTTTTCTAATTGTCTATATTTAATCAGCTCTCTGAGTATTTTTAATTTGCACTTCAAAGGGATAATGTTAAATAATTATAATTTATGGAAGTTAATAACATTTTTTTCGTGCAAATTTGTTTATTCCTTGTAACTAATTGCCCTCCCATGGAAGTTTTGTCATAACCACTATGTAACATATTATTAACAATACAATGGCAGAAAACTCGATTTCAACTTTCTGTAACTCATACCCACAGTACCTATACGCAGGCAAAGCAGATAGGCCATGGCGCCATGCATAATTAGGAAGCATGCAAGGCAATTGAAGAGAATAACTTGAAAAGTTTGCAAAGTGCAAAACACTTTTGTTGAACTCTTTCAAGCAGCCTTTAATCACCACCGATATGGAGATTCTAGACGGCACCATACTCAAGAATAGGGTGAATAGGACCACGAAATCACGTTTTAACGGACACAATTAACCAAAGGGCTAAAGCCAACCTCATAACTAAACCAAGTGTTCGCGCCACTGGAAGTATTTTCTGGTAATGTTATCACAATATTTTTTAAGGTAAAATAGTAATCAAGGCGCCAGCGCTTCTACGCATGGACCTACGACGACAGAGCTCTGTGGACATGGCTTGGAAAGCAGCGGCGACCGACTCCGCGGGCAACCTGCGTTATCGCCGCCGTGTGACCGCCCGCAACAACCAATCACAGCGACGCAGTAGACGAGACCGTGCCTATAAATACGAGTGCGGAGCTACTCGTAATAGTGTGCCACGGTTAATAGATGTATCTATTCAATTTAGAACTTAATCGTTCAAAAACTCCAAACGTAAATCGACAAATGTATGTCAACAATTACAAAGAGATACATATTTATTTATGAACTCGATGAAAGTTGACTAGAATATATTATGAAAAAAGCTGGATTAAAAATCAACCTTATCGTTGAAATTACTTTTATTTTACCTTATTTGTATGTATAAAAAATATTTAAATATTTTGAAAAACTTATATAAAATATTAATGCTGGTGCAATTAATATTTTATATCTTTATATCTTTGGTGCTTAAAAGCCTTTTAAATGACACATTCTTCGTTAAGAGAACGTCGTACCGGTACATGTTATCTCCGTCTTACGCATACACTTACATAAGTACACGAATTACATAAAAAAAATACTTTCAGCAGTTCCAATTTCGTGTTGTTAACTTAAATATTAGAGTAAATAGGCCTGTTTTCAAACTTAAAGTAAAAGCATAATATCATGTACTTATGACGCGTATAAATGTAAAATGTTAATAGCTCGTAAAAATGCTAGATTAAATATTAAAAGATATTGTAAAAAACCAGCGAGAGAACACAGTGATAATAATGTTCTTACCCAAAGTCTGATATTATGTCAATTCACTGTAAAATTAACGCTTAAAACATAAAATAGGAACGGCTGAGCACAACTTTGCCGTGTCGAGACGCGCTGTGCGTTAGCAAGACAGGGGCAACACGCGTCCGTTGAACGTGTTCTTAAGTATTCTGGAACAAGTGTCACATACCTTCAGTACATGTTTGCGTTCTCCAACTAATTAGTAACTCTTATTACAATTTTGGTCGTCGTGTAAATTATTTTATTCCCTTCGTCAGTCGCGCGAGCTACCCTTACGGCTATGCATAATGCATAATAATATTACACGTACCCTCGGGGTTTTGTGAATTAGGTTTTAGAATGCTATAGCATTAATTAATGGTAGCCCGATTTTCGTCTACCTCTCATCGATAGGTACCGATCAACATTATTTATTTTAATTATTTACTCAGGGTTCGTCGTTATATCCAAGTATTATGCTCATGCCGAAGTCGACTGCTGTTTGTTATGAATATAGCGCAGATAAGCGTCTAACTTTTGTGCCAAGGTTATAAACATGGTATTTAAAATATTCTGTAGAAATTATGTCGTACAAATTTTTTTTTTTCTATCTTTATCTGAAAATATATTTTATTATGTTAACCAAACTTTTTACTTTGTTAATATTGGCTTTACAGTTGTTATACATTAGAATTTTCGTAAAATGTAAATTTTATTTTCCATTATTCATTAATATATAATATATTATTATGATGATAATTTTTTTATAGCAGTAAATATAATATAATGTATACGTTTACCAACTATTTCAAGGTAATAATAAAAAACAAATAAAACATAATATGAATGGTTTGGAACAATAAACATAATTGCAGCGGTACATACAGTTGAATCCCACGCGACAACTAACGTCAGAAAATATCGAGTGACTAATGAAGGGTTACCCCAAAAGTATCAAAAATATGTATGAATGTAATGAGTTTTTGGATTATTTCAATTTCATTACGGAAAATACGACGTTGAGGTTAGTCAAATAACACGGATAGAACAATCTCGAGTTCATGATATTTTCGTTTATAGGACTTAATACCTAAAGCTCCAGCATTTCAAATGAATAATATAATATAAGTCCCATCTCAGTCAAAATATATGCCTGGAGCGAAATCTTACCCTTTAAAAATTCATTCATCAGGTTTTCACGAAATAAATTCTCATTGGATATTTTAAAACTAAATATTTTCGTAAAATGTCTAGTAATTTATTATTAATAATAACATTTATATTATTATGCGGTAAATATGGAAACCACTATATATGAACATAAAAAAGTAACAATTATAAATAAGTACTTATTATAATCGTGTAGATATACAAAAAAGTATTTAAGATTATAAACTCCAAAAGTCACTTAAAAGTGGTGAAAATATTATTGATTGGTATAGTAAAAAGGATGGAAAATATTTAATAAAAACTGGTAATTTTCTAAAAAAATTAAGAAGCTAGTAAGAATGAGATTAAAGGTGTTAAAAAATGTTTCAACCAAATAATTTAATAATCGAAATGAGCCAATTTAAATATTCAAGTAGGTACGTCATAATTTACTCGTAGGTATAGCAACTAAAATATAATAAAATGCATACAAGTTAATTTGGTACAATAGATAATGAAGATAAATTAATGAAGTTTTGAAAACTAATATTAGAATCAAAAAAAAAGCTATACTCATCAAAATATTGACGTAAGAAAAAGCTAACTATAAATATTAAGTTTTTAAATTTAAGTCTTATGTTTTCATCAAAATAATAGTATGGTTAAAGTATTAAATATTTGCTAAGCCTGGCAAACCATTTGACACTCCGACCTCATTTAGACCAATAAGTCTCTTGCCCTTCCTCTACAACATTTTAGAAAGACTTATCCTGAAACGGATGTTACCATAATATATTTCCACTAATAACATACTCCCGCAAATACCCAATTCGGGTTCCGTAATTCACTAGCTCGATACATCAAGCACATCGAGTTGTTGCTATTTCTATAATGTCTCTTGGAAAAAAACTATATTGCACTTGTGCTTTTTTAGACGTTTCACAAGCTCTCGATCGGACCTGGCATGAAGGATTGCTATTCAAACTCAAAATGTTTCTCTCTTCTCCCTTGTTCCTACTAAATAAATCATACTTAACCGACAGACACTTCCAAGTCTAATGTAACACATCAACATCGGGAATTAATCAAAACTGGTGTTCCACAAAGTGGCATACTACCCCCTTCCTCTTAAACATCTATGTAGCTGACCAGCCTACCATGCAACATTGTTGCCGATTATGCTAATGATGAATTCATCTTATCTATTAATGACGATCCCTTAGTTGCTTCATCAAATTTACAAACGCATCTTAATCTCTTGTCTGAAATACCTAGTCAAAATAAATCGATACATATACAACTTTCACACTTAAACAAGGATTATGCTCAAATAACACTCTTAAAAAATACCAATTCTTACACTCGACTCAGTCAAATACTTTGACAGTCAAAAATGCCCAGGATATTTAGTATACATTTCAAACAAATGAAAAATCACAATCAACCCGATAAAACATTTATGCATTTATCGTGGACGGAGTATAGCGGTCACGGTTACTTGGTAATAAACGATACGGAAAAAATAAGGTTCCGTAAAGTAAATTGAATGAGTGGGGTGAATTAATTTTAGTTGATGAAGTGGGAAGAAACCATATGTGGGATGATGTACAGTAAAAATATAACAAATTTAATTTAAAAGATAAAATATTATTTGACGAAGTAAAAAGTCTACGTTGATTAAACATGTTGGTCTTAAAAGAAAGTCGTTAACAAAACAAATGAAACGAAATTAGATATAAAGTTTAAGTTGATATTTCAAGAGAAACAATTTTGATATTTGATTTATTTTTGATTTGTTCTTATTTTGTTTGGAAACACGACTTGTGGTAATGAATTTAATAAAATAGATTGTATTGTGAACGCGTGTCGTGACCTAGTAAAAATATAATATTAACGCGGTAAGATTAAAGATTTGAATACGTGTTGAAACTCAATAGTTCCTAAATATAGTTATTAATCTATTATAAATGAGGAAATATGTATTAAATAATACTACGTGTAGATAAACCATTTACTATTATAATGAATAACGGAGGCTTACTTTTAGAACAATATAATCAATACAAACACGTTTACCGTATACGTTTTTTCATTCATCAAACCATTAATATCGGTCTTATTGAATTAATTTCAGACTAAACCATTTAATCAAGTATAAACAAATCCAAATCCATGTCCAAATAATTAATTTAATTTTAAATAAGCTGTGAAACGTAATCTTATTGGTTTAAGCTTGACCACTTTATCAGTTTTTGTTATGTAGAATCTAATAGATTTAAAAAGAAGCAATCGACTAAATACTTGTTTGAAAACAATAAAAGGCTTATTAAAAATCAATAATTAAAATTATTCTATAGTTCATAAATCATATTATACCATCAATACAAAAGTTTATACATCAATGAGCAGCTGAAGACGAAACTGGATATGAACACTCGTTTCACTTCGCATAATCTGGTTCTAACCTGCAGTATTATTTTAGATATGTATTTTTTTTTTTAAATCTTAAAACCTAGCAATCTAGCATTCTTGCATATAAAATAATTCCAAATATCACTTCACATAGGCTTACTTAAAAATAGTTAACAATTTATTAAAAACCAACGCATTTACAAATATTTTTTTCTGCATTTTTCGACACAGTATTTCAAATTTAATATATTTTTCAAACTACTCTAAAATCTAAACTGCTATTCTCGAAATAAAGTCTGTAGTGTGCAAAAATTAAGCCGCAAAACTAATTTAAGAGAACTTTATTTTTTTAACTTTGTAAAAAATATTGTAAGGACAATAGCCCCGGGCTCTGCTCAAGCACGACACAACAGAGTTTAAAATATAATATATTTCATTATTACTTTCGTTTTTCAACAAAAATCTTAATATTATAATATAATTTGTACTGGTTTGAACTCTGACGAACGCACCCGGTTGTTTACTTCAAAGTCCGATCTCGTAATATTTAGTCGACGTTCGAGATTTATTATCTCTTTGAGTTCGTGATTTCACAACGACACCAGATGTGGTTTTCGTGATGTTTAAAAACGGATAACATAACAAACGAAATTATATTTGTAATAACACACTCGGTCCGACAAACAATTTCTCTAATATTATATTGTTGAAATTAAAATATAATAATAATTACCGATATTGGGACTGGATTGCCAAATCATCTCCGCCGTCTTGTTCGATAGCCTTTGAATTTTTTCCTCGTAGTCCAGTCGTCCAAAAAACAGCCCATCGTAACCGAATTGTGAGAACAACGTGGCCATTTGCCTAGAGTGGCCAAACGGATCGATTTGCCAACCGATGTGAGGTCGTCCACACTCGCCGAACGTGTCGTTTAACTTCCTGTAAACGAGCCATCAGTGATTTTAGTTGTTGAGATATCTCGTAAATTATATATAGGTTAAACTTAAAGGCGCAAACAGGGTATCGAAAGCCTTGGTCTTTCCCTTAAAAAAAAAAAAAAACTCTGCCAAGTCCTTAATCAGGTAATAGTGCCAAGTAAACATCACAATATTCTGCAATTTTGAAATCGAACTCAATAAATATTATTTAAAAACTAATTTAAAACTTTTTTTGCTCCACAGTTTTTCAGATTGGTAATAATATAAACACGTAGTACAATACAAATTGTTGAGATTTCCGCAGACAATGTGGTGAGAAAATAATATGAACAGACGGTGTAAGTAATTTTTTACCACCGATATATTATATATATTTGTGTTTTTCAGTAGTGTTTTTTACTCCGTTCGCTTAAATTGTATTAATTTTATGTATATAATATATTATATGAGATAGATGTTGAATGTATGTTATGAAAATAATAATGATCGATGACTATATAATGTGTGCGTGTAAGAGTGGACGGGGCTACACCCCGTTCCATTTTCAATCAATATATTATGTGGACCTGCAGAGTTTTCCCTAAAAATGTGGCCTATTTGTGCCTATAATATAGGCACCAATGGTATACATTTTAAGCAAACTACGAAATAGTTAATCGACAATAATGGGCAATCCTTCTTAATTATTATTGTTATTATTTTATTGGTACCAAAACAAATTGTTTATAAGATTATTATATGATTTTTTTTCAAACACTCGTCGTACACACAAAAATCTGTTTGCGGCGAAGTGTTGTTGGTAGGTACCTACTTTGATTGTGTACATTGTACACTGGTCTCGGACTGTTTCGTATCGGTTCGGAAAATAATATAATATTTCACACGTAATTTTTGTTCCGACTTCGGTCCCTATTTATATATTGTTCGCAAATCCGTGCGAAATAAACGTCGACCAAAAATTCTAACGAACGTCGTTTGTCCGCATTACTCATTAGGAGGACGGTGTGTACAGACGACGAATAGTCCATTACGATGAATGCAGTTCAAATGGTAACCTAACAGGTGATGGGTGGATGCTGATTATTACATATACCTATGACGGCTTACGGATTCAATAAGTCTGATGACCCGCGGGCTTCGCGAATCGGACGCGTTTATTATATTATTATTATTTACCTTAGACCCCACGTGAATTGGTCGACAATGGACACGTAATTTGAAGCCGCCTCGTCGTTCATGCTCCACGCGCCGCCGATGAACTCCAACCGCCCGGACGCCACGAGGTCTTTCACGATGCTCTGCGTCTCCTCGGACTGGTCTACCCACCATTTCCAGAAGAACGCCGTCTCGACGTAGATGAACCTGGCGGACGAGAGATCCAAAACACTTCGATTACTAGAGTTCTCGGGGGGAGGAAGGGGCTATTGCTTTTATCGACTGCGTGTCACAAAAAAAATAAGTTCATCTTTTGTGCCTACCTCTTGTTCGGGTCTTTAGCCAGTTCGGTAATCACAGAGTCTAAAATGAACTGCACGCCGGCCAATTGAATGGAACTGTTTGCTAAACAACGAAAAAAGAAACGATTAATACAAAAACTGTAACATCATTATTTTGTGTTTTTCTCTGTTTTTTACACATACCATTTTTTTGGTACGTAATATTGTTTATTTGTGCACTTTAAAACTTAAATTTAATTCAGTTAATTAGAATAATTAATGTTTTATCATAAATCAACCGATAAGAGTTTGAAAGCTGGCGATTAAATTGTATAATTTAACAATTGTACCTATGTTCATTATATAATCATCAGTGTTAATGTTATGTTTCAGTATATTATATTTACTTAATATATGTATATAATATTAAAATATGTCTTACAATAGTGACAAAGGTTGTCTAATTGGAACTTAAAATTTAAAAAAGTTTGTTTTAATATTCAGTAATATCATGCGTATTTTTAGGTCATTTGTTTAAGTGTTTTCGTAGTGATTTATTTATACGTTTAAATAAATGGTAGGTATACCACACCACATTTTCAAAAAAAACCACCATGCATCAGAATATCAAATAAAAAATACGTGTAGCTATGCTAAATTGAAACATTTAAAAACCCAAAACACGGGGATTAAAAATGGTAAAAATACCAAAAATGTTTTAAATATAATAAATATACCTCGTTTAAATGAAATATGTATCAGTCTATTTGTATAATACTATAATATATATTAAATTATTTGAATTTTTGTCTTATAACGTCTTATGTGCGAAAGATTACATAATATTATCTGATAGGTATTATTGTACAAATTGTGTCAATGTACTTTGTTCGAACAGATCAAAGTGGAATTTCGGGTTTTTGTTTTAAAATGATTAGTTGTAATTGAGTATTATATTATTATAATATATTATAATTACTGCCGAAATAATATTGGTCGACGGTCTTCAGCCAGCCAACGTCATCGTGTGTGTGAGGTATAAAGTGCACATTGAGATATCCGTCTTTGACTGGATGACACGACTGAAAAAAAATCCATAAAAAAAAAAATAATAAAAATATTACTAGTCCGGTAAATGTTCACCGTTAAGTTGTTCTACAAATAAAATGTTGTGCGGCGAGCGTCATTATTGTTTGTGTACGTGCTCGGTTTATTTAATAATGTAGGTAGGTATAAGTTTACCCAGATACTGAGTTACCCTAGTTGGTTGTTTCTCAGATGTATACCAAAAAGTTGCGCTGGATTTCTCCATTTTCACTTATAACAAAATAAAATGTGTTATTTATTATTCCTCGTTTAACGTTTATCGGTTCCTGTGAGTTGTATAATAACTCTGAAATGGTTTTACTTATTAATTATTCTCCATAACTGTTTTACATATCATTTTATGTCTTTAAACGTACCCTATTAGTTGTATATTGTATACTTGTATAGTTGTATATGTATAATGCATAATGCGTGTACAGAATACCTCTGTAAGACTAAAAAAAACTTAACAACCATTCAATATTAACGACAGAAAAAAAACATTTTCCAACTAAAGTATCGATAAAACATCACAGACCACCGGCGTATGGTTAACTTTATGCAATAAAGATAATATAAAATTATTTATTTAACACGTTTTCATTTTACAACGTTCAATAATATTATTTAATATAATAATATCTCATTGTATTTACGTATTAGATAATGTCCTTGATAGATAATTCTTGATTTAAGTAAGTAAGTTTACTTTTTTTTTTATATACTTGCCTATATTATTTAGCAAGTATAACTATTTTCAATAAATATTTTAAATTGAATATAAAGATGACAAATCATTCGTAATTTTATTAATAATTAGACATTGTTATCAATCATTTTTAACATCCATTAATACGTATGATAACATATAAGTTATAAGATTGTGTTACCTACATAACATGATTTATAATAATTCGACATCAAATTGACCAGTATTTTTTCTCTCGGAAATACTGAAATTTTAATACTGATTTGTAATTTAAATACATTTGTGTCGAACATTATTATTATATTTTATACAGCTATAATATTATTGTATGCCTACATTGCCATCAAAAAAAAATCCACGTGTAAACCTAAACCTAGTTTTAATTTTTTAAACCCTCGGCAGTCTGCATCAAAAATCCTTTGAAATTTTACTGAAATACAATTACTTGACTAAATATCTACATTGTATTCCATTACTAAAATAAACACAATGTTTTAACATTGATATTCATATTATGATATGTACAGATGTACGGTTCAATTAGCTGTAATCTAATACACACATTTAGAATTCTAAACGATAGTTTATATATTTTTATAATGTCGGACAAACATACGGGTATAATACAATTGTTGTGCGAACTGTGCTTTTTGATGGTACCTTTTTTATAACACGATTCCGTTCGTTAAAATGTATTTTATTTTTGTGCAAGTTATACGACTGTATAGAATCAATAAAATACAATTAATCTATAGATCAACAAATGGTCTAAAAAGCTCCCACAAAATGGACAACGTGAAAGCTGCTAATTTCATAGTATTTACCCACCAACAACATGTATTTATCAATTTCAATTAATGGAGATCAAAGTTTAAACAATAACGAATTTGTATTTAATCTCAAGAGGTAACAAATAAGGCCTTATCTGATTAAAAAAACGTATTAAAACTTCAATTAATATGTATAATTATTACCTATGTCATAAACAGTTCACAAAATGTTGATGTAAGTACGAGTTTTCATCTTCAATTGGCTATATATTCGAAAGAAAATGTTTATTTTACATTGACGAGGTTAGCTGACCACATTGATATCATGCACAGCACTTGTTTTTTTAATAATTGATTACATTTTTTTTATTTGAATGATGATGTTTAATCATAATAGCTAGTATTATATTATGTAAGACTGTTTATTGTATAGATGAATAAGTTTGTAACAAAAACTTAAAATTGTATTGTTTTATGTGGAAAACTGTAGGTACAATTATTATAAATTTGACAATATTAGAGCTTATTTAGTACGCAACCGCGTCCGTATATTTAAAGGGATTCCTTTGTTATTTGAAAAAATATACACAATCGGGTTCTACCAAAAGAAAGGGTTACCTAACCAAAACATTGTATTAAATATTATGATCTAATTCCACGTTAATGCCAATTACACTCCTGTCCCTCCTATATAAATTTAAATTTAAAATTATCATGGCGATAAATGTTTTAACTACTAATGTAGGTATAATATATCCATGCTAATATTCAAAGCTTATCTTTAGCTTGTTATTTTTGTTTTATGAAAATAGCATGCATAATATTATACCTATTACTGTTTGAAAAACCTCAACAGATCAGAGTTTTATTATTTACCAATATTTAATATTATTTTAATATTATATGTACAGAAACAAACTTTAACTTTAATTACTATAGACGACAACACGTTTGTTTGACAAATACACAATTCAAAACATCACCTATAATGATAATCTTTTGAAAAATGAAGAATTACATTTATCTGTTATTTTATAAGCAAAACATATAGAGAATAAGTACTAAACTAACATGTAATTTGCCAATTAATTCACGTTGTATCATTATCGAATGGATGACCTCAAGACATGCCAAGACATGCTATACGAACGATTACTGTTTAACTCAAATCGACTATCAAAACTTTTGATTACGAATATTATATAAAATAAAAGTAAGGCATTTATTATTTTTAATCTTATAGCATAAACCATTTAAATAAAACAGTTTACAGGGTGTAAAGTGAAAAAAAAACATTACAAAGCAATAATTTTAATCGTTTGACAGCAAGTCTATAATTAATATTTATTTCTGACATTTATGAAAAAAATAACCACGTAGACGTATCGTCGATCGATATTCCTAAATTATTGAAGTCAGGTGCCTAACTTATATAATATCTATAGTAGGTACGAGTGTACTATACACTGTAATATTATCGTACAGGTATAAGCCGTACACGCGACGTCCGTCGATCGTGCGGACCGAAACGACCGGTTCGCGGGAAATCTTATTCAAATGACCATCGTACCTCGTATCCACATTTTGCACTGGGTTCGCTTTTCCTCCAGGGCACGGCGCACGCACTCGTGCAAGCGATCAGCACCAGCAACGCCTCGGTGCAATGCATGTCTCTCCCGGAAACGATTGTGCGAAAACTTTACGGACCACCGACGACACACACTGCGCAGACGACGACGACAACAACAATAGTAATAATAATAACGTTTCCTCGGACGAGGAGCGCGCGAAATCGACGACCGCGTTGCATTAGCTGAAGTCGGCTGTCGTAGTGGTTGCCGACTGATACGGAGACCGGACGTTTTGACCGGTATTATAGTGTGCCATCCTACCGGTTTTCTCTACTCCTCCTGCGAACAGATTATATCGAGTGTGCGAGCGTGTGCGAGCGTGTACGTGTGTGTGTGTGTGCGCGCGTGTGCGTGTGTGTGTTTGTGATGTTATCTCGGCCGCAATAACCTTTGGTCAGTCGTGGCCAGGTGTGTTCGAAACGAAAACAATTGAAAAAATAAAACACAAGCCACCACTGTGTTTATCCATTACGATTTTTGTCGGTTTGATTGTCGTTGTTAATGAAGCGTATTGTCGTCGACGACGCGGTATTACCTATAATAAATTGTCGGCGCATTGTTCGCGGTACCTAAACGTAGTAATAATGCTGCTAACGCCGGTCTTTTGTCGTCGTTATTAATATATTTTGTTTTTTCGTTCGAGTATTATCATAACGTCGAGCGCTCGTGGTGTGAACTGTAAAGAATGGACGTCATGATTGATCTGAAAAAAAAAATAATAATAACAATTAAATCATTATTTCAACGTTTAAGAGTGATTAACTCCGTTTTGACTGTTTAATATGTGCGCCGGGTACAGCGAATTTAAAGTATCTAGTTTCAACGTAAATTATTTAAACGACGTTCAATTTTTCTCGCAACGTTCGTTACTTACTATTTAGTCGAAACATAAAAAATATATGGTCCAGTTATTCTGTATACATTAAAACGTGAATGCTATTTTTACCTACACACTGATACTACGCGTTTGGACGAGAATGCGTTTTTAAATATTAACAATAAATGAACACAGATTTTTTTGTTCACAAAACTTGGACTCACTTTTTTTCAAAAAATTTGAATGCCTTCATTTTAAAATCTAAAATCACTTCTTTTGCCTCTATTCAAATTGTTATTTGTCTTGAAATCCTTATATATAATTTAAGTATATTGTTCCAAAATAAAAATAAAGCACTCTTAAATAAATAATTGTTTTTAGTACATTTTGCATGTTAAGGCGTTATTTTTTAATGGACCTACATACATGTTTGAATAGATGTTAACAAGTATTTATTCATTGAACTGTTTGTTTAGTCTAAAATAATTTGAATTTAAAAATTGTGACTACAATTTAATCTGTACTAGATCCCTATGAATTTATTTTTTCGGTTTGTCTGTTTGATATAATATATTATTAATTATTATTAACATTCGTGTGTTTTTTGGGCGTTACTAAGTCATACTAGTTCAGTGAAGTATCGCGTATTTCATAACATACAATTCGTGACAAATGAAGAAAAACCAAAAAGTATATTACGTAGATACTTCTCTCCGCGAGGAATAACACAAAAAATAAACTTTTTTGTCGACCGTCGAAGCGACGAAGGTGTAATTCTTTCAAATGGCTCCGATCGACGATATCACAGCAGATGAGTATTATCTAATAATTGTCACAATAATCTCCATTGAAATACACAAGGAAATAGTAAAAAAAACGTTAAAAATTTAGACGATCTAATGAGTAATTCCATCAATTGAAAGTGCAGAGCTTAGCGTTCAGATTAGTATATTTACAAACCCCTTCAAAAAATCCATTATGCCGGTGTGATGATATGACTTTTTTTATATTTTGTATTTGTAGGTTAGTGTCACGCACGAGCACAATATTTTTGCACTAACAATATTATTATGATTGTTTTGTTCGTTATTTCCTGTCTTTTTTTTTAATATTTGTCATTATCATTTAAATACGTAGATAGGTAGATACGTACGTCGTATTTGTCGTGTAGGCATACGTATGACGTATGTGTCATGTAGGTTAACCTATCATGATGCAAGTAGGAAGTTTGTCAATTTTATATAGTACCTAAACACAAAGTGTCCAAAACAATAGTGAACGATCTAGAAAACGTTTTCTCCGTGATTTATGCGTATCGCCGATTACCATTATGACAATTTTATAATAATACAATATATATAATTAATAGTATATATAGGTAATACGTGCGTTCGAGTTGTTAGTGGCGACCGTGTTCGGTGCAATTGATCATCAATTGAAAACGGATAAAAAAAAAAAAAATTCCGATTCTTTGAACGGCCGTGGAAGCGCAGCGGATGATTGTACAAAGGGCGCTGCGGCTTTACGCGTTTCAGACTCGAACGCGGGGAGCCGCCGCGCCGCTGTGATTAATTTAGTTTTAATTTCAAAGGTCAGAGCGGTTTCTGGTGTCGGTCGCGCCGCCGCCGTTTAGTCTTAAGCCTACGCACACTACCGCGGTAACTGCAGTAGTTATAAACATAATAATAATAATATAATAATATGCACTCCATTCCGGGCGAATTCCCGAGCGTGGGACTTTACACAACGAGCGTATAATGTTGTGCGACTCGCACGTCCGACTAAACGGACATTTTTTTTTTTTTTTTTCATGGGATTTTCGTACGAGAAACGACCGTGCGACTTTAATATTGGCCGGCGGCAGGCGTCGTAAAAGTGTACCGAACGTTTGTTCGGTAAATATCGTGTTGGCCGTACTCGGCCGAAATATTGCAGACTCCGTTCAGAGTTATTGCGTTCACCGCAGTTTACCGCTCAAACGTATCATCGTATATACGCGCGCTTTATTGTTATAAATGAATTAAGCGCGTTCAGCAATTATTTCCACGAATTAATGGTTCCGGCACGTTGTTATGAATATATATTGCACGGGTAATTGGGTGATACGCCGACACGTCAAGACGTTGACACATCAAGAACTTACTGTTACTCGAGAACAGTTTGAATAACTTATATCGGACATTCGGATCAAAATAAGTTGATTCGTTTCGAACTCAGATCGTATATTTTTTAATTAATCCCTGCTTTGATATTATAATGCTTTCTTATTCGGTTTTCCAAGTGCGTTGCATAGGTACTTATATTTAATAATCATGACCTATTGTTATCGTTTAGTTAGTAGGTGCCTATTTACTATTTAGTTATGTAGGTTAACTTTTTATATAACAATACCTAACGTTTGAATTGCCATGTTACTATTTTGTTCTCGTTGTCATTACCATCATTATGTGCACAGCTTAACTTAAACACTCTATGCTTATTTCAATATTTGTATTTTAATTGTTTAAATATTAGCCTCGAGTAATGTTTTAAGTCTGAAATATTATCTCTACAGTCACAACAACATTGCTTAAAGGTAGTAGATAGATATTATTATTGAATCATTTATAATGTTTGATTTTAAAATAAAAAATAAAAATTTTAATATTTTCCAAAAACGTGAAACATTGGATTGTTATTAATTATTTTACTAGTTGTCCTTGCTGCCTTACAAAAATAAGCTTCCCGCCAATCTAGGAGATATTTAGATACAGTATCATAGGTAGGTACTGTTATCATTTTACAACGTGCAATCACTATCACACTTTAAATTGATTTACAATTCACTTTTATTAGTCATTGAACTATGAAGTGTTAATAGTGTAATATAGGTACATTATACGTAAATACCTATATAAGTAGTAAGTACACTGTGCTTTTTTCTTAATATACAAGTTATTGAAATGTATAATAGGCAAACACAGTCGCCGAGTTGTTCATAGAGTGTTCCGGAATTTAGAAGAGACAAAAGATAATAAAACTGTCATAAAAAAGGGTGCAATTATTGCAACAGGAATACTATAGAATTAATATAGTAATAGTTAAAAAAAATATATAAAACTAAAATATATAAAAAATTTAAAAAATAGTATTACTAGTATGAGTGAGATAGTCGGATAGGAGACTTTGACTTTATAAGTATAATTTAATGAGCTTATGTATTCAGAAAAAAACAAAAAAAAGCTACATTATGTTGTACAAATCAATTTGCTATATAATTTTTTCTTTGTTTTTGTTATAATTATTAAAATTAAGTTTATAGTGTATTAAATATACCATGATTCATTTGCAAAAAAAAACCATGAATATTAACATATATGTATTTATTATTTATTTTGCATTTTGATAGATTGTAATAAAAGAAATATTACAACAAAAGAATAATATTGAATATTACTAAATAAGTGTTTCATATAGGTAATACAAAATATTATAAATAGGATATAAGAGGAATATAATATTATATCAATGAAGTATTTAGTTTGTTTTTTTAATTGTTTTACAAGACAAAAAGAAACAAAAATAATAATCACAATAAAACACTAACCTTAATTTTTTATATAATAAAAAAATTAAAAAGAAGTTTGAATAAAATATGAAAGACAGTCAAGTGTTAAAATTAAAATATATTAAACAAGTATCTAAAGAATATTGTGAACTGCTATGTTCAATCACGAATGGGACCTAAGCAAATAAAGTTTAGGTGGAGTGTGAAATCGTAAAGTAAATATAAGTTTATGTTTCTTACGAAATCTCAAATGTCTAATTAATTTTAGTGAATCAAAAATGAAATAAATATACTTAAAAGAAACCATATTTTATCTTATCTTATACCTATATATAAATTGTTGTTGGAATGTGATGCGATGTTTTGTACAGATAAATCTGAAGTTTTACTCGACCGATATGCATGGTTTTTTTTTCAAACTTAAGTCTTTGGTGTGAATATGAACCATTTACAGAGAAATGTTAAAAAAAAAATGTTTGAGTGGTTATCGGTATTTTTGTATTGAAGTAGTGACGTGCATTATCAACAACGAAATCGGAAATATTATTGTAGGAGTACTGATTGAGGAGACATCGCGAGAATGAGTAGGTTAGTATTGTAAGGCTTTCTTAAGTTTCTTTTGATCTTTATAGAAATTTGAAATTACCATGAAAACTAAAAATGCTTCAATATTTAATAAGCCTATGCAAATGTATATTATAACATGTTGTACATTTATTACTGTCGGTATTTAAAAAATAATAATAATATTACATCTAATATAATGTGCATCTATACATAATATTAAATATATTATAATAGGTATAAATGTTACTATAATATGTATAAATGTGAAATTAGTTTTTTACTAACAGCTAATCTCATAAACTGTTGGACCAATTTAAATAAAAGTTATGTAAGTATAGATTCTTTGAAAATCAGAGGGTGTTTTCAACTCATATAATAAAGGTCTATACACATGAATTTCGTTTTGGCTCACGAAAATAGATTATTTTTTTGTTTATATACAGAGGTTCTGCTGGTTACAGAAAAGCAATTAAAAAGAAAAAAAACAAATTGTATAGATTAGCTGGCCCACCCGATTTTGATTGAATAAAAGAAAATAATACTTCATTCATTGTTTGTTACTCAAGCGTTAAATGTACGACGAAATTCAATGTCCTTATGTCCGTAGCTTATAAGTTCAAAAATTACTCGTCCGATTTTAAAGAAAGTTTCAGAGACTGTTCTTGGATACGTCAGGAAAGTTTCGAGAGTGTATATAGTTTGAACTACGTTCGTTAATATACCAAGTGTTATATATCCAATATGTCACTGGCGGATTGCTCATCTCGATCAAATTAGTTTACAAGACGAGGTTCACCGATATCGATTTGCCCGTAAACTGACTGCGGAGGTAGCGAGGTACACTAAAACAGAGATCCATAAATATAGCGCCGTATGTTATGTTTGATATAAGGCGAAGTCGAATTGTACAGATAGTGCATATACATATATGTACTATCATTTATATCATATATACAATAAAAGCTGCATCCGAGTCGGGTCCGAAAATAATTATAATTCTAAATGTTGTACGTATCGAGTCCGGATGAACAAAATAATTTGTCAGTAGGTATTCCGTATAAAATTATTTATCTTATCGTAGTAATATGAAGTACGTGTACAATATGAATTCCGTACTCTCCTCTCCTATAACCTTATATCATTAAATACCATCACGTTTATAAACATGCGACAAAATCACATTATTATACGTGCCTACACTGAATAGTGAATAATACCACTAGAATGTGTTTTACATACATTTTCCATACGTCATAATGGACAAGTCTCGTAATATTATGTTAAGTGAAAAAGAGGCGAGCGTAATAATGTTATTGACGGTTTTAAATATTGTGATTACATAAATGTCTAAAAAAAAAAATGATATTCAAACAATTTAGACGCGTGAAAAGGCGATGTGTACATATTTTTTTAAAATTGAAAACTAAATAATTATTGAAAAAAACATCTCACACAATCACTAACCAAATATTTTAGACAATACGAACTACAAACGCATGAGAATCTTTTCAGTCACTGTTCAATTCTATGTTTTATTCTGCTCACCCGAATAAGATTCAATTTACACATTTTGAAAACCATTCAAATTTGTGTAAATATTAAAATGAGAAGTAAGGAAGATTTCGTAAACAAAAAAATTATAGATAAAAAAAATATTGAAAAAAAATTAATTGCTACGAATTTGTTAAATCTATATCCTATACATTTCAACCCAACTATTGACAACCTAACAACATATTAACATACTATAAATATTTTTAACAGACGAACAATTGTATATCGTGGAATTATATTAAACTATAAATAATTAAATGTATGGAAAACACTCAAAATAAAATAAAAACATTTTAACCACACCTGTAATGCGACAGACAGTCCTTAGTTTGTTAAAATGGAATGGAAAATGATTTTTAAGACGGACCCAAATTGCACAAAATTATTTTTAACACGGGATCCAATTAGTATACAATTTGTATCTGTTATCCAACTAGACAAGTATGCTTCAATAATAAAGTGGAGTGCGACACCATCGTATGAACTTTGAACAAAGTGAACACTTTAACGTTATATTAGTGTTTTCCTGATAAGTTATAATGACATTATTTTATTTCCAAACTTGTTATCAATGTTTTAGTGTACCATCAACCATTGAACGTTTTCATTTAGGTACACCAGCGATTACAGCCAAAAAACATAGTTACCTATATATAATATTTATAATTTATTAATTATTGTTGATTGACTAAGTATAATGAGTCATTTTCATTCCCTAAAAATATATTTTTTAATAATTTATGGGGATGCTGAACATAATAAAAATAAAAATCTTTTAACTCGCGATTTAGCGTGATAGGTGTGTCTATTTAAATTTGTTTGTAACAAAACAATGCTATGATCAGATCATTCAAAAAGAATAAGTTACAATTGAATCATATTACTGCCTTAAAACCATTACACTGCGTACTAGTCCGATGATGTCTTAAATATAACTCCACTATCTGGGCAGTACACCTTTTAGGTTTTATTAAACAACTAGAAGCTGTCCAACACCGATTTTTAAGATTTGTTTCTATTGACTGTTATATAATACATAGAGAACCACACACATCTTATGAGTCATCACTCGGTATCTTAAACTTAAATACTAGAGAAATAAGAAGGAAAAAATTTAATTTATTTTTCTTGTATTAGTATTACTTAATAATTTCATCGAATATCCTGAATTATTATGTATGATTAGTTTTGACTTTTAAGGTACCTAAAATTAAATTAATAAATGTAAATTTGTTTTATTCGTCTTAAGCAAACACTCAATTAGTATCAAATGCACCAATTAATCGTTTAATCAGTATAGCTAATATGTACAATATTGATCCTTTTGTTAATAGTTCGTACGAATTTCAAACTAATGTAAATTTAGCTCATAGCTGTGAATAATAAGATAAACAATTTTATTGTAATTGGACGTCGAGTCCGTATGAATTATACAAATAAATAAATAAATATTCTGTGCGAGTGTGAGGTGGTTTTGATAACAAATTTTTATTTCAAATAGCTCAGTCACCGTTTAATTTAAATCCAATAACGCTTTATTTATACCATAAGAAAATATATAAACGAATTCATGACAATTTCACACTTTGTCAAATAATGACTTAAATCCATCTCTAGAAATTATCAGGCCTTATCGTTTAAGTTTATTTGGAGTAGCGTCCGCCTTGCATTCGAATTCTAATAAAATTTACTTCTCTGTACCTAAAGTCATAAAGTACTCAAATTGATCATGATGATATTATTATGTTATAGTATGAATAATAATGTAATATAATATCACAGTTAATGTTTCAATTATTAAAACAAATACTACTAAAAAAACGGTGTTCGACCCACTATACTAGGGCACTAGGCTATAACACGATTCCACAAATTTGCGGAATCGTGTTGATTTTAATAGCCATTGATATACATACACGATTCCGCAAATTCCATATATAAAAAAATACTTGCTAATTTGCGGAATCGTTCTCCACCGATGTACTGTTATACTATATTACAGTCTACATCATTATACTATAAAAATAATTATAGTCTATATTATTATACTATAATTCTTCTGGGATTAAATATTTAGATTCTCGGTAGAATCGATTTTTTTTTTTAAATTTATTTATAAAAACTCCATTATGACTTTTGAATAACCCGAACATTAATTTGGTACACGCAAACGGAAGATTGTCCATTGTTAATGTCACGAGTACAATTCTATGAGTATAATGGTTTCATTATACAACATCAGAACCTCAACAACAATTATTTCTCATTTTTGGGCTTTATATTGTGTAGTCAGCATCCGGAATATTCACGTAGATAATAAATATGATAGCAGTACATTTTGCCGCGATTGAAGAGTTGCAGATATTTCATTAATGTTCTACAAAACTTGGGGGAAAAAAATCAATATGGCTCAACGAAATCAAAATGAAGAGTACAATACAAATGTTTGCCACAGTATATTTTTTTTTTTATTATTTAAGATTTACAGGCTTCAACTACAATGGTTATTAGCCAACATTTTGTTTAAGTTTAACATAAAAAAAAGAGTAAATTACAATATTAAAAAATTACAAAATTTGTTTAAATAGATTTACAATTTAAATTATATTGAAACTATATTTTATTGATAAGGTTGTCTTTGGTGATGAATTCGATGGTTTTTAAAGTATGTTCTTCATTAAGTGCTTCTTTGATGTTGAGTGGGAGGTTCACAGTATATTTGTTTACACAATATACGGAAATACCACACTGGTAGGTAGGTATGAATCGTCTTTTATACGCCAGATTGGCTACTTACTCCCGATATGTAGATGACATACAATAGAAGAACTGAGATGAAAAATATAAATTATTGTAAAAGTTTAACACAATATTAACACAAGGAATTATTATAGATAGTGATTATATTTTTTTAGCAGTTCAAAATAAATAAATAATACGATCATAGTATGTAATTATGGTGTAGCTATACGTATAGGAATAATCAGTGCTAGGGTTTATAATATGCATTGACATGTGTTTTTGCAGCGCCCTTTAAGAAATTTGGTAAATTGTATGCCCACGAATCGTGAGTCACCTTATATATTGATACAAATGACCAATTATTTTTATTTTGCATTATATTTGAAATATCTAAATCTAAACAATAAAATCCTCCTTTATAAACTCCTCTTAGGACCAATATGGTCATATGGCATACAGCTCTCGGGCTCAGCCAAGCCGTCGAATATAAAATAATCCAAACTTTACAATCCAAATGTCTTCGTCAAATCACAAAAGCTCCTTTCTACGTCTTAAACGATACACTCCATAATGATCTCTGCATTCCAACAGTAAAAGAAGTAGCTAAAACTTTCTATAAACACTTTCACTCAAATCTATCCAACCACCGCAATCCTCTTGTATCAAACTTATCTGTCCTTAACGTCCCTGGTGATCCCAGCAGTCGTATGAAATGCAAATGGTGCCGGGACCTCTTAAACGCGATTAAATTGTTAAGTTGTCAAGAAGTTCCGTCACTGGATGGATTCTTCCATTAAGACTGCAACCCAACAACCCACTCATCACTTATACTTATTGCAAAAAAATATATTTACAGATTTTATAAATAAATATTGTAACACAAAAAAAAAATATTTGAAATATAATTAAGATTACGCTATTACAAGTTTCAATTTCATAAATCCAGTGATTTCGTCATTTACGTGAAAATTATATGGAATTATTTAAAATCAAGACTACGAAAAGCTCTTTAGCTTACATAAAAAGTAAATTTATTCAATCTGTTTTAAAAATGTAAGATGCTTCTCTTTCACTTAATGATAGTTTGTAAAACACTAGTAAATTTATTGTATATTGTATTATATTTTTATTGCATATTTTAGCATATTTTTACACAATTAAATCTGTAATATACGTTTTTATACTGCATGTCTGCATATCAGCCCTAGTCCCAGAAAAACTATCAAAAGGACATGACGTAAACTGTAAGCTGTAAGTAAAATACTATTTTCATTTTAACCTGAACTTACACGGTATTATGAAAATATTTAGTTTTTCAAATGTTTACAATTTCAGTTCTCAATCAAAGAACACAATAACGATAATTTAATGAATGATACTATTTAATTATTAAACTACGATTATTCAATATTAATCAATATTATTATAAAATTTCAAAATTTTATAAAAAAATAAGTACTTACTTAAAAATTTCAAATCACAATTGCTTATTATATTAGGACTTAGGGCGAATAATAACAATGTGTAGATACTGTCCTATATAAAAATAAGAAGTACGTCGTACATGCAGGTCACAGTGATCACAATAATTATAGTGGTCTATAAAATAATAATTATTAAGTAACACTATAGCACTATTAAGATATATGTGTCCCGTCTTTATAGCTGATGTCTGACAAATATATTTTCGATAAAATTTAGGAAACTCCGTTCGGTAATAATTTAAAAAAAAATTAGTGTGTAATGAAACCGGTTTTGCAAGCATCGTTGACAAATTTGTACTATGAATTAAAACTAAAATCCGTTATAAAATAAATTATGACGCTATAGTAATTAAAATGACCTAAAATAAAAGTATTTTTTTTTAATTTACACATGACAAAAATGTTTGATGGTCGAGTTTTTAAGGTCCTTGTTTTTTTCTTTTGCATATTAAAATGGTTTTAATCTCAATTTCAGATGTTCACTAATATAAAGTTTTTGACGTGTAAATTATTATTATTATTCTTCTATTCGCCTATTTCACCTATATTAATATACTTTAAAATATTCTTTTGATTATAGTTTCTGGATATGAGAAAACAAAAATCACAAAATTATGCAAATTTTTTTTTTCTTTAGTCAAAGTAACGTTTTTTATCAACTTCCTACTACACACTATATAATATATTCGCGTCTTCACGCGTAAATACTCGTACACATGACACGTGCATTTGAATACGACTAATTCTAATGATGTGTGTATCCAGTGAAATGCTTTGATATCCCTCGAATAGTAATTAAGTATAGTATTTTCGTAACGTAACTTTGCGTTACCATATAATTACATTTATAATTTATAATTAAAATATTATCATTATTTTCTCTTTGAAGATAAACAAAATGTAGAAGGTAGAATACAATATTCATGAAAAATAATTTTATGACGAAAATAGACAAATAAATTATAATAATACATAGGAGTTAATTAGTTCAAAAAAAAAAAAATATGGTTTTCGGTTTGTGTGGAATATAATATATTATATTACGGGGGTGGCAAAATTTTTACCCGAATCACTTAAGTCTGCACGCCGAACAGTGTGGGTAAACTGTTGGACCTTACGATGACACGTTGCATAGGCATTATACTGTTATAGAATATCAAAATCAAAATCCACACCAATTTAAAAATTTAATTTAATTGTTCTGTGCAATAATAAATCATAAAATAAAATGTTGAAAAATATTTTTTTATACATTTGTTTTCAATTGTTTTATTTGCATAATTTGCGAGTCACCACTACTAATTCCCATTTTCCGCATATATATTCCCATATAACCTTAATTACTATGCTGTGGAGCAAGTAACGTAATAAAAAGTATGATATGATGTGTCCCGGACGAAAAAAAGGATTGAGGATTGAGGCGCATAACGTTTGTTGTACCTATATAGGAAGAGAGCTGTCGACGAGTGGTCGCCACTACTGGACAAGCACGCAGTAGAAATGTACAAAAAACAAACGTAGGTATAATTAATAATACTTTTAAATCATAAAATCACAAAAATATAATATAATATGATAATCAATAATTATTATTATTTTTTTTTTAACTTGTGCTGATTTGTGAACAATCTTTAACATTCTCTAACTCCATAATTGATAAAAATGTTCTTAAAAAAATGATTATCTACTGTACGTAATGGTGCCATTGCATGAATACATTGACTATGTCTTCATAAAATTGATTTTGAGAATATTTAATCATTTTATTTTTATTTTTACAATTTATAATTTCCATGTTGGATTCTTCAAATTTGGTTTTTTTTGATTTTCGAACTTCATTAATGTACTTTTCATACTCTTCCAAAACCAAATTATCGTGTTTCCTCTTTAAGTGGGATTTAAAATTGGACGATGAATATTTGGATCCCTTGATGTTGACATTTTTTGGCTCACATTTAACACAACTAGCTATTACATTTTTTGAATCAGAAGAAACTAATTTCAAAAAAGTACCATCAAGTATAGTAGCCATTGAAATTGATTCGGAAGACCGTGGTTTATCTCGGGAAATAGTATTAAGCTCTGAAAGTTTTATACTTTGAGATGAACATGGGTCACTTTCATCAGTTTCATCTGTATGAATTAAAGTATCACTGTCACTCGTATTACTTGTATCATTTATAGTTTTTAAACTCATTTTACGGACTTATAAATAATTAAAGACAAATTAGTAGAATTGTGTCGAACGGTTAAACGCCTATACTACACTAAACAAAATCACAATTCACAGTACTTATATAAAATCATATAAAGATCATATCTTTAATAATTTATCTAACTGACAGTCGGAATTATCGTTCCTATTAACGAAAATATTGTTATTATTAGTTTGTTTAGTCTAAGACTACATTTATAAGATAAAATATTATCTACGTTTTCAAGCCGAAGACTTAATAATGTTTTATCTTCGACTACCCAACTCCTAATTATCCGACTAATTTAATACTACATTTATTAGCAAAACCCTATTGACCTGCGTTGTGACGTGGTGGGTCAGAAATGTATATTGGAAAAATGAGTGAAAAAATATACAGTACGGGGTTTAACTCGCCTAATGCTGGGTACATAATTCATTGCAAGGTTCGATATACACGTTAATGTCCACGTTGTGCGGCTGAGCCACTGAGTAGACTGTTGGTGAACGACCGTTATTTAGAATTTAAATTTATTATTTATATGATTATGGGGAATAATGAATAACGAATAATCGAATAATGAATAAAATATAGTAAATAAAAATATCCGAATAATGAATAACGAATAATAATAAAAATTAAAATAATGAATAAAAATAAAAATCAATAATAAAATTAAGAATAATTTTTTATTCGAATAATCATTCAAATAACTTTTTATTCGAATAATGCCCAACTCTGGCTGCAAGTCCAATGAAAACAATATTCTGAACAAACGCTCAAATAAAAAAAAATTAATTTTTTATACGCATAGGTATAAGTTTGAAATTAAAAATATTATGGTTCGATGGAGGTTTATATTGAAACAAAATGTATGTGATTGACAAATACTAATACGTGTAACACAGAACTAAAATACTTTCCGTTTGCTAAAAAAACATTCTAAATACTATATGAAAAGTATTCAAATATGTTTACTCAAATACTTTACAAGACTCATCATAATATGGTACAATAACTAACTAGTTTTCACGATTCCGAGTACCACACACTAAAAATGTAAACTCTAATTTCGAACTGTAATATAGGCACGTCACCGTTCGATATGCCCATTTGGTCGTTTCCGGGAACCTGAAGGATTATGTCTCATTTCGCGAAGTGAACAAACACGCCGCCCGAAGGATATTATATTATTAATGTGCGGCAGCGGTTCCCCAAACTTTTATTCCGGCGGTGCCTTTTTTTGGACCAAATTCAACCACTGCGGTGCCCTGCTGTGAACACCACGAGAAACATAAATATCGAAATAACACTATAATTCTCGTTGATAAACAATTTTTATAATTCTATCGAACATAATATTATGTACAACAATGTAAGCATTCTAAGCGTACAGCCGCCAAACTGTGTGTATGCTCGTGTGTTTGCAAAGTTCGGCAATGGCATCAGGTTTTTATTACAATATTGTACGCGATTTCGAACCGCGCAGACGCACGGAAAATATGTGTGCCTACAATGTCGTCCGAAATGCGATTTCGTAAAAAAGTGATACTAAATTATATGACTACTATAAAAGTAAACATTAAAGGCAGTGGCGGCTTTAGAATAGTCGCCACTGATTAAACGTAACTAATAACCGCGCTTATGCGTTGTATATACGTCGTATACTCGTCTTGCGCTCATCGCGGGTTTTGTGTTCTCTTTTCTGCTCCTATTTTTTCCTCCTTTTTAAACGCTGTATATACAGTTTATTATGTAAAATACGGCGAAGCGCCTCCTCCTATACAATGTTTATATATTCGTCGAATTCCGTATTGTTTTTTTTTTTTTTATTATAATTCCGACCGGAACGGTAAAATTTATTTGATTGAAAATAGCGCGCGTGTATAATACGGCGGCGGTGTCTTCAAATTCTTTATGCTAGCTAAAAAGAAAAGGTCTCGGCGTTCCGTGCACTAGCTGTATCCATAATAATTACATCTCAAATAGTTCGAATACCACCTACCTAACTTACCTACCGAGGCGTTTACGTTCGGTCTTTCGTAGATTATACGCCACACATATAATTATAATATGATATATAATATATATAATATATGATTTAAAATCGTTGTAACTTTTGTTTATTTTCCTAAATAAAAGCAAACACAATTTATGAAGAAAGACATTTATTCAACGCGTTTCTATGTTTTTAGCAATATTTATGGGCTAGAATAGAAATTTGTCATTGTACAACATTTACGTAAAAAAAATAAGTGAACGGCGGTTACACTTTGTGTTTTTTATTAGTATTTTTTCTATATTTTTTTATAGATTATATTATAATGTACATCAGAGTATTAACTACATACTAAAGCACAATAATTATATAAATTACTTTATTGACAATTTATTATATTAAAGGACACATCTAACATATTTAACATTGTGATTCCTAAATAAACTAAAATTAGAGAAACTCTTAATATCAATTCTAAATTTGTTATACGAGCTAATATACAAATATTGAAAGGGTTTCTCTTAGGCACAATTCGGTATTGCGCTTATTAGTTTTAAACATATTTCGGTTGTCTGTACGTGTGCATTGTAGTTGCGATTAAAACTCGATATGTAATTATATTTTATGTATTGCTGTTGTATGGGATATTATTCGCTACCTATTAGGATTATCGTGGATTTTCTTTTCTCCTTATTTGTATAGGTATTGTATACATCTGCACAGGTCCTGTGTGGCAAACTATATCGGATTCCTTGTAACTTTTAAGCCGCTCCATTACACCGCACCGTAAGTAATATTGTTATAATATTGACACACCCTCCACAGTAAACGACTGGATCTGACGTGTGCATCTGATAATTCACCCGGGCCGGTGACATAATTATTTTTTATACATCCATTCAAATCCTCGTTGAACACGCATATCCCACGGGGGTCCGGAATAATTGAATATGAATTATTTATCATACGATATTATACGGAATAACATGCGATTACCCGCATAAGAATTTTATATATCATTACATTATTCTTACGTATTATCGTGCGCCTTCACGTCGTATTGTTTTGAGTAAGTCGACAGACACCGTGGTGAATAAATGTATACAAAACATTTTTAGTTTAGTCAATCGTGAAATTAAAAATGTGTCTATTATTGTCGTTTTGTTTCTATTGGTTTTTGATAATGTACCTATACATACGTCGTGGCGAGCTGTAAAAAAAATCTGCTCTGGACCCGACGATTGAGCTTGTAGCTAATGCATACACCTAACTAAAAACTTAAACAAACACAACTGCGCTGACTGATTCCAATTAAAATCTAAGTTGGTGTGCAATAATACATTTACTGTAGAAACTGAAACTAAATGTAAATATTTTTGTTGTAAATTGCTCGTAATTATCTCCCTACGAACGATACGTACAAGGAACAAAACAAAATAATATTATAACAGACAGTTTCATTAAGTTACGACAGTCAAAATATATAATTAAAATGTGGATACACACACATCAATTTATGTCCCATATTCACACCGTATCAAAGTTTTTCACCCCTGTGGCTATGGATTATTGTAAGATTTGAAATTGCATTGGGTATTTGTTAACTTTTGTGTTATACTGCTGGTTTTCAAGAAATGTATTGTTAACAAGGAAATTGTTTTAAATTGTATAATACGAAGAAGGAAAATAAAGTTGATATTCAGTTAAAAATGGTACAGTCGAATTAACAATATTGCAGCTCACAACAATATAGTGTTTTTTTTTAAACAATTTTTAACCAACGATATTTTATAACAAAATTAACAACTACATAAAATAATACATTCTTGCTTTAAGCGCAAATTCAACAAATTTACTGATTTGATTATTGTGTTAAGCTCTCACTACTTAACGTTACACAAAAATGTTACCTACCAAATTATTTCCTATAGAGTAGTTAAATATAATATTTAGTTGGTTCGTTTCATATGCATTAAGTATTTAAGTCAAATGTATTTCTTATTTATTTTTAGTATAAATGTGATTATGATTATGAATAGTAAAATATCGAAAACATTGCTTCAAACTGTGGAAAAATAACTTATTTTAGTAGTACTATCACTACTTTTTCATTTTTTCCCGAGCGAAGTTATAATATCTAGTACCTAATCTATTAAAATACCAATTTATTTTGACAAAAATTATAATAATACGTCAAGTAAAATAACTATAGTAATAGTTATACTATGGATAATTTAAATAATTAAATTTACCTTTTTCAACCTGGAATAGTTGCATAATACTTCTTATGCATACACATCAGGTCATTACTCAAGATTACCAGATTACTCAAGTTTAATGTGCCTACATAACAATTGACTTAGTTTTGTAGGTAGGTAGGTACTATTTGAAACGTCGAGTGTAGTGGTGTACCTACTATATTCAAATATATCTTATGCAGCGACAGAATTTCTTTTCGGACATTAATAATTGTAAACTATTATGGTGTAAATAACATGTTCAAACCATCTCCAAATTTAAATTCCTATAAAAGGATGAATATTGAGTATATAATATACGTGTTTATACTTTATTGGCTGTACAATTTCAGAATATGATAATATAAAAGTACCTGCGTGTTTTATTAGTTTTGAATTATAAAAATAATTATAACTTATGAAGTTCAATATTTCCATGTCACGTGTGAAATGTAAATAAATTACACTACTCAAATTTCATCTATATCGGGTGTAGGTACCGCCGATTTGTATTTCTACTGCAGAATACTGTCAATAAAATATATTACTTAATACACAGCATATATACATACTATAGCCAAACATTTTTTTTTATAATAATCTGTTATTATAGCCTGTGTTGTAAACGGTTGAAATTGTGAAATATAAAGATAGGTAGGTACGTGTATATCAACACATACAATTAATAGGTACTTTAAGAATATTAAACCAATGTTATACGCAGCAATAGTTATACAACTTTGTCTATCTCTTATGCGGTGTATGAGATACGTATTAATACCAAACGAAAGAATACGAAAGGATTTTTATGTTTAAATAGACAAGAAACAGTATACGATTTAACACACATTCGAATAAAATATGTAAATATAAAATATTTTACTATACCTATGACCCGGTAAGAATACACGGTGCAAGCGATGAGATGATACTACTTCGGTAGTTCATGCATGTAGTGGGCTGAATGATTGTCATCAAAAATTTTTTAAAGTAATCAAAAATATAGTAAGTGATGGGATTCCGTGGTAATACATAACAAATGCAATCTGACATCCGCGACTTGGGTATATTTATGCATATCATTATAAAATAATACTGTAATGGTGGCTCACACCTACTGTATAATATTCTGTTTTATTCAACAATTGATTTATAGATATTAATTTAACTTAATATTAATACATTTTATTTGATTGTATGTACTTTTAATAGTTCATAAAAAATAAGGCTATTTAGTATTTTTATAAAGACTTATTTATGTTGTTTTTTTCATACTTCCCACTCAATCCTTTATTCCTTTCACAAGAGCCATAATATTTAAATGAAATTCGTTTTAAGTTTTTTCTTTAAGCATCACTAAAATAATATTAATCATATTCATTTTTAATTTTTAATTAAGTCTGATATCTGAATAATATATGACATTAAACAAAACGGTTTTGTGTTAATTTTTAAAAAAAATGTACGAATAGCGAATAAAAAAAAAAAAAATAAAACATTACTAAAACATTCAACGAAATTCATAAAAATTGAAGTTACCATATATTACTTTTTATTTAACCTCGTTACATTCAGCGCAACTTCGACAAATTGTATTTGCTTTTAATAAAAATTCGACGGAAAATAGCTTTATACATAGTTATGTTTTGTATAGAAAATATTGTACATTCACTCGATCATATAGGTACGGTTACACTTTACACACAACCCTATTGAATCATTCAAATCCCACAAAGACATTATATAACTTGTTTATTTTAACCGTGTTTTATTGTGAAATTTTTGTAAGTAGGTGGGTAATATTATTTTTTAATAACCATTTTGACGGCGTACGTCATGTGCAGCATTATAGACGAACGTGATCGATTCAAAAGCACTAAAATGGCAAGTGTAGGCGGTCTGTGCAAAACCGAACATTATTGTTTTATTTATGCTGCGTGCTCCGCGAGAGAGATAAAATCGCCATAATGGAAAGATTTAACACTTGTTGAATGCAATATTTAAAATAATACTACCATACATAATATCTAACTGTTATAGCTTGAAAGTCCTCAGTGCTCAACATTAGGTCTGCAAAATGCCAAAATTTCCGTTTTTAGTTTGAGCGAACAGCTCGTTTATATTGCAAATATTTACCATTAATGATCCGAACACGTTTAATATTGTTAAACATACCTACTATCGAAATGTGATCGACGCGTTGTCGGAACTCGGAAATGCCAGTCGATCGTTGCATTCGTCGCTAGTTATTGTTATTTGTTTATTTCGTATTTTCGTCAGCCATATTAATATCGGGCGCATCTTACCCGAGCATATAAATTTTTTTTTTCTATCGAAACAACTATTTTGGCTTTTGAAATTTAAAGATTATTTACACGAGGAAGGAGTATAATATTACATTTTACATTATGAACAGAAGAAAAAAAGAATGAGGACAGTTGTAGTATAATATATACATCTATATCTATACACTTTTATTATCTCTGATTGTACAGTAAGTAAATGCTATAATGTACACACTACACATAGAATATTAGTATTATATTATCAAAAGTCGTATCGTCGTCGTCGGAGCTCTGCTATACCTGCGCAAATAATAGTACACATTATTAGGTACTAAATATTATACACAAACCGCAAACTACAACGTACCTCCGACGGTATTGTGCACTGTGTATACATACAACGTGCAGTCATATACGTATAATATATTATTATATCGCAGTGTAGCACGTACCTAGGTAGTGTTATAAACCGTCGTCGTCGGAGTTAGACTCGTGAATTCTACAGAAACGTCATTAGCACCGCCGCGGTGCATTTTACGCACATAAATATATAATAATATGTGTAAATATTTCATGGATAGGTACATCATCGCATATGATATATTATAATAATCTGCGCGCGTGCATGCGGCGACGATCGACGTGAATGCATATAATATAAAGTACAATAATAATACTGTACGAGACCTCATCCGAAAATCATTACATATTATGACGGCCTCCCGGTCCGCGTGTGCTTGAAAAATGAAAAAAAAAATTACGAATATGGGAACAGTAATGATAATAATGCGTCTGGAGAATGAGCAAAATAATATGAATAATATAAAGGTATATATGTAGATAAGGTAGGTGTATACAATACACTACGACTGGAAAATAAAAAAACGAGAAATCGTAGCTATATTATTACGCACGGCTTGCAGTCTTGCACGCTGTATAGAAATGCACAACATTATTGCACACTATTATACAAAACGACCCATTTATAAGTGTCTATACACTCATAGTTTCGAGATGTCCTAAATTGTATGAAGACTAAATTGCTGTAAAACAAAACTTTTGAAAAAAAAAAAATCATACAATTAACAATTTTATTATAATGTTACGATTTCTATGGTTTTACTTTTTTGAAAGACAACACACATTTTTGTTTTAAAACCCCTAGGTAAAATATTTTTTGGAGTATTACGATGCATAAGAGTCGGTTTTTGAACGAGTAGGTAGATAATCGTTTATAACTTATAATTAGGTGGTATGTATAAAGTTTAGATGAAAGGAGTAGAGTGACCACAACATGGGTACTCCGCAAAATGTTGGTTCACCACTCCGGTCATAACTATAAACCTCTAAAAACTTATAACTAGAGCTTGGATTTTGTAGCTCTATAAAACAATTAAAAAAGCAGTTAAAATGAATCAAAAAGTACCAAAAGCACTTCAAATATTTTTAAAAATCATTTATTAGACATGTATTAATTTCGTTTTATTATTATTTAATATATTAGTATATAACTATACCTATAACAAATTACATTTAGTTTTATTTTAAATTTTAAATAAATACATAAAATAAAAAATGCTTCCTGACAGTATCCACACTGACACACGACGACGAAAGATTGATGCGAAACGACTAATCAAATAAAATACAATGAAAATAAAATATAGGTAGATTTATTAACTATTAATATAATTTCTTATCCAAATGTCTTATTACGATTATGTCAACCTAGTAAATCAGACATATTATAATGGGATAAAATCGATTGAGCAATATCCATGAAACACACTATATGGTTCAAAAATAGAAAATTGACATTTTAAATACGATGATTTCCTACACATTTTGAAAAATGTTATCAAACACAAGACAAAAAAACTTAAAAGTAAAATCACAGTAAAACTCAAAAGTGCATTACAAACAAATAATAGTTAAAAAGCAAAATGAAACTTCATGCATTATTTCATAAGTATTTTAAGTCAAATAGTTGTAGCAGTCAATCTGACATAGCTTTGTTTTAGACCAATAGAAACAAAGCTAAATGCCTACAAAATCCGAACTCAATACTATTATTACTAATTAACAACAGTCACAGTGGCGCCGAACACGCACTTAAGGCAGTTAAATTGAACTGCCATGATTTTTTTTAAATAATAGAGTAAATTTCTGACTTTTGAGTCTGTCTGCAAATA
Source organism: Neotoxoptera formosana (assembly GCA_022818045.1). NCBI lineage: Eukaryota > Metazoa > Arthropoda > Insecta > Hemiptera > Aphididae > Neotoxoptera > Neotoxoptera formosana. Next base: position 13,539,675 of record CM040634.1, read on the forward strand.
ATAAATAATTGTATTAAACACAGGAATTTCATTAATATAATAATATGTAATTAATAATGCCCGTTTTGACGATCATTTATAAAGGGCTTGGGTGGGTCAATCAATTTATTCGAACTGCCAGTTTCGATTTCATTCGGCGCCATTGAACTATACACTCTCGTTCGAAATTCGATTCGTATGTAGGCACCTATCGAATAAAGTACTCCGAATAATATTCTGTTTTAGAACACGAAATCGTAAAGTACGTACGTTTTCATTCAAAAAGGTAAAACCAAAAAAAAAATCATAGCGGTTATCATTTTTAAAAAATTCGTTAATCGACGTCGTCAAAATTGTGTAAAAATTATTTTTCAAAAAAAGTTGGCGATTTATTATAATATTCTGTTTTGTATACCTACTATATATTATATATATCGTATACGATATATACTGCAGACACTTGAATGGGTCACCTTGTACGTGCGTAAGCGAATGCCGCCGGCTCGCGTACACAACACACACACACACACGCACACGCACACGCACATCGCGCGCATCGTACGATATCTGCTCTTAGAACGGCAGCATCGAGCGTATATATATATTATAGTGCCTATTATTATATATCTATATATACGAGAACGCTTCCGGACGTATAATATAATATACTCGTCTGGCACACAATATGTACCGTTGAACGGCCACTGGATCACTCGGTCAAACGAGCGCTACACAAGCGTATAATATGCATCACGTGTGCAAGCCACATAATATATATAATATATATGTATACATAATAGTATAGGTATTATATTATATATTATTATACGCCGCAGACCGGCCGGCTTTGCCCGATCGGAGGGCTGAAGAGAATGCGATTTTCCTCTGTCTCTCTCTCTCTCTCTCTCTCTCACTCACTCTCTCCGTTTCATATCTCCGACTATATTATTATTATTATTATTATTATTATTATGTTATATCCCCCCCCTACGCCTACCTAACCCGCACTAGGTCACTCGACCGTCATCGGCAGTCGGTATTGAATTTTTTCTATTTTTTTTTTTTTTACCCTCGCTTCCGACGAAGTTCAATGCATTTTCTGCACCGCGGAAGATCAACACTCGCGACAACGCCGCCGCCACCGTAGACTTTTATACCTTTTATATTATGATAATATATAGCTCAAGCTTTTATATCACTTTCGAACCACAAGCTTACCCGTTTTCTATACACACGCGTGCAGCATAAACTTGCTTAAACCACACATAGCTGTATAATAATTGTATTTTCACTACATATTATCGTAATATTGTGCAGGCGCGTGTGAGTGAAGGGTTTTTGTTGATTATTGAAATCGCGCGAACAATAAACGCATACAAATATGATATAATACTTAATACCAAGATTGTAATATTATTATGTGCCCCAGCACCGGCGATGGATCTTTAATAGATTATGACGACGATATATTATTATAAATCGATCGGAAGCGTTCCGCAGACGAATAGTCCAATAATGAATAACGACGATTCAGTCATATACGGCGGGCGGCGCGGCGGCGGCAATAATTTACTACAATCATGTATATACATATAGTAATATATTTTAATAGCGCTGCCGAGTTTAATCGTACAAGAGCGTTGTTAACGACTTTCAGAGTCTGGACGAAATCCAATCGTCTCGGTACAATTACGCCAAAGAATTTTTCACGTAAATTATTGTCTATAAGGAGTGTGGATTTTTTTTTTTCGTTTTTATTTATAATAACGATAAATAATGCGCTCTACAAAATATCCTCGGCAGTATTGTAAACACGAACGTTAGGTTTCTTTTATTTTTCATCGATTTTCGAGGAGCCCACCAACATGAAAAAAAAATAATAATAATAATACGTCAACACCTAAACCATAATATAATGTACCTACAAGTAAGCAACTGCATATAGGCTATGCACCTTTTGATTTGCAAGTTTTTCGACGTGGCCGATGGAAAACCTCTTATCCCGGTACAAATAAGTCTTATAATAGCTGGTATCTTAAACATATTTATTTCGTGGTTTTAACGATTAAACCGCAATGTTGTCTGAAGGCGTCGTTCAATCGCACAGCAATTATTGGGCTCGCTCTTCAGATGCGCTTCATTGGATTCAAACATCAATTCATCAACTTATGCGTTATTTTACAGAATTCTCGTTAGTCTTATCTTTAAGTCGTAACACGAAATTGTGTCGGTACGTTTTCTACACTTCAAGTTTCAATACGGATAGGAGGTCGTTCTTTAACTCCTTTGCTCGCGTACCGTAATAAAAGTAAAAATTACTGCTAAAAGAAATTCATTTTGGTATAAAATCTTTATCAATATTCTTTATTGTACTATGCCGTATCTGCGCCATTTCTCCCCCAAGTACAAATTTAATTAAAAAACATTTTCTTTTTTTTTTGTACAGATTTAATGATATAATATAAACATAATTTTAATCTTAAAGTTATTCTACATAATTAATTTAGTATATTATTAAGTATAATGTATTATGTGTATATAATATGTTTTGCCTAAATTATAACTACATTTTGTTATTATAATACCAAGTTGGTATCTAGGTAGGCGTTTATTAGGTACTTAATGTATAAGTATTTTATAGTTGTATTGATAAATTAATAACTCATTGCTAATTTCACACGGCTTGTTGAAAATTATATTTTGTTCAGTTAACATAATAACGACAATCATATAATTATATATATAATATATAATAAGATACAAAGATTGCTCGATTATAAAAAAAAACATTGGTTAGTACAGATTATAGAAATTTAAAATTTAAAATGTATATAATATTTTATATGAACTTGAAAAATCGTATAGCATATTATTAATTATATTTGCAATTAGAAAATAAATTTATTAAAAAATGTTATATTAATTTTCTTGGTAACATAATAAATAACAATAGTAATAATATAGTATAAGCTGTTGTGTAGGTCGATTGAAACTTATACTAGCTATATAATTGCACTACATAGAGCATTTTAGAAAAATACATTATGATTTTCTGGTTTTCTTTAAGTAGCATTATAAAAATATAGCAGACGCCCACGTCATAAAATACATTTATTATATTAGGTAACCCTACATACGCATAGTATTTTGTAATTTATATTTTATCAGTTTGTAATCCTGAAATTTTATTTTAATAATAAATATTGAATTATTCTCTATAGGAATCCCAAACTTACATCAGCAGTGGTCCTTATTTTTAATAAACATTATGCAATTGACAACTAAAAAGTAAAAATACATTTATAAGATATTAATATAGTATGATAAACAAATTAAAATCAAAATAAAGAATAACTTTATATTTTAAAGCATAGAATTGTAATTTCTTATAACCACACAATATATTAATTATTCATAATATTAACACTAAAACGATCGCATTGATATTTCATAAATTAAAATAATAGCCGGGTTTAAAGCTAAAATGTGTTTTTAAACCATTTAACTATTATTTATTACGACGTCGTTAGACCACATACTACGACGAGGTATATACAATACGTTATAACACTATGTAGTACCATTATGCAACTTTTGAACTTGTTTGAAAACCTATTTATTTACGTATTGTTTTGAAATTTTGAACACAGACTAAAAACCATTATGTTATATTCATCTTAGACATTAAATTTATGGAGACGGACCACCTCTACTGTATTATATTATATTAATATTATTTACACGCCTAACAATGAGCTGCGGGTTGATATTTTCAACGATCGTCGAGTCAATATCGTACGTATATACAATATATATATATATATTTATATATATTGTATATTATGCGAGTGTGCTTGTACCCGTCGCGGAATAACGTCAGACCATTACATATAATATTTACACTGCCTATAATATATTTCGTACACTGTATACCTTCCGATCCGTACGCTCCGCGTGTATTGTGACCGGAAAAACCAATATAGAAAGGCAAAATCGTAAGTTTCCGTCGACATTATTACCGAGTACGGCGTCGTGTAACGTTAATATTACGTTATACGTACCTAGCTATATACCGACATTTCAACACAGATTCCGCAAAAGAGGTATAACTATATGGTACGTATATGCGCGTAGTTATATTATTGTATTACATTGACCCGTTACTTTTCGCATATATACAGCCGGTAGGTAGGTATACCTATATACTCGACGAACGTCCGTCTGGTTCTGATTTGATAATAATATTATGTATTTTATGTTATGTACTATATTATTATATTGTTACTATTAAACAGTTTGTCGGGACAGTAATAATAATAATAATAATAATATATAGAACAAACACGCGCCGACGACTTTTTTTCAGGATGACTTAACCCCCCCCCCTCTCCAACCCCTACCACGTGTCTCTATAAAGTCTGTTATTGCGACGCCTAGGAGAATAATATAACAATAAGAACGATATATTATGATATTATTACTGCCTACCTATCTATATTACGCATTCATGATATAATATTATTTTATTTATTGACGCCGACGCGTTATACTCTGATATTGCCTGCAGGCACATTGACTTTTGCTTGCCGGATTCAATAATGAAAAATCGTTTGAAATAGTGGCCCAATTACCTTATATCTTTTTTAAAAAAGGTTCATTGTGGCCCTATTCCCGCCTCTCAGGCGCTCGTATAATATTATAAGGGCAATGTCCAGAAGCGTTTGACCTCACGAGTCACGCTCCCTCCGACTACAAAATATAATATTATATAAAGTATATAGTATATATTGTACGTCAAGTGGTCGTCAAGTGGTCGCCTCTCTCGTTTGAACATTAAAATGTAATACATAACAGTGTAATACCAATAGTTAGCATACCTACTTAATCGAAATTCCTAATCAACGTTCATCATAGGTATTAAACTTAATTATTTATACAGATATGCCGACACAATTTTTACACAGTAAGTAAAATAGATAAATAAAAAATATACAATAACTTAGATTCGAGAAACAGGATGTAGAAGGTCACAAGATTTTGGAATTGTTCTTCATTAATTTTATTGTATTACAATTATTACACGATGTACATGGTATAACAATTTACAGTATTTTAATATTATATTCTACATTTTTTTTAACTACTTAAAATGTTGGTGAAAGTAGCTCATTATATAAAACAGTAACGATTTTCAAAAATATTATTGAGCGAGATAAAAAATTTGAAAAGAAGTTGACTACATTTGAAATATATTAATTATATTATAACCAGAATTTATTATGCAAAAACACATTCAATTTATTTTTATATTTATTTTTTAGATTAAATAAAATATGTTCGAGGAAAAAATAACATTTTTAAATGAAACAGCATCATCATTGATGAAAAATAAGCAAATGGTGTTTTGGATTTAAAACAATGGAACTATTTGGAAATGACTTAAAATAAATTATTCCCCGAGGACAAAATGGTATAGAAAACAGTTTTAAAACGTATATTTTTCTACTGCACTTATTGATATTTTCTATTATTTATATTTACCTAAATAATATTATATATATCGCGTGTATTTATTTTGTTTAAACAAATAACCAACTATATTCCATACAATTGCAGAATTGAGTTTATATATACTGGAAATCACCCCTCCATTATTGACAATTAATTTAGTTGCCAAGCGTTCACAATATTTAACATTTGAATTGTTAAACCTAAATCATAAAGATGTATCGTAAATTAAAGTTATGATTTAATTTTTTAATTAATATAGTAATATAATATAGGATCATTGCTTTGGTATTTAGAAATAACTTTAAATGCCATATATGTAGGTACAATTTTTACCGGTATCGTGTGAGTTGGAGAAATGATTACAATAACGTGCAATTTTTTACAGGAAAAACATATTGCAATAATATTGTTGCGACTTGTTTAAGTACAGAAAATTATTGTAGTTAATATCAACTGTCAACACTGTTATTATGATCTGCGTCCACCGTGTGAATATACCGCCGAAACAGCAGCAAGAAGTTATTCGTCTGACAAAGAGGTACAGAAATATATTGTAATAAACCATTTTGTCACTGTTTCATTTTTATTTCTTTTTCTGAAATGTATCTCGGGCCCCTAACAATATAAATATATAGACTTTTTATTATAATATGCTTAGCATTTTATTATATTAGAAAATATAATATAATATAATACAGGCCAGGGTTTCAAACCGAAATTATTTTTTTCCTGTTTATATGATTTTAGTTCTTCTATTATTTCATTTCTGTTTAAAATATATGGTCATATATTATATCCATATGAAATCAAAATGTTAATATATTCAATACTTATTGTTCAAGTTTTTATAATTAAATAATGACTTCAACTAAATAGCGCACATTACTTCTATAATTTTGCAAGTCAAAAACAGAGTGACAAACATATATCGAAATTCATTGAAATGTCGTGCCTATAAAAAAAAAATCGTACAAAAAATAATTCTGATTGAATATTTTGTTTTTGTTCTATAAAATAATAAATTGTGGTTTTGTTTTCGATTATGTACATTTTCCTATATAAAATCGCGGTTAACAAAGTATACTGCAGTTTTAACTGTAGTTTGAAGCCCTGCTAAATTATGTAAAATGCGCTTTTTTTCTGATGATACCTACTTAATACATATATATTAATTATATTTTTTTTGTCAAAACTACTTCCATCCAATGTGTTCATTGGTTTCATGATTGATTTGAGAAAGATGATTGTGAAGAGGTTGAAAGTATTCCAACAACGGTTCTATTTCTACTCGTTGGTGTCCAACTATTGTCTCTAATAGAAATTGCCATTTCGTCGAAGATCCGCTCGACATGACTGATCTAAGACAAACCACAAAAAACCGTGTCTTATGAAGGTGTACGTACATTGTTTACTTCATTTCGATAACTATATACTTGATGATTTTTCCGACTTTTTTATAGCCCCGTAGGTTGCATTCATACAAGTGTTTGGTTTTTGCGTGTTTAGATTTGTACTCACCGCAAATCGTACACAACGCTTTGAATACTTGGAATTCTATGATCGGTCCCAGGAAGTCTCTGGTATTACAAAACACAGTATTATTCATATAACAAATAAAAAAATATTACATTATAGTATCGCATATTCGCGTTTCGTTATAGTATTAATAATAATATTATAATAAATTATCACGTCGACTTCGTTATCGACTTATCGTTTAACGACAGCAATAATACTATAACATACGCGTGGATACACAAAATAATATTTCCATGTATACTTGATGTGCGGTAGCTCGATGACCTCAGCGTACGCAGCACTCGGGTCGAACGGTTTGTAATTGGGATTCGTACACTTGTCCATGTCTTTGGAAATAGGCGACACAACGCCCTCGTATTTGAGTCTGTGGTAATACATTTAATCAGATCCGTTAGGATACCACTACGTTTTTTAAAAACTCTTTTAGTTGCAATCCAACATCACACTTTTAAATAACCTATTTATACTTTTATAGTTTTATCAGCGCATACCCCTAATATGTTGTATAAACATATCGAATAGAGCATGAAATAATTTTTGTATTTTATTCATATGCGTTTAATTGGTAGTTCTGATGAGTGGAGTAAACCAAACACCGCCCAATATTATACGGAATCGTGGTGATAAAATTTTAATATTTAGACGCTCATAAATGTAAAAATTCAGTATTCGATACTCAAACTCAAAGTTTTAGAATAGTTTCTTCTGCTTCGAAATATGAAATCAAAATAGGTTGCCACTTGCTTTTTTTTCAATAACCATAAAATGTACACAAACCTAGCGTATTAGGTTAAATGGAAGCCCAGTAAGTGCAACAAATCCAACCGATGCGATTGTACGAAATAATAACACGGCCGGTGGCAATGTCTTTTTTCACAATATTGACGTACTGTACACTTAAAAGTTAACTTGGTAACTAATTTTATACAAAAAATCATATTGTATTATAAATTATTGTACCACCAGGTGATATTTTTAATAATATGAATATAAAATATTGAAGAAATAGCTTTTTTTTTATTTATAAGCATAATTATTTGAGTGAAGAGTCAAAAGGCACTCCACTAAAGTTGTAATGAACTATAGCTTCTACAAGTACTTTGGTGCTTATTAATAAAAAAAATAATTATGACGTGTTCATATACTCGATATTCATGCACCAACGTCTTTTAAAAAAGTATTCTGTTTCAGATCATATGAAATCAAAAATGGTATAGGTCGCCTTTTAAAGCCCCTTAAAAGTCGATAGTTGTTTCACTGACAAACCCGAGATTGAAAAAACGATGTTAACTTAAAAATTAATATTTCAGAATGGAAAAGAACATAATATTTTCTAAACAGAAAACGATGTTAACTGTGTCAATACATTTTCCCTGCAGCGTTTAGCGTCTGGGACATGGTCGGCGTCTACATGTCTATACAGACGCTGCAGGGAAAACGGACTTTGACGCTTATATATATATAAAGTACAGACTATTAGATAAAAAAAATATCGATGTGCATATTATACAGTTATAAATACGGACTTTAACTATTGTTATTTATGTCTTTGATTCTACCACCACAATTCGCTAAAATGAATGATTGAGTAATCACTCAATACTTATAATGGACCAAAAACGTTTTCCTTCCCATTTTACAGGCTTAGGACTGTCAGTACACAATATGCCAACAAATTATAGTTACAAGTGTAATACTAAAAAATATTTATTACTATAAATAACTAATTAAATACTTAATATACCTACACATGTATTTTATTGCAATTTAATTTCCCATATTAATTATTATTATTGCTGTCAAATATCGTTACGGGTTACCAACGATTGACTATACCAATGATTTATATTTTAATGTAAATAGTCATCTCATCTCACTCTGAAGTTATTTCATATCGTTAGTAATAAATTATGTGGATAAGATTATAATAGGAATACCAATATTAACTTATAGCTGTTCTGTCGGATTCAATTAGGCGTACATTATTGGACGGAAATTCCGACGTACAACCACAAGCGCAGAGAGATTAAATAGAACGGCAGTTTTACACATGGAGTCAAAAATGCTTTGTAATATGAATTTGGATAGTATAATATTATTGACGAGTTCGCTTCAAAAAAAGTTCTAAAAAAGTAAAAAAAGTAAAACTTTGTAGGAAATGTTATTTAAAAAAAATAAATTGTATGTATTTTATTCGTGATGTTTATAAACTTTATTTCAATAATTATTATTCAAGCAAATTTTTCTTACTGTTTTATTTTCAATAATATGTATATTAAAGCAAATTTTCAATTATTCAAACTCGTCTTTTTTATGGTAGGAAATGATAGGGACTAGGGTGGAGGAGCGGCAAATTATATCGGAGCCTATAGCTGCACTTGTGCTAAACCCGGCCACGGACGGAATTAAACCATGGCAATTTAATTCCAAATCTTGGACTGAACTGCAGTAGGTACATTATATAACTGCACTTATAACGTCCCCTTTCATTGAAAATTCCCCGGCACGCCGCTGCAGTGTGTAGGCAATAGTGCGATCGTACGTACCTTTTGCTCCACCAGAGGTCATTCATACGTTTCGGCGGGAAAGAGCTCGTGCACACGTCTGAGTGCCAAACTTCGGCGGCGTAAGCGAAAGGCAGGACGGCGACCTTTTCCATGGCCAACCGCAACAGATAGACGCGCCGACTAGACTCGCTGTCGTTGTACCGGCCGATGAAGTCTTGATATCGCACGGACAACGTCAGTGCGTTTATCACGCCATACACGAACGCTGTGTGCCACCCGGACGGGTGATCAGATTTCATTTTTTATTAGACAATACAATATTATTAATTATTAGATAAATATTAAACTACGTCCTACAACCAACACAATTCACACGTAAGAGTTTTAATCGACGTTTAGAATAATTTTGAAGACTAAACCCCCTATATATTCCCTATATTTATGAATTACGATCGATATCGACGTATTGCAGGTCACTAGATATTCATATAGTTTAATATGCAATCTGCCATTAACTTAAAACGAAGTCAATTATTAATTACACATTTTTAGTTGTTACTTTAGTTACTGCCTACTGTAGTGTGATTAAATTGATATTTCAAAGGTATGGCAGTAAAAGCACATCTAGTAACAGGGTTGGGCAGGATTAACATTTTAAAATATCTTAAAACTTTAATATTTCTTATAAGTAACTGATAATATTACAATTTATAATCTAATTTTTTTTCAAGATCATTCAATTTTAAAATAACAGCAACCTGTTATTACCATTCGATCATACATATCGTGGAAAATGAGCTCTTTTATATGAATTAAAATATTTAATACTTTTACACTAAAGAAATATTCTCAGTACTTTTTTAAGGATGATGTTCGTAAACCTAAATATTACAATTACATTTTCATTTTTGAATCGTAATTTTTTTCTTGAGAAGGGCCTAGAAGACTTAAGTCCCCCCCCCCTTATCAGTAATTACCTTCATTTTCGTTAATGAGTGTACTGCAGTATATTGAATCAATATATCATACTATTCCCGGAAAACTACCAAGTTAGGTTAGGTTTACACCCGTAACATACCCAACAATAAATAGTTTTAGATTTGTCACAGTTATTATATTTTCGTCACCTGGGTCGGATGTTTGCTGATACGCGATTGGCTGTTTTTTGTAGGACGCGAAATAGTGCACTAACCCTAGTTGCTTGTGCATTGTGTACACGCCTTCGACTGTATCCTGGAAATCCATATTTATCCTGAAAAATTCTGCCTGCGTCTTAATAAACACTGTCACATACGTGTACTAAATATACAAAAGGTTCACAAGTCATAGAAAAATGAAGGTACTGTAAATGAAAAATCCAAAAGAGAAAATCGATTTACACACACGTTTCAATTGAACCGATATTTTACAAAAAATATATCGATTTAATAAGTTCCATATTATAGATTCATACAAGTGTGAAAATTCACATATTAAAGGTCACCACGTTTTCGGTGACTTGATATTAATAACAAATGTATTAAAAAATCACCTGAAATCGTTATTTGCGTACATATCCCAAGACGATGGTACGCGATTGGAAAAATGTTTATTTTCTGTCAACAACGAACTAGACCAAACACTTTTAGGCACACATCCCATGCCAATTGATACAAAGAATCTATTAGCTTGATCAAATAGTCGCTTTGGAGTCTGTGATGAATTTCAATTAATTGTAGTTAATAATATAATAGGTATACTTGGTGTATTTTTCAAATCGAGTAAATATTAATACCATAGAGTTTGTTCTGCCATTTTCGTGTACCACGAACTTCATGAGTGGTATCAACTTTGTCCACGGTTGGCCCAATACCGAACCTGAATATTTGGTGATCAAAAAATAAGAAATGCTTAAATCACGCATCTTAAGAATAAATCTGAATACCAAATCTCAATAGTATAATTATGTCAATTATTTTATCAAAATTAGTATTTTTAGTCGTAAATATAATTATAATTTAATAAAATAAAAAACACAAAAGTATAAGCCCGTGTTTTTCATTCACCATGTTGATTAATTGTGTTTAATCATAGTTATTGTAGTTAGGTCTTAGGTATATTAAATAAAATGTATAATAGTTGAATATTTAAAATATATCCTTAAGTATAAATTATACTTACGCGATTAATTGGAAATTTATTGTCATCCGTGCATTTAAATTACAATTTATTAATTCTAAATAATTGATACCAAGAAAAGGTACACGAATTTAATTTTTCTATACAATATATTTGTGTAATATTATGTATATAAACAAAATTTAATAAAATATTTTAGTCAACTCATAAATAATAATTATGCACCTACCAAGCTTGTTGATTGGATAATTTTTTTTGTCGGTTATATTTGAAAATATATTTAAAATTTATAAAAAAAAAATAATAACAATACAACTTTATATTATAATATACATTGTAAGTATAACATCTCAGTTTCATTAACTAAGTTCTAATAATTATTGTTTAAGCTGTGCATAAGATATTAAAAAAATGTAAAGTATGTCAGAAAAGAAATTGCTCGTCAAAAACATAAAATTATTTTCTAAATAAATATTTTAAGGTAGTTAATGGTTTTTAAAAATATTCTACTTTGGCTTTCAATTATATTTTACTATCGGTCAACTGATGAATATATTATAAATTATATTATAGACCCGTTAAAAAATCATACAGCTGAATATTTACATATTTTAGTATGATTGTTTTTTTTTTATCAGTTATTTTTTCTGCTGGACTAAAGTGTGTTTTGTGTACTGTATTTATGCCAATAGTAATTATTTGAGTCTTTTAAATACTAAAACTTGGTTCCATTATCGTGAAAAAATTGTACAATTATTTTTTCTTCTTATTTGGAGCTGTGGCTTTTTTTTTAAATTACACACAAAACTGATAAACATAAAAAAAAACTTACTTCAAATTTGAATAATATAAACTAATTTATGAACTAAAGCTTAAAATAATATATTTCTACCCCACATGGCGGAACGAACAGTGCAATAAGTCGAAATAAATGTATAGCACACGTCAAATTAATTTGTCACTTCGTATGATATACGTATTAAATATATAAATATATACATAGGTTATTTAATCTATGTGTAATGTGTATACTTTTACGACACAAATAAATATTTGATTTCAATAGTTTGAATAATAAAAAAAAATTGCATTTATTTCAATATTGTATAACGTTCTGTAGGAAGTAGCCAGTAGATATGATATTATTATGTAGTAGGTAGGTATGTAGTATATATTATTCGAATTTTGCATTTAATTATTTGTAGTTATGTAATTATTTAGATTAATCATCTGTGTGATAATTTTCTGTTACACCAATACACAGAATATCTTTTAAATAAAATTAACAGTAGTTTAGACGTGAAGACTGCGTGTATATTATTTTAATTACCGCCCATAACGTTTTTTCGTGAGCGTCCAATTCGAGGAGTTGTTTAAACTTTTTAAAGAGTGCTTACCCCGCCCCTCGTTCAGGGGACAGAAAATGTGAAATGCGAGTACTGATCGTCTATTTTATTTATAAATTCAAAAACATTGATGGCCGCTTATAAACTATCCTATGACTTACCTAATAAATGGACGGGGATGGAACCATTGGCGGACACAGTAGCTGTTCCAAATTTTGCCCTGAGAATTTTCCGAACGTGGGTGTAAAGATGCAAGTACAGCGGTCTTATACCTTCGTACATCTGATCTGTGTTCAGTTGGCCTCGGTTGTATGTGTACGGTTCCATATAGTAATCGACTTCGTTCGAAAAACCTTTAAAACGTCAAAAATATCTTAATGAATAATAATGTATTATATATAAATATAAATGATAAATATTAAACAATTATATATTTCTTTCAATTTAGGTAAATTACTATTCAGCTGGGCCATATAGTTCAACACTTCAATATACTTCATGTAGATATTTTTCACATCGTAGCTGGTGTGATTGTGCCAAGCTTTCCAATAGTATTTTAATTCTACTGCATCTGACGAGTTAACCATAATAGCATTTATTCCTAAAAACCGATTAAAGCATAATAACATAATTAATACATTTATTATATTGGCCTAACGTACCTCTATATATATTATATTTTAGGACGTTATTTTTTTTTACCTTATTTTATTAGTACCACTGTGTGTTCAATTTAGTTCAGGGTGTCACAAATAAAAATTGTGTATAGAGTTACGCATTAAATGTCAAAAAAATCCATATTATTTAAGTCCATATATTATAATAATAATATTTATTCTTTAAAAATTAAATTAATATATGTTTTGCAATGATAATGATAAAGTAACGTTACTGACCATATAAATTCTAATATCGTCTCAATATAAAATATTCAAAGAAACCTTAGGATTGAGGTGAGTAGTTATAAGCTTAATGATGGTTTCCCCACAATATTATCCACGTGAATTATTAAAAGTTCCGTTACTAATAATTAATAAGACATTCGAAACACCATAGCAAGTTTAGGACCAAGATATATAATATGGTTTCAGATAATCGTTATATAATATGTATATATCTACATTTTAAGACGCAATACTTCGGAATACCAAAGTTAAACCTCCACACAGCAGATCCCAAAGTTTAGTATCATAAAAGCAGCACATGATATTATAATGTAAAAAAAATACGTCTTTAAAACGCTTCGTATGTCCATATAGTAAATATAAAAACTATTCACAATACTATGCTCAAATGTTATTACAATTGATTTAAAACAACATTGCAATCATTACCGTCCGCCGTTATGTCACACGGATGATTAGTTTTCTGCAGGTATTCGCAAACTGTTAGTTCGCCAATCGTTGTTTTTAGTTTCCTCTTCAGCATTATGGTCTACAATCAATACACGAAGAAGATATTATAATAATGCAACACTTCCGCCGATCTTTACACACGCGCGGCGTTACCCTCGACACGATTTAATGGATTTTTAAGTGACGGGATAGTGTAAATATTATAAAACCCGACCATTTTAAAATGGTGAATCTCTGTGGGGCTGTCGTCATCTGTATTTATAGAATATAAATGGACGTACTGTCTTAAACTCGTCCAAGTTCAGCTGACAAATGCCGCGGTCGGGCATAAAATACACTAAGGGCAACAGGTCTTCGTAGTTCATTCCAAAAGCTACAGACATATTTTCAGCAGATGTTACAAGTAGCTTTTGATACAAAAACAAACGAATGGAAGATCTCATCTATAAATTAAACAACACATTATGCAATAATAAATTGTACATAATATTACATACAAGCAGTTTTTGTGCATTACAAATGGTTTTATTTTATTCATTAAATATTACGACAATATGCGCTTACGTACGCCCACGATGCTTTTTAAACATTAAAAACGCACTTTCAAAAAAATATTACTTACTAGAGGCACTTACTAAACATACTAAGCATAATACTTTCTACTTAATTGAATATTATGTTTACAGTTTTCGGATAAACGTTGATAGTTTGGTTTTCCTACTATTACTACCTATAGTACATAATTTTATTAGACTTATATGTGAATGTCGACCTCTGTGGTATAAAAAAATAATTAAGCTATCGTGTGTTATGGCTGTATAATATAATATGGCCATATATGGGTATCTTATAAATGTATTCAGATTCTGAACGGAACACGAAGGGAGCTATTGATTTTGCTACAATGAGGTTTTTCCCCTTTTAGTGGATACTTGGGGTAGTGAAGTGCTCAAAACTTTCATAATATATAGCTACTTGATATACTGTGATTTTTACGCAGATTTCTGAGGGGTAGTAGGTAGCTGCGATACTCTGAAGCAGAAGAGATCATTTTTTGATTTTTCCCTGCTGCAGTGGTATAAAATATGGATTCGGAAAATTGCGAACAATGTACTTATATAAACGTCGGCTGTATAGAGGCATAGACATAAAACGCACGTATGCAAGAGGTATCCGTACTGAAACACGCGTAGCATTATAATAAATATTATATTATTATGGTCATGACGATAACAATAAATATCCTACGACCGTTATTATCAAATGAATAGAAGATTTTCCGACGATATCACAATGCAATATTTTCCGCCGAAGTTGCTCTCGATGTCTTTAGTACTTCTAGTGAAATATGTTGTGCGTACGAATCCTATTTTTATATGCATCATTACGAATTACGCGTACCTATATAAAACTATAAGAGTTTAACTCCGTTCTCGTATAAGACATTAAATTGTATCGTCTGTGACGTTTCCTAAACATGAATTTGAAAAATGACATAAAACATACAAGTATTTCGATGTTCACTCAGAAACGAATATATTAGAAGTAAATTAAAAAAACGATGCTTTAAAAAAAAAACCAACAATAATATTATAATATTAATAGACATTTCAACCTCGAAAAGATGAGTATAGGCAAACAAAATTACAGTTCGACTGCATATTGCGTGTCTGAAGTTCCTTATTTCTGTTAAAAAATAAAACACCGTTTATTGTCTTAATAATGATACGAACATAAACTTTCATGAACAGCCAATATGCGACCGAAAACTTAGTAAATAATAAGTACGTATAGCGATAAAGTAAAAATAATAATAATAATAATAATAATAACAATTCTCGTAAACTTATTTTAAACGAGTGTATATTATCATAAATTTCAATATTCATTTTAAGCCGATCATCGTGCTTTTTAACCTCCGTAATGTAAAAACAAATACTTAAACGTTTTATTTTGTCATTTCGTATACCTACTTAACTATTCGCGAGTTTTATGTCCTTAAAAAAGTGTACTAATGGAGAAATATTATATTGCTTTCGAAAACTCGTATCATATTATAATATGATAAGTAATAACTAAAATATAACCGTCATGTACTGCAAACATGAATAACATGATAATGTAATACACTAGTACGTTTATATACAGAATAAATCCAATTAATATTTAGTACTGACAAAGAACTTAATTTAATCGAAAATATTATAAGAATACTGTTTTTGCGGTTGGATGAAAATATAATCTGTTATGAGCAGGTACAATTATTAATAACTAATGTTATTCATCTATATAGCCGCTGCTGTTTATCTCTTTATATATTTTTATCGCATGTCTAATAATAATAATAATAGTTTATAATAAAAACAGGAAACACGACCGAGAAGCGCGTTTTATTCGCTTCTGTATTTTTTAATTCGAGCGTTCGCAAAATATTAATAATTGAACTCTATATGTCAAATCGCCGAGGCAATTATACGAGCGGTGTTTATTCTACTCTGTATGTCAAGACGAACATAATATTATATTATGATTAAGGGTTTCGAAATATCAAAAAAACAAATCTTAACACAGGTTACACACTGTTATAATACGCTGAACATTATTTTTTATTCAAAATAATAATACCGGCAATCCGCGTGAGTGTGCTAATGTGTGTCGAACTGATTTTTATTAAAACAGAACAAGAACACACACAAATGCACAATTATATATACGATAGGTGCGTTAGATAACATACAATTATTACATAATGTAAATAAAATTTAAACAAATTCGACAAAAGTGAAGTTAAATTTTAGAACCTACATAACAGAAAATTGTTCATAACAAATTAAAAACTGAGATTTAATAACTACAGGTCGTCCGATGTTGCGAAACTTTGTGAAAGTATTAACAATATAATACAATATATTATAGTTCTATATCATATTAATCAATTTTGAACTATTCTATTTATAATCAAACAATCGTCACGAACACTCATGATCCAATACTCACACGATCCACACACCAATATTTATTTGATATTAATTATCAGATTTTTGCTCATGAATATTTTATTTTTCTGATGCATAAAATTTAGGAAGTCCAAATAATAGTAAAAATAAAAACGTATGACCGTGTTATTTAAACTCAATTTTCTCAAAGCGATTTTTTTTTTAACTGAACGATATTTAACAAACGACGCCTATTCGATGTCTCCATGTTATTTTAACAGAATTCAGAAAGCAGTATCGTTGCAATTCTTCTTATGTTATGTATTGCTAAAATGTAAGTAGCATGGGGTAATTGTTTTGTCGTGGAACTCGTTGGCTTGTTGGCTCACTCCCGACACCGCGAGGAGGGATAGATTTCAGCATTTTAATATGGAAGCAAACATTATACTTATGTACTTATAAAAGTAGGTATCGATAAAATAATATTCTTCAATTATTGTGTTAAAAAAAAAACGTACAAAAAAACGTATTAAACATTTTAAAGAAACCTATTAAATATTGAACATAAAAATATTTAAAAAAGTTTTCATTGTTCGATTATATAATTATATACCTATCAAAAAACGCATTTAAAACCAATAGGTACAGGAATTACTCAAATGATTTAAAATACTTTACGCAGATGAGACTTACGGCCTCGTTCTCCGCCTCTTCAGTTTTGTTCACGTGATAATTCCACTGAGCCACCGCGTACAAGTTCAGCTCTTTCTGGGTGAATTGATGCAAGCAATTGATTTTATACTCGTCCAAGTGGCGTGTCGCAGTGCCGACCATCTACATAATATGCAAAAAAAACAAACAAACAAAAAAAAAACACATAATTTCAGTTTGTATAAGGTCTCGGGTCGCTAGGTCTCACTTTTTCATTCATCCTCTTCCTGGGGCCATCGGACGAACGAACAGACGGTACGAACAGATGGTAGTACAAGCAAATATTGTAATAGTAGCAGTGAACAAAAAACGTTAATCGAAAAGAGAACATTGCGCTTTTCGTACGAAGAACATTAAAAAAAAAAAAATTTAATACATGGAAATAAGGAATTATAGAAGACTTAATGGTGATAATAAATAATATAAACAAACAGTGTCATAGCTATATGCTGCAGCTATCGACCACTATCGCCGACGAGAATTATTAGCATGACGACGAAATCAAGGACGAAGATTTCGGTCATTAAATATTATACTGGATTCATTCGTAGGTACACGTTTTCGAATTCAATTTTTTTCGATTCTTAGTTGTAGGTACGTTTGTATATTGTATACTGTCCGAAACGTATTTCTTTTGACCGCCGTACTAGACTTTTGAGTCAAAAATATTTCGCCGACGTTAGGGACATCAACGATATTGTTTTGTGTCAATTACAACGACAAAGAAAAAAATACGTACCGATTTTAATACCTATTAGTTGTTACCTAGGTACCTCAACATACATGTTTACTTTTGTTACGTCAAAAAGCTGCGCATATAATAAAGACAATTAATCCTATTACTCTGTTTGGATATTCTGTGCTATAATTAGTATTAATAATTAATATTACGGCACGCGGTACTTACCTAGACGACATTGTGTACAAATAAGCATATTACATGTTGTAATAACTACTAATAAGTAATATTGCAGTGTATACATGTGCCTACCTATAAATATTTTCCACCTGCACCTGTTACAGACAAATATACAGAGGGGTTCTTTAGATTATTTTGAGTTGTTTTATATATTTCAACGATGTATAATCAACAAGGCTCGTAAGTTGATGCATTTTTTTTTGGAACTTCTTAGACAATGCTTTCTTAGCTGAAAATGTTTTTCAATAGCACACGAATCTAAATATATATAATAATTTATATTTTACATATTTCCACATGTTTAGTCATTTTTACTCATTTCCCACTAGTTTAAAGAAAACTAACGAGTTTATTGAAAACCCACTATTAAATCATATCATTCGTCAAGTAATACGTACATACATACATATATGTTATTGCAGTCTCACTAATTTACAATCACTTCACTTTCTTATCGTTTCTTGACCATTAGACCGATAACTAAAACTTGAAAATTTAAAATAATGTAATTTAAAATATATAATTTATATTAAACGTAATTTAATTTACATTAACACTAACTTTATTTACTTTGGAACTCTAACCGATTCTATTAACATGTTAGAAACTACAGGAGTCCGTCTTTATATAATATGATTCTATAAAAATCATAAAATATATTGATATTAGAGGTGAATCAACAGCAGTTAGAATTGGAAACATTTTTATTAATTAATTAATTTTTACTATCGTATTTGACAACATAAAATATGCACAATGCAATAATTTTGAGTAATTTGTAATCTTTTATGAACTTAAAAAAAAAAATTATTTTTATTAATTTTAAACCATTTTTTGGAATTTTTGTGTCATAATTTCATTTTAGGTCATTTTTAAATTTTTTTAAGGTCATCAACTTCCGAGCACTAAATTAATCAATATGTAGGTATATAAGTGTTTAACCACAAAATATATTTCATCTACTCTGCGGTATAACGTTCTAATAGCACAGCATAAAGGTACAGGATGTTAAGTGTGAACATATTTTATAGTTTGAACCTGCAATACGCGATATAGGTTATAGAGCCACGATGACCTCCCTTCTAATTATTACAAACTTTATCAAATTGAAAACCGCATAACATAGTTTATAATTAAGTAAGTTTATACATCTACAGTTATAATGAGTAATATATACTATATTATATCGAACGACTATTATAATAATATATTAATATCTAATACGATACTTTTATTTTATACTATTAAATTATTTAATGAACGGTATTTAATTACTTGCATTTAATTATTAATGAACACATTTTTTTTCTTTGGCTTATCGATTATTTAAAAAAAAAATCAAAATACAGTGCTAACTATATTCATGATCATAGTATTGGCATAGGTACTTAAGTCAGTGCATACCTATACGACGATCAATGAAAAATGTACACACATTTACCTTCAAATACTTCATAACAAAATATCGTTTTTCCTTTAGAACACGCGATTACCATTGTTTACAAAAACAGCAGAAGTAACTTTTACTTGAAAAAGTCTATTAAAAATATTTCATTCCACTGACGTTTATATGGCAGATGTAAATTAAAAACGTAAGCATTAAAACAAATGTATTCACTATTCATTGTATTTGGGCCGACTCTATTTTAAAATTGTATGAAAGCACGAGTTTAAGTTAAGGTTAAACTTAAAAAAGTTTAACCTTTTACTTATCTCCGGCGATCTGTGGTAGGTATGTGGTCAGATTACATATATTATAGTACATTATTACTTCTCTAAACTCGTATTTTTGTGAGCGTGTTTTGGAAAACCTAGAGTTGTAATGTAATAGAATAGCACACTAATTAAAAAAAAAAGACTTTCGAATTACAAATCTTGTAACATCTAATAATATAAAAAAAAGTAGTATTTCTTAAAATCTGCGTGTAATACGTGCAGTTGTATTTTTTGGTTTAATAATATAATAATTTCCTTAACTAAAAATATACACATGCATACATATCTATACACAATCAAACATTAATATTTACATTGAATACTTAACACAACGGTAAGAATAATTTAATCACTTTTATTATTATTATTATATCTTATATCGTGTGCAGTTGATTTTCCGGACACAGGTGTATTTTGGCGGACACGCCTTCGAATCCAGTGGATCCCGTGTTAGTCACTCGGAACACAGCACCTGAATACGGACGTTTGGCCTTTTGCGCTTCGGTAAGCTGGTAACCGGCCGTCGTCACGTACAGATCGTCCAATTTCGGTCCACCGAACGCGGCTGAGGTGACCTGATAGGCGGGCAATTGAACGGTTGTCAACAGAGTGCCAGTGATGGGATCGATTTTCAAGATCTAAACATCATAAATCATAGTTACACACAAGAGAAATGGTGAGATTCAAAAATCAAAAATTTTAAAATAAAATTTCATAAAAAATGTTGATAGCATGCGCGGCTGAGCGGATGACACTCACGTGATTGCTGTTGAAGCACGCCACCCACAGGTGGCCGTTTTTGTCGATGGTCATGCCGTCCGGATCGCCGGCGACTTTATTAGCTGTCAAGTCGAAAATCACTTTTCCGTTGGCTGCACGTCAGCGATCGATGGCGTTTCGTATTAACAATAACATAAATAACGCACGTGGTATTATTGTGATGCATGCATGATAATATCTATTTTAAAAGTGATTTCAGCGAGCACTCACTAAGGTCACCGGTGGTGATGTCGAAATCGTACGCCTCGACCGCAAACTTGTAAGTGTCCACGTAGTAGAACTCTTTGTTATCCAAACTCCACGCCATCCCGTTGGAGATGCTCACGTTGGACAAGCGCTTGGTGATGGTACCATCTTGTTCAACTGAGAATAGGGAACCACGGCGCTTGTGGTAGTGACCCGGGTTGTCAGCCATCTCCGAACCCATAGATCCTATATTAACGAATGGAAATAAACGACCACGTTGAGTTATACCGAAATGTTTGTAAAATAAACAGCCATTTACGTATACGGTTAATGTTTAAACACCAAAACAAATTTTATCTTATTTTTTCATAGTGATTTTGTACGCTTTTAAATATTTCTATGGGTTTAAAGCAGTACAAATTTAGATTTGTAAACAAACATGTGTTCTTTAAGTAGGTTTACCTACCTATCTCTTATCAGCTATACATTATGACATTTTTTTTCTCAAAACTCAAAAATTTGGCATAGCGTACAAGCTATAGGTTTTAAAAATTAACATGTATCTACGATGTACTTGTCTCTGTTTTAAACTCACCGACCCACAGTCGACCAGTGGCGTCCGCTTTTCCGTCGTTCAGACGATTGCCCGGTGTCTCGTCGATCAGTTTCACGTATTTGGGCTGACTCGTTGTATTTGAAAGCCCGTCCCATTGCACTATGCCGAGCGAAGGGCCCAGACCGACCACGAACATATCAGCCTTGTCATCGACCGGCACGATGAGAGTTACATCGTTGTAGCCTTCTACAACAGAGATCAAACCCGGAACAATATTAAACACTTATTTCATAATATGAATTTGTCGCTGAGCCGGTTTCTCGTACATGATACATCGGCATATAAATCCTTTGTCACGGGAAAGTTACTATAGGTTTTAATAACAAAGTCACGATTAAAGACTTATATTGGCCACAAGTTAAAACTTATAAAGTAAGAAAAAGTATCTACATTTAGTTACTGCAGTTCAAAGTTATTTTGTTATTGTTATTTTTAGTTCGATAAAGTTAAAGAATTTTTTACTCATCGCGATAAAAAATATTTTTCGTTGATAATAAGTAGTAATTTCAGATTAATATTCATTCATTTTACCAATACGTCATTCTTTTTTCAATGTTGGACTTAATACGAATTGACGAAAGTGTAACACGAAAAGTTACAATTTACCAATGAAAAATGTAGGCGACTCAAAAGTTACAAAGTTACGCGGGTCATTATAACTCGAGGAATACATATTTCTGTGACTAAATATCGTTACTGCGCAGCGTTTACACGAATGGGATGAACGATCGTCGTACCTATCTTGGCGCTGAAAAAGCGGTTCGATTCCGGATGATATCTGTTGATCTGGCCCCGATGAAGATCGACGAAATACAAGCTGCGGGTCGGCGGGTGCCAGTGCGGGCCTTCTCCGAGTTCCAAAGCCGGCGTCACGCGTTCGACGTTGTACTGCTGAGACACCTGCAGAAAAACAAATCCATTCTATCATTACTTTTGCTTTCGTTTTCTTTAAACGGTCAATAGCATAAGTTTTTTTTTTTTTTTTAATACGCGACCGACAATTATTAAATCGGAATAAAAAAAAACCACTGCACACCTCGGTTGGTTTAGCGCTTATCGTGCCGGCCAACAGACAGCTGCAGACGAGTGTCGGCCAAAAAACCGAAAAACGGTTGCTGTTATTATTCGATTTAGGCATACTTTATTGCGCGAGGATTTTATGAGCACATAGGGTATAGCTAGGTAGGTACGCAGCGGAAAAAACGGCAATGTTATGCACGGCGAGTCAAACGGTCGTATTTATAAGACCGTTTCCCGGCGGCGGTGGAGGTACGTCATTCAACCAATATATTTTATACGCATTTGTATACGGGCACATATATACCTATATATTATGTGCAGTTACGCTTGTTTATCGTAATTTATTGCGAACTGTACACGCACCTGTATAGACGACGACGACGACGGAGGCGGCGGCTGCGTTAGTGAACTCATATCTGCGCAAAACGTTTCCACTCCTTGCCCGTACACTATCACTTTAACTTCGTCTCTGGAAAACACATTACCGTAAATATTAAGTTTTTGCAAAACCAAAAAATAATAATAATTATTATTATTTTATTTAGCAAAACAATATACACAATATACAATTATACATTGATAAATATACAAGATACATGTTTGCAACAAATTCCCCTTTAAGCATAAAGCTTGTTTGAGGGGGGGGGGTGTTTAAGTTTGAGTTTAGCACAATATGAAGAGTAAGATAAAATAAACAATATAATTATAACACTAATAAGTCTGTATAGATAATACTAACAAAAATACAATAATAATATGTTTTTATTTTACAACGTTCTTATAACAAATCTATAGTTTTAAGAAATGATTTAAAATACGATCGTTTTTAAAATTATAAATATTAATAGTGAGTTGTTTATATATTTGAGTAGCTATGGATATAGAGCTTTTTAGACAGTTTTTTTTTTTTAACAGGTACACAAATATTAATATTTTCTTTATAATGGGTATTATATGAGTAATTCAATCTAGCTAGATAATGCTTAAATCTGAAAAAAACTTAATAGAATATTTCTAAAATATAGTTTATAAATACATAACACATTAAGTTCTAAATAAGCAAAGTCATTGTTATAATACATAGGTTTCAATAGCAAAAATTTAATTAACCTATTAAGAGTGATTTTTAGTGGATAAGTATGTGAGTCATATGCTTAACCCCAGATACAAATGCCATAACTAACAATGGCTTATTCTAAGGTTCAAATAGTAAACGTTTTATGTAAACATTAAAAAAGAACCTGATATCAATTTTCTAATAGTTGAATTATTTGTATTCCATTTTAATTTACTGTCTATGGTTATACCTAAGTATTTTATGATCCAGTTTTAACATTATACAATTAATACAGTTTCCATGACATTTTATTGAGTGAACCCATATTTTATGACATAGGTTTAGTTCAGAAGTACTATTAAAAAATATATATTTTGGTTTATTAAGAATTAATTCTAATAGATTGTTGTCAAACCAATATTATATGTTTTTTATAACACTATTAGGCAGTATTCGCATTAGAGTACAGAGAATCAGTGTTTTTATTAGAAAAAAAATTACAGTATCATCGGCATAACTAATATTTTTAGTATTAATAGATTCAAGTAAATATTAGATTTATTAATAAGCCATTAATATAAATAATAAATAAAATGGGACCCAGAACAGTACCTTGAGGAACACCATGCGAAATTTGTAATTGATTACTGTATATAATATTATTTATTTGTACTAATTGTGTTCTATTTTTTAAATATGATTATATTAGATTATACATTTTCCCTCAAAAGCCAGCCTGAAATAACTTTTTTAGAAGTATAACATGATTAACACTATCATCATCGCTATCCCTTTTTTAAATCTAAAAAAATACCTAAAACTTCATTTTGGAATCTAAGTTTTTGTGTAAAAATGTATCGAACAAAAATAAAGCATCATTAGTTGATCTATCAAGTAAAAATCCAAACTGATTTTTTGAGAAAAAATCATTTTTATTCGGTAATATTCTACTTTTAATGCATTTCTAGAATATTTTAGACATACATAATCATAGCGCTATTAGGCAAAAATTACTGCAGTTTAAAGGGTCACCAGATTTCAATTTAGGTACAACGCATTTTTTAAAACAAGAGGAGAATACTCCTTGTGAGATAGACAAAATAAAAATATATGATAAAGGGTAAGTTATTGTCCTAGCAGTATTTTTTAATATGAAATAGTTAACTCATACTCAACAAATGAAGTTCTATCTTTAATTTTATTAATGTGTTGTTTAATTTCAACTACATGTATTGTCTTTAAAAAAATCGAATCTGTAACATCACAGTTTCTATTCAAAAACTTCCAAGGTTTTTCAAAAATCCCATTAGATCTAATATTATTTTCAATATCACTACCAACTCTGACAAAGAAACAAATAAAAATGTCACACATTTCTTTATCATTTTCGATTAAACTACCATTGTTGTATATACCTTTTATCGTAAATACTAAAACTACAATAAATTGTTTAACGTGTATCGTATTTCATATGATATTCTTATACAATTATAAATAATAATATAAGATCGTCCCTTTTTTTTGAAAAATAGGGGCGCTTGCTAAACACGGCATCGGGTCAGAGTCACATCCACAAATCGCAAAGCCGTATAAGCTCACAATGTCGTATGATAGGTATATCATATAAATAATAACATGATAGGTATGAGCATTGGGCCTGAGACCGACAAAAACGAATACGCTTTGCAATCAGTCAGGTAAACGTATTTTGTTAATCGAATGTCGGCAACAAAAACCCAATTATTACTCATACAGTCATATTACTTAATTACTTATTAGATATTAGGTATCCATACGAATACATTGAATATACTATGTACACAAAAAATAAATCAACTCATCAGTCAAAAAAAATGGTTATATATTTATGACGACAATTGAGGATACAACAATTAAAAAAACACTCTTTCCATATTATACGTTTTAACGGTTCAAGAAGACACATGCAGATTTTTCGCGAAAAGAGTATTAGAATATTAAAGAAACAAAGATATTATGAAATATCAATTATTATTCGATTCGTTGAACTAAATATGCCGTCCATATCTATATATATTTGTTACACAATTAAGTCTTATTTGTTTTGGTTTTCTTCATGTAACGCAGTGATTGTTGAAACAAAAACTTCATTTCTCCAGAGAGAAATAAACCTGCAGCTACACACCGAACAAACAGTTTTAATCAGCTCTCGGTTGATTTGATATTATAATATGATGCAGCATGGTTTACACAAATAATACACTAATACTATAATCACTATTTACAACCTACAAAACGAAATATTTGTTTTTGAAACGGTAATACAGCTGTGTTGGCCAGAAGTGAACTCAAACTCCGTCTCGGTATCAGCTATAAATAATTTTCTGATTTAAATTTAAGCGAATTGTTTTTTCTGTTTCCTTTTTATACTTTTAAACAATTAAATTTGTACATTACAAGTAATACATATATACAGGGAAGAGCGATCGAATAAAAAAATCCGATGTTAGTAACCATAACGACTACCATCACTAACAAATGGTGTATAAAAGTATTGTAATGCTGCATATATTTTGTGGTACAGCATAATATCTAAAATTACTG
Organism: Neotoxoptera formosana; assembly: GCA_022818045.1. NCBI lineage: Eukaryota > Metazoa > Arthropoda > Insecta > Hemiptera > Aphididae > Neotoxoptera > Neotoxoptera formosana. The sequence continues at coordinate 13,566,554 of CM040634.1, forward strand.
AAATGCATGATATAACGCTTAAGCCTCAGACGTTAATTGTGGATTATAGGTACATAATATAATACACCTATATCTATTCAAATTAATTATTAATATATATAGTATATTATGTATATACTATACATTAAGCATATGACAATGTCAGCCGTTAAATTTGTATACTATTAAGAACAAGAAAAAAATTATTTTTCTAATACGCATAATGCACGTAAACAATTCGTCATGATAACCGAATGTCTAATCGTCTATGGTACAGTTCAATTTATCGTTAATACGTAACAAAAAATCTTTATCTAAGAAAATATCAAAATTTTAGTCGATAATATTTTAACACCGACGTTGATGAATAGTTTTTTTACAATATACCTGCGTATTTAAGATGTGTAGGACGTCATAGTCGAACACATAATAATATATCAAATAGGCCACTATGGGCAATAATAATAATAATTGTTTTCGTTTGTGTACCGTAAATTAATGAAGGAGCTGTGTGTAGTATACAGTCCAGCAACAAGGACCAATCGGCAAAAACAACGAATTAGATAAACAATAAACAAAATAATTATACGTATAAAAAACAAACAGTTCGACCACAATACATACCATGCATACGTGTGAATATAATTTGTTTTCTTTCTTGAATTTATCGAAATGGACAGGTGCCAATATAAATACTGTCATGCGAATTGTATTATGGTTTCAAACACGGTTATTCTATATAATATGTAAGCTCAAATCCAGGTTAAACTGATACACATAAATTTATTATAATTTATGAGGAAGGTATAAACAAGTACGCGCGAAATAGAATAAAACAAATCCGAACACAGCGATACGTCTCAGCCAATTAATAATAAATAATAATATAATATGAATAACGTTTGGATATAGGGAGTAGGGGTAAGACAAATATAAGGGCTCATTAAAAGAGATAAGGTTTTTTGGTCAAAATCTGTTTGGAAATTAACTTGCCTTGTCTTGTATCTACACGGTTATAGCACAGTATTAGTAACACACCGTTTATGCACGTTGTGGAGAGACCTTTGCAATTCGAGTATGCGCGAATCGCGTGATTCAGTTGTCCCAAGACATATCATAATACACAGGTTAGGTATACCTATATTATAATTATATTACATTGGTTGATCGGAAGTCGAATAGTTGGGCCAGCATATTATAATATTGTGTTATTAATTACTGATACTGTAATACTAAATCGCATTGTCATTCACTCTACCTCCTGTATTCTACAAAAGGGTTACCTCGTTTATTATATAAATAAATAAAATAAAAAAAAAAATAATATCGAGACGAACTTATGAAAAATACTGATCACCAAGCGTTTCAGACGGCAAAAAATAATATAATCAATTAAATATGATTCCAATCATCAAATATTCTATACATAAACACATAAATGATCATGATTGGATATTACACGCAAATTTGATATTATAACTCATTAGACAGTAATTACTGATAATATTAAAATAAAAAAATTAAAAACTATTATAACGCCTACCAGTGGCGGAGCGAGAGGGTTTTTGTGAGACAATTGTCTCACAGCTAAAAGGGGTGGTGGGTCTGTAAGTACCTATAGTGGCTAGTCAGTACACAAAAGTGTATTTCACAGTAGTTAGTGACACAAAATGACACTAAAATGATACGCAAATTAAATAGGTGGATCGTGTGTACTGCAACTAACATTTTCTTGTCTCACTGTCGAAAAAGTTCGCGCCACCACTGACACCACTAGCTGACACCTACAATTATCTTATGCATTGTAATATTATAGTTACAGTGATTGTATATACCTATTTATTGTTAAATATTACGGACAAGTGTCTAATTTACAATAAAGTAAGACGTATAATAACATGATAGCGACAACAATATATTAAATTTAATATAAATAAGCAAAAAGCTATAATTGGTATTATTTGTTGTATCATAATACTAAGAGATATAACCAGTAAAACAACCAGGATTTTTTTTAGGAGTGGGGCACACGCTTTTATTCAATTATAATTTCTTACTGAGAAATATTTTTTTTTAAATATGTTTTATTTTTTATTAAGGCATACATTTAAATAGCATGATATTAACTTTTATTTATAATTTATTACCTAACTAAATTTAAATACTACTGTAGTACATGGGTCTGGACTCTGGAGTCCTACACACTCTCTGCAATGCGTCAATAGATATAACACTAACACAGGCAAGGAGAGACGTGAAACACGGGCAAGGAACATAAGATCGATATGAATTTCTAAAATTGGATGAGTTAAGATTGAAAAAGCTGCAACCATCATCACATTAGTATGCAATGTATTTATTATAAATCATGATGAACCTAGATAGATAATATCAAAAATATAATTTTAAACTTCCAAATTTACACTTTAATTTGAAAAGGGCTTTACCGATAGGACTTATTGTGGTTAACGCAAAAAAAATGTAATTACCTACTACTAAGACTAAAATTGAATGTATAGACTGTTTTTCCGTAAGTGTTAACCATTGTTATCAAGGACCAATAATTGTTAGAAATCTAATAAACGTCGAGAAAATAGTTACATAAAAATGTCCTTAACTTTTCCGATTCGTATAATATGCGAGTTAAAATATAATGCTAGCCTATAGTGAGGCGATGAGAATAATATGAAATGTTTACCTACCATGTCGAATATTCTAGCCTTGAAATACAATTAATTTCAAATATATAAAAATAAATTTATTCCGCTATTACCACAAAATTTATGTTGTAGAATTCTATAAGTATTAGAAAATGTTTAATGTTTCCATTGCGTATAGTTTTTCAAGGACAAGATTGAAAATGTTAAGTTTAAAAAATCTACACTGGTTGGTATAACATTGAATGATACATAAAAAGTATTTGTAAAAATGAAAAAATTTCCGGAAAATAATTCTAACTTATTAGTTAGACTAACTTAACTAGCCAGACACTAATTTTAAAAAAAACATTATTATGAGTGAAACTCAAAAATCGTGTATTATGGTATTTACTATTTAGTGGAAAACATCAATGTTCTATTATAGTTGTGTAATTTTTAATAAATTATTATATCTAGACATTTTAGTTAAGTTTTTAAATTATAATTTATAAGAATTGAATATCGTACCTTAAAATATATGTAAACAAATTACAATTTTGTAAAAGAGCACCACACATAGAACATAAGAGAAAATAAAACTATACAGATGTAAATATTTAAGAACTTAAAAAAAAAACTAAATTAATAAACATGTACATCATTCTTTACTTGCATTACTTTACTTCACATACGTCGACAATTTTAAATACCAATTAACAATTTTATATTGTTCGTAGAATATTAGAATATTGTAATAAAAACACGCAAAAATTTCACTCTATCGTATGTAATAATATATTATCACTAAATAAATGATAAGTGATAGCGGAACATATGTTGGTTATGATAAAGATAGTGAACGATATATATATATGTATTATATTATGCAATGACCATAACCCATACACCATAGGCTATAAGAAGATTCATTATTAGAGAAACCCCGTAAGGGAGAAATGCTAATTTAATTATAATTTATAGCAGTCTACTTACAGAACGGTCAACCGCGATCATTAATAATAAAATATGTTTGGTAACATATATGCTGTATAGTAGAAAACATTCTTGTCTGCGGTGTGAGTGTATAATAATTTTGGGAAAAAAATCATTTACAGGACCATTTGTCATTTTAATATAGTATAACAATTAAGTGTAGGTATTGTTTTTGTATAATACATTCGTTTGTGGATCAATTATTATCTTCGAATACCTACTTAACTTTAAGGTATGCAGTGACAAATTCCACAGACTTTGTAACAATGTCGAATTACAACATCGATCGATGCCGAAAATAAAATAATACTTATAACTTTACACAATACAACATTAAATAAAATAAAATAAAACGTTTTAATTAATAATGTTTTATATTGAGATGTATAATTTTGCGAATAGCAATAAGACTATAATATAGATAAACTTGGATAAAAAAAAGTTTTTACCTACTATTGGCTGTATACAGTCTACGGATGAAAACCTATATAATATATATATACCGGATTTATAGAGATTAGACATTAGACTTTGAAAAAAAATACACCGTCGAGTACCTAAATACATTTTTTTTTTAATTTTCAATTCTTTTAGCGATCTAGTAAAGTTCACAGAAATTACACTGTTCTAATACATTATAATGCGATCTATATCGTCTGCAGGGCGATCTACTCATGGTCTACCAAGTATGAACAATGTGTTATGTGTAGGTACAATAAATATGATAAAGAATAGAAATGTATGGAAATTAAAGGCTATACATTGAAATTGATTCGAACATTTTATAATCACGGTCATAATCTGACATATATATAATATTTTAATTGTTTTTGTAATATATTTATCATAGCGTCATTACAAAAGCTTCGAAAAAGGCGCAAGGATAATTTATGTATTAATAATATAATTTATTGTACGTTCGATACTTTTTCAATATTTTATTATACTTTATAAGACGGTCAAATTGTATTATAATTATTGTGGTGAAATTGTTTATTGGTAGACCGCATACTATATAGCATTATAGCCATATAGGTATATCGTATATTAGTAGTCGGCACTCATTATTGGAATGATAATAAAATATATTATTTACGATGATACCTGTAGAGTATGTTGTATGTACGTCATTTACTCAATTACGTCTACATAATATGTTATTGAACTCATAATATTATAAGAGTACTAACTTGAGAAAATACACTAGTACCTACGTTAAACTTATTTAAATTTATAATGTAAAGCTGAGCACAATTGTACAAATCATTTTATGGTATTGATAGGAAGGTAAAAGTATAAAATAAAATTCTAGAGTTATATTTTATGACAAGTAGTTTATAATATATTAATTTTAAAAAAAGAATGTGAGTTAATTCTTGTAATAATATAAATTAATAATATCTAATATCATTGATAACCATTTTATAGTATACATCCCGCTGTCTATATTATCTCATTATTGATTATTATTCATCACATAATACATAAAGGTTTTAAATTTAAAATGTTTTAATGAAATAGTACCTGTAGAGAAAACCTACTTTAAATTAAATAGCTACGATATTAAATATAAAAATTAAATTTTAATGACGTGATAGGACTGTAGTGAAAACTAGAGTCTAGAGATAACAATTTTTATCAATAAGACAATTTTATTTTAATGTACTAATTATTGCATACTTGCATACTTGATTTCTTTAAGAATAAATAATAAATAACTATTTATTTGGTTTAAAAACAATTTGTTATTTATTTATGATTGCATTTATAACAAAAATAATTCATTGCCTTGATTTTTAAATGAACATTAATATTTTGGATTAAATTAATAAAGCGTGGTATCTAAATATAGAATACAATTTTGATATAATTAATTACTATAATGACATTAAATTTTCAACGTGTATATAAGGGAATATCTTAAAAGACGGTTCAATAAATATTTAAGTACCAATATTTGTTTCTAATCATGTTCTTAAGCCTCCTTAGAAAAGTTAATAAAATATAATAGCATAATTTTCACGTTCCCATTTTTTTTTTTTTTATTGATTTTCATTAAAACGAACAATGGATAATGGGACTTATTAATTCTGGACGTGCATATATGTCAACTAGCAGAAAAATCTTATGCGAAATTGAAATCATAAAAAGTACATCAGAGACAATATTTCTATTTGTTTTAGATTCGAAGCGAGGAATGTATTTGTTTTCGCTACTACAGCCCGTACAGTTATTTTTTAAAATACATTCCTACTAATATTATCGGAATAATATGTCAATAATCTTCAATAATTGATAACCTTATATAGTTATATTTATAAATTGCGCAGATATATTATAATAATGCTCGGACTGGTTAAGAAACAGATTATTAAGTATTATTTAATGTATATTATTATGCACATACAAACTTCTAAATTCTGATTATGCATTTATAAACACGTACCAAATTGTGTTGTCGATCAAATTTGTACTTCATTAGAAACTGAGAACATAATTTAATGTAATTGTCAATCGATAAAATAAAAATTAAATCAAAATATTGGATTATCTAATATTAAATTGGTATTTGAGTAAATAAGAAAACAAGAAAATCAAAAATTAAGAAATAACGAAAATTTATACAACTATACCTGGCATTGGAAGTAGGTTTACAACTGAATAAAATAAACCACTATAATGAAACTAACTTTGAAATGTATTATAAACAAATCAAAATCGATTTACACGAAAAAAAGGTTTTTTTTTAACGATAAAAAATTATTATTTATTAAAACGAATTGTTTTCACTTTTAGTCACAATTTATATTGTTATTGTATTATTGTAAGATATTTTTAGTCTTATTTTTACTTGATACCTATCTAAAACTAATAATAATAATAATCAAATTACATGTGGTACAGAGTAATTTGAATCGTCATTAACTCACTGAGTTTTAATTATCAGAAAGCAAAAACAGTTTGTTTTAATATTAAAAATACAAATGTACAGTAAATGGAGATAAATTATATTATGAGTGGAATATTGTAGTGAGTGGTTTTTTGTATACCAGTAATTATTAACTCTTCAGTATTTACTGTAAGAACAATATTTACCGATTATTTGGTAATTACTATTTAAACTAACTAAAAATAATATGTAATTTTAAAAAATAAAAAATACAATAGTATGTATTTATTACAAATTTTGTATTCTTTAAAAAACACATTCTAACTGAATATGTTATTTTACAAACAAATAAGTGAATTAGGAATAGTAAGTATATGAATAGTGCAAATTATTTTTAATGAGCAATGTAATAATACATTTTTTTTTTGTATTTATTATTAGTCATGAATTATGATAAATACCTCTTATTTAATATTAATAAATGTTATAATATACGAACATAACTACGCTATGGTAAAATGTTAATAATAAATAGAACATTTTTGTAGGTATACTCAATAAACATCATTTTAATGAATAAAAAGTAATATTTGAAATAAGAACTAATATCATTGATTAAAAAATATACTAAAGTATTTATAATCAATGAACTTATAGATTAATGTAGTAATAAACTATGTATTATATAGTATTACTTGTACTTACCCATATTTATGAGCTATTAAACCGTGAATGTCTGCAACTGTTGTAAAGTATGATGCAAATGGTAAGACTTGTACAGATTTAGAATTCAAATCACAACTCCACGAGGAAAAAATAATTTTCTGATCCACAGATGCAGTTATGACAAATTGGTTGTATAATTTAATACCTACAATATTTTTGAACAATAAGTAGTAAACTATAGTATTCGTCTTATCAATTGTTACAAAGATTAAATTAATTAATAAAAAAAATATTACCTGTGACTTGAGAAAAATGAATGGAAATGGAAACATTACATAACAATGTTACAGTATCCTCATAATGAAAAATTGATAAACTTAAACGCTGGTCATCTCCACCCGTAGATAGTAAACCATAATTATTTTCAATTTCCAACCAATCGCAACAGTTTATACCAGATTGGTGCAGACAATGTCTATATTTAGGTGTAAGACTTAGATCTACATCACTATTATCTATATATTTTGAAATGTCCCAAAAATTTACAAATCCTTTTGTATCCGTAGTTAAAACATAATGAAAAATATTGAATCGAACTTGTAAAACCTTTAGTATACAATTATTACAGTCCAAATTGTCTTCAATTAAACTCAAAGTTTTATTGTTTGTATCATAATTATATAACCTGTAATTTTATAATTTATTAATATAATGTTTATTGTTAATTTATCACCACAAATTGTATATTTCTAATTGTAGTTTTTGTCAAATATTCCTATGTTACAACCTGAATAAATATATTTTTATCTTCGTAAAATATATAACATTTATACAACTATGTTATAATATAACATTTTAATTAACTTTTTGAACAAATAATTTATGTTTTAGAGTAGGAATTTGTGGTTTTTCTAATAACAATATTTTATTTTGTTACTTTATTAAATCAATTTTTTGGGTTTATTACCTAAGAATTGCATCAGAACATCCAACAGAAATCAAAATTGATTTTGATTTTGTGTACTGAACACAAACATCCATAAAACGTGTCTCCCCTTCATTTGAAGGTACAACTGACCTCCAAGGTTTTTTTTCTTGTTTAGTTTTCAATAAATGTGATATTGATTCTTCACAATACATACCTGTCATAATACAAAACTATTATATTTAAGTACAATTATAAAAAAAATAATACAGTTAAATTTTAAATACTGACTATTATCTGTTATATTCAAAGTCCAAATTTTCAACTGAGCTCTACCACCAGCTGTTACGATAATGTATACATTAGGCTTTAAAGTAAGACAAGATACAGAACGAACTGATGATATATGACTTCGTAATGTTAACAAATTATCAACCTCATCATTAAAACGAGTCAATCTAATAGTCGTGTCATCACTGCCAGTTATCATTAACTCATCAGTAACTTGTGCCATGCAATTTACAATCATCGAATGAAAACCTTTCTAAAATATATTAAGATCATCACAAATACAATTTATAGAATAATTTAATAGCTGTAAACATGATAGTCATTTTACTAGTTGTTTACTAAATTTACCAACAGCATCCGATGACCATGTAGGGGTATTTCATTTGATTCTAATTTATTAGTTGAAGAGCTGCAAACAAAATATATTGACTCACAATCATTGATAAATGTCAAATCCCATGCTCTATGACCACCGCCACAAGGAACAGTTGCCAAAATTCTTTGTTCTATTGAACTGTAGACAATTAAATTGCTCTAAGACATAAAAATGTTAAAAATATTAAAAATGTCATACTACTGTAAAAAATATTAAAAATTGTTAGATGTGCATAAAATTAGTTTAATATTCAAAAGTCAAAACTTACAAATTCAGAATTCTGTTTATTTTTCTCATAGAAATAGGGTTAAAAATTATATTTCAAGTTAAATAAAGTTATTTACAACTATTATGTTTTTAATATTCAAGAAATAAAAACTTCCCAAATTATTTGTTTTATAAATGAATTCTTAAATTGTATAAAATTAAAAATTAATTTATTCTAAAGAATTTTGTCATCTTTCACTAATTAAGGAATATGTACAAGTAAAGAAAATAAACAAGATTCAAGATTGATGTTACAGTTTAAATGAAGGTGTATTATTTTTTTGTGACAAATGTATTTCTTTTAAATAAATTATGGTATCCATTTTAAGAGGATTAATTTACACGTTGACTGCGTATGTCTTTTTACAGTTCTTGCTCAGTGCGTATGTAAAAATATAAAAATAACATTAAGAAACTGCTCTTATATGGTCATATATCCAAACGCTTATGAATACCTATTTTAAAACATACATTTAGCCATTCTAAATAATAATAAAATAACATTCAGCTATGCGTAGGAAATAATAAACCATTTACTTTAAATATAGATTGGACGCCAAATGAAAAGCATTGTTGAACGATCCTCGTAACGCCAAGGGGCGGCAGTAAGCAAGTCAACGTGTTAAAAAACTTTAAGTAAATCTTACTTCTTTAAAACCGCAAATCAATAATCCATAAACTTTAGAGTTAATTATGACAAACGGCCATTTTGTAGGTAATATTTCACAACGTATTTCAAACACCGATTCTGATTGTGAACAGACATTCCAATATCTATGATGACCATCTCGTCCTACGGAACTAATGACCGTAAAATTAGAATACTTCTCGTGTGTCCACATTGCAGTAACACCAGCAAAACTGTGAATTTTACTGAATACTTGCAATGGTTCCTAAAATTATGTTCATAAGCTTTTAAAAATTGTTGTTAAATATTAAAATAAAAATATAATAGAAAGAAAATAAAAGCAGTGATTTTTTAACACTTCTGCAACATAGGAATTTGACATATTCTTTTTCCAACGTACCAATAGATCTAGGAAAGCAATATAATATGATCTTTAAAAATAGATTTTAATTTTTACTTTATCAAAAATTGAAAATTGTTTCTAATAAGACAAGTGGGAAAGTCAATCTCAAGTAAACTTATTAGCAAATTTAAAGTTTTTCATAATTCTTATCGCTTAATTTGATAGATTGATACATTGAAAATAGAATGTTTAAATCCCTGTTGTGAGTGTGTTAAACAAAGACAGAAAATCACAGCTTCCAATTCCCATAACTACATATAAAGCATAATTTAATTCAACATTTTTCACAAACTCTTAACTGGAAATTAATAAATCTTTTGGTTCTTATAAATTTCTACTAAGATGAAAATTTAAAAAAAATACCTGCTGATTTAATTTAAACAAGTAAATAGATCCTTCATTACAACCAGCAAGGATTAGGTCTTCATCTAATACAGCTGCTGTTATCCAAGAACTAGTTTTTGAACAAATGCAAAATGTATCCAAATGCTTTAATTTCAGGTCTTTAATAGTTTAATAAATAGAAATACGAATAAATTATAAATACTTTTAGTAATAATTTATAATTGTAGAAAATAATATGTAGAAATAAACAATCTTACCTTCAAATACTTCATAACGAAAAATTGTATTTCCTTTACAACATACAATTATTTGATTATTATTCAACCAAATGGTAGAAACTATTTTTACTTGGGAAATTTTATCAAAAAATACTTGAACACTCATGCCTAAGAAATATAAAAATTACAATTTTAGAAACATTTAAATGTACAATTAACATTTCTAATTAATAATAGGTATTTACTTTTTAGAATGACTATATGTCCACTACTAGTTGTTAATGTTACTTTTGTTTCACAAGGGGATTTCACCATTGTCAGAGTGCAACACAAAACATCGTTTTGATAGATATTTTGACTGGTATTGTCTTTGTACAAGACAACATGGCCATCAGAATAAAGTACGTATGTTCCAGTGTTACTCAACACAACTAGATGTTTTGGATAGCGGTTATCTTTTTTATAGTCTGCTAAAATTTCACTCTTAGGAACAGTGTTTAGTGACCATAACCCAACACTCCCAGTTGTACATCCACTAGCTGCAAGATTTTTTATTTCCATATAGTCTAAACTACGAACTTGAGAACCTCTACTTTCTTCCCATTGGTAAGTTCTTGAAGAAGTTTTCAAACATATTTGACCGTCCTGTACATGGTATTTGTTCATATTTTATATTTATTAAAAGACATTAGGTAACAGAAACATAAAAGGTTCAAATTGTTACTTCTCCAGCGCTCAGTATGTTGCCAGATTGCATTAAAATACTTTTCCAAACCCTAGCTTTGTGTGCATAAAATGAATAAGCTGGTGTAATCTTTGCAAACTTCCAGTGATCATAAGTATTTTGGTGCTCAGCAAATGGCTCAACATTCCAGATGACTATACTTCTATCATCAGACGTAGAACTTATAATGGAATTAGATTTGTTCACTGTGATTGAAAATATAACCCCCTATTTAAAAAATACATGGATACAATTAGCAATAAAAAATAAAAAAAGTAATATGGAATTTATTCTAATTATATACAACTATGATTTCTTACTTCGTGTAATTGTAATCTATGTAAGATATTTAAGCCATTTGATCTCCTAAAAGGACTCCAAATTACTATTTCCCTGAAAACTGTTCCTGAAAATACAATAATATTTTCTTCGTCTTCACCAATTGAAGTTGCTGAGTATCTGATCATTTTAATAAATAGGATTACTAAATAATGATTATTAAAGAATTTTAAAATGCTTATAATATGTAAGTTATATTATATGATTTTAAATTTACTTGTCATGCAGGGTGTTAAGTCATCAGTTCAAGATAGAGCCAAAATATATCATTATTGTTAAATATTATAAATTATTTGAAAGACTTATTCAATAGAAGAGTTACTGTTCTGAGTACAACAAAATTATTTTTGATTGTAGAACATGCATAATTTTAAATTAATTAAAGTTTTTCATTTTTAAATTATATATATATTTTTTTTTTTTAAAGGATACAATATACATCGTTCATCACAACTCGAGGAATTAATTTCTTTTTTAAGATCTAAGCTCCAAATTGTTGCCACATTATGTGCAGATACTGTTAATAAACAATATGAATTCATCCATAAAATATTACAAACCCAATCGGTAGTTATTAGGATACAATCAAATTCGATACTAGAAATTAAAATAATAATTTTAAACTAATTCCATTAGTTTACAATGCAAAATGATAATTACAGAAAATTTATTTTAGTAGTCAATTTATAAATGGCCACATATTTTTCTCCGTGCACAGCAACCAACATTTGTTTGTCATTAAACTGAATACCGTGTATCGAAGCTTTATCAAAGATTTTTCTACGCACACACAGTTCACTGGAGTCCGTGTCGTAGACCAACAAAATATTGCCAATACCTAAACAAAAAACAAAATGTGATTAAGTTTTAAGTGAGACTGCATATAAAGTAAAAATGAAATGAACCATAAATTACCCACCAGCTAATAGAAATCGATCGATAAACTTAACACATGAAACAGTATTGATCAAAGATATGGATTTAAATAATTTTGACTTCTGAACATCTTTGAAGGAAAACATGATTTTATCAAAAAACCACAAATAACTATACTAGAAAACTTAATCTGAATCGAGCAGACGAATGTTTTGAATGATTTTTGTGTAAAACGGTCAAAATTACCGAAAATCAATAATGATTATTAATTTGTATCGCTATTTGTTACTTGTTACTTGCTTTGCATTTTAGATTTTTGATTTTAGATTTTTGAATAACTGTTATCACTTTTCACCACTCTTCACGTGCGAGCGTGCGATATCACTACAGATAAGTCTTATCACGTCAGTGTAGTGAAGCAACAGATATTATATAAATATTAAAATGTGTGAAAATAGCATGGACCACGGCATAGTCGCATTTACCTTATGGCTTATACAGTTATACTATAATAGACTGGCCTTGCCTATAGAGTAGCTGTGCAAGGTGGATATTAAGGACATATTTGACATCAAATTTTATAATTTTCATATCCACCTTGTAGGCTGTAGCTGCAGTATTGTCATTGAAATATTGAATGTCTAGTTCTAGTACAATCAGTACAATGTAAACTGTACTATTATTATTATAGTAATATAATCTTATTATCTTTTCTTTACTTTTTTATGGTGCTTTCGTGAAACTGTAACTATAATTATAAAATAATAAACTTCAGTACCAAAAAATAGTTATAAAACACTTTTATTTATGTATTAACAGAAATTAATAATAATAATAACAATTAAATCTTTTTAATTAATTTGAACACAAATTTTACTTTCTTAACAAAAATACAAAATAAATATTAAACAACATTAAAAAGTAATAAAAACATAACAAATTATAATGTAATATAATATTCAAAGTACATGGTCTATGGAAAATAGGTAAAATTTTATCGGCTTATCGCCGAGAGAACACTTGGCGGCGCGACGCCGTTCGTTGTGGCGCTAGCGCAGCATTCTGACTAATATAGCCCGATAGGTAACTAATAAACTAAATATATGAATTACAAACTTCAGCTGGATTTCGGGCCCGTTTATTTTTCCGAAGACCATTTTTATATTATTATTATTGATGTACCAGATATACCCTCGCAAAGGTATAGAGTTTTTTACTTTTATAATAGGTGATGTATTTTATACTCTAAGCTGAGCGATAAATGTTTTGCGATTCTATAATGATGTGGACACGTTTTACAGTAGACAAATTCTCCGATAGTCCGATTTTCAACATTGAGGATGATTTCTGACTAAAAATTGTATCTAGTCGGTATGTTTGACGCGTAAAATGTATACTTCTAACTTCTAAGTACTTTTCTAGTTTTCTTAATAATTAGGAAAAACAACAAAACAATTCAAGGAAAAACGAGAATATTTTTACGCAAATACCAGCTACCGAAAAAATAGGTTTTCTTATTTTGTTGTATAATTTAAAAACGATTAACCATTGTAGGTATTTAAAAATATATAGACTTTTTACAATCGTTTTAAATATTTGACTTTTAAAAATAAATATCGTTAAATAAATTTTTGCTTGGTCAACAATATTTTTTTTTTACTTGACCTTATGAAATAATAGTTATTTCTAAAATGTAATAATAATATAATATTAAATAATAGGTATGTATAATAATCGTGTGTTATGCAACTGGCATCTGTAGTAATTGGCATCTGGCAATAACAATATAACATGTGTGTTAACCCTAATCCTATTTGAATATAAGCTTTTTGTGTATTGCGAATGTGTATGATTTCGATATATTCTTAGCAAATGTCGTAAGAAATAATTAATTTTTAGTTTTTATATTTGATAACACGGCACTATAATAACCAGCACATAATTCTAATTCAATTCAAAGGTTGATTTTTATAGACAAAGTTCAAATTTGGACGAAATTAAATATTTAAATGAAGAATAACGATGTTAGTATAATTTTGTTGTAATTTAAAAATATTTTTCGTGGGTGCTTGAAACTTGTAAAGTATGTTATAATTATATTTTATACACTCAATGACATTTTTAAATGCAATGTTTTCGGCAAAAATTAATTCAACCTAACTACTACATTATTAATAGTAATTTGGATTACTCTAATAGCAATAATATCATAAAATCCACTAATGTAGGCTGACAGATCGTTATCGCTGAGAATCGTTTTTCTTATACAATGATTTAGATTTTAGATCATTGAATTCAAATTTAACACATCCATGAAAGAAACCCACTTGACACCTACTGTACAGCAAAGCGGTACTCAATTGCCGACCTTTTTATACATTATTATTTACATAGTTAATTTTTCTTTTGCAAACGAATTTTGTTCCAACCTTACTAAAAATCCTATACGTATTTTACATGAAACTAAATTACAACAAAATTTCAGGTTAGTCAAGCTTTTCGACCCAAAGAAAAATGTATTATCAATCTTTACAAAAAATAACTAAAAAAAAAAACATAAAAATGTCTTATGCCTATAAATATAGGTTAGGTTAGGTTATTATAATTAATTATTAAAGATAGTGTAAGTGTATAAACTATAAAGAGTTTGGAGCAATGAAAACCGTTGATAATTTTTTTTATTTAATTGCAATAGCTTTAATTATAGAATTATGACGGAATCCATAACTTTTTCAGTCAAATTCCAACTTTAAACAAGTATAAAAAATATTTAGTGGAGTCAATCATTATGAAACTTGGGACATAGATAAAAATATAATATGTGGTCTATCTTTTGGTAAAGACAATTTTTAACTGCATTTACAATTAAAATTGTTTATGGTTTTGTTTAAAAAAAAAAAACATCGTGCCCACAATGAACCAACCACAATAATACACTATGCATAGAAGATAATCTTCTTTACTTCGTGAATGTTATTTAATTAAATATTATTGTTCATTTTATTATTTGCTAATAATATTTTGATAATATTATAATATTACTATAATAATTAGTAAACAGACCTTAGTAAGGACCTGACGAGTGACGAGTTTATGATAGAAAAAAAAATAAACCACTAAGAGCGCTAGTACTATGCTAGGATCTGAATTAATTTCCTATGCCATATTCTTATCACAGACTCGTTCATCTTTGGGCAACCGCATTATATTGTTCTGTGTCCATTTTAATGATGTACTATCTTAGTCCGTGGTAATTACTAAATACTGTACAGTAGTTATTCTGTGATTTTACTATATTTACTATTCAGCATTTATCATGTTACCATTTATGTATTTGTGTCCTGTGACTTGTGAGGTACTGAAGTAGTGAAGTATGATTTATACTAATTTAGCATCAACAATGACATTCATAACATTAATACTATTGTAACTCACTAGTTCAGAGTTTCAGACTGAACTGTTCAGTACCTCAGATCTCCTGAGTACTGTGTACAATTATGTGTCTAGGCTATAAGTTAAATTACTTCATACTTCATAGCATAAACTCAAATACTATATAGTAGTTAATATAGTAACTGCTTCATAGTATCTACTAAAGTACTATCATATTATACTCTATCTGACAGTATTAATTGCTACAATCGAGTTTGCACCGGCTGGTGTTGTGGTGCTCCTCGGAGTGATAGTGTTCTTACAAGTTACTATCATTGAATCATACTTCGTTCGGCCGTTCAGTGTGGGCTGCTGTCTACATATTATAAATTGAAGTAGCACTTAGTCGTCTAAGATGAGTCGTGGAGGGAAATCAAAAAATGCATACCTGCCTGGAGATTTGGTGGCATTGGGTTCAAAAAATAGTCGTGTCGAACCAAATCCACAAGAGAAACGTGGTAGTAATATTTTATTACATAGAAAGTTATTGGAATCCACTTTATCTGGTAAGTTTTTTAATTGTCCGTGTTTGACGCTGATGATAATCAGTCACCAAATGACAACATGGTTGTAGAAACGAGTATTTGTTAAAATCAAAGTAAATATTTTTGATTTCTATACTATATATAGAACACTATTTGTGACTATTGTGTTTGTCTATAGAAAACAAAATCTCATTATTCTATTAACTAAAAAATTGTGCATAACTAATAACTAGAACTGGAAATGTAATGCCCTAAAAAAATACTTAGAAGCCTTAAAACTTTTAAATAATGCAACTGTAAAATGCACTTAAATTTTTTATTCTAAACAAAAACCAAAAAATTGTTTTTTATTAAATTTAATAAAAAGTTTTGCACGACTGCACAATTTCCAATCTTTTACATGGACTTTTAATCTGAAAATAGAATTCTTCTTATTTAATTTTTCATTGCCACTCATAATTTTATTTTATATGTCATTATTATTCATTATTTGTCATTATGTCTTTATTTTATGTCATACGTATCCGTTTGAAAAATAATGACTTATAATATTCGATTAGGTAAAATCCTTGTTAGCATGTACAAAGTAACTTTTTCGACCAAAAATCTTAAAACAATATTATTAAACCGGATTTTAGTGTTAAATGCTCTAAAACCCTTAAAATACTTTTAAAAATGAAAAAAATAACCTTTAAATTAAAAGTTTACAACAAATACAAATACAAATTATAAATTTCTTATTTTGATTTAAAAATACCTTAAATGTATATGTTATACAACAAGCATCACATATCTTTGGAAAACAATGCATTGAAATCTCAGCCTTATGACATTTAATATTAATATGTTTTTACCATTTCAAATTTAGATAGAAAACGAACTGGACCCCCTATAGCTGCTATACCTGGTAAAAAGTCTAAACATGCAGGCTCTAGTCATAGTTCATTTGCTTGGGAACAAATGTGTATTGAAGTTGATTCCATCGACTTAATTGAATCACTAAGTTATTCTTTTCAAAATCAAGAAAATCTAAAAGCTGTAAGTATATAATTAAATTAATTTTTCTATTAATACATAACATAATAGGTAGGTATGTGAAATATTTGATTATTTTTACCTAAAAATGTGGTTAGGTACCTTATATTTTGCTTGTTAGATGTGCAAGTAAAACTTACAGTTAATGTTGTAAAACCCCATTATTACATTTGTTAAATTGTCATGTTTGACACAACCCTTTTAATTAAATAATGTTTTAAATTATTAAACTTACTTAATTGTAAATAATTTAATTTTAGGTTGGATTACTCTTTGGAGCTTTTAAAATCATGCATACACAACGATTAAAACCGGATTTATTTTGGAGTTTATTAATTGCGGCTCGTCAATTTCCTACATTATTTCATAATGAAGAAATTATAAATGCTTTATGCTCTATCCTCACATGTCATTCAGTCGCTTCAACTAAACAGCGTCAATATAACATAATAGCTGCAATTACTTCTGTCAATTTATTAATAGCATCACACGATAAATTATCTAATTGGCCAGAAGCATTTGTTAAGGTACTTACTTAAAATCTAAATAAACTATTTTTGTAAATAATATCATTATTTTTTTATTTTAAGGTTTTTGTAGAAGACTCTATGGGAGAACGTTTGTGGGTAGATAATGAAGAATGCCGATATTTTGTTGAAAACATAAGAGTTAGCTTAAATACACGTTCTTCACCTTTTATT
Source organism: Neotoxoptera formosana (assembly GCA_022818045.1). Lineage (NCBI taxonomy): Eukaryota > Metazoa > Arthropoda > Insecta > Hemiptera > Aphididae > Neotoxoptera > Neotoxoptera formosana. Next base: position 13,584,766 of record CM040634.1, read on the forward strand.
CCTTTGGATTTTTTGGATACTATGAGTACAACAGAAACAGCGTTATTTACACCAGAAGCTATTGAAGTTTCTATTGTTCCAAGATTTGGAGCTATTCAATCAGTAATTGAAAATATAATTTTAGACGTTGCCAAAGAATATTTAATCAGAAGACAATCAACTGAAGGAATATCTAGGAATTTGTTAAAATTATTATCTATTTCTGCTGGAATTTTGGAGGTTAGTTATTAGTAATAACTTATTATAATTAATATCATTTTATAAATACTTAATATTTTAATTTTAGATTCGAGTTATGGTTGCTGGTAAATTGGAAGTTTGGTTACAAAATGCTAAACTTGTACGGCCAGCTCAGGAATTACTTTTAGCAGTTTGTGTTAACTGTACTTCACGCTCTCAAAGAGACTTTGATGTTATATCAACTATTGTCAAAATGAGATTAAAAACAAAAGCCATGAGTAACTTTTACGTATCATGTATCAAGTAAGTAAAATACATTTTTTCTTTTACAAATGTATGATTTTTATTACTAGAATATATTTAAGTCATACATTTTACACTAATATTGCTTAATATTTATTTTTTTTAGAGAGTTGATTTTAATAAATTCATGTAATTTGCCAGTTGTATTAAAAAATGTAGTTTATAATGAAATGTCAACCTCTCGAAATACAAGTAATATGTCAATTTTTCAAGTTATTTTCAAAGCTGAACCAGATCAAAGTGCATTACTTTTAGCTGATATTTTCCAGGTTTGAATTCTTAAAATACTCAAGAATTATTCTTATATATTAATAATCTGAATTTCATAAATAGGAATTATTGATATTACGAGATGATTATTTGAGACCATTACGCGGTCTTCTAAGAGAAATATCGCGCCAAGTTCGATCTGATTTCAACTTTTTGACCTTTTGTCAAGGTCTTATAGGTGCCAAAGAGCCATTAAATCAGACCCCTGAAGTTAAAGATAGAGTTTTTGCTGGAATTATAGATCTTTTAACATTGTGTATATTTCTAACTGTGTACCCATATATGCGCTCAGAACGAAAAGACCTTTTACAGGTAAGAAAAAAAAATTATTATAACTATAAAAGAAATAATTAATTGTTTTTTAGTTTGAAAAAATGCAACAAGTTATATCAAAAATTCAAAAAGATGGAGTTGTGTGGCTCCAAGATACTGTTTTAAGAACTTATCGACCTACTCCTACTGATTTTGTTCATGCATTACATAAAGTATGTATTATATTTATTACCTATACAATTTTTTACTTACTCCTTTTAAGATTATGTTGATTGCATAGTGTTTGTTAGAGGGATAATGTTGTATATTTCATTTCATGATTTTAGATATTATTAATGGAACCATCTGAACAGTATTATAAATTAGAAAGTTGGCCTCCTGAGCAAGATAGAATAACAATATTTAGAATTGCTACTGAAGTACCATTATTACAAGGTACAGTTATAACAATACTTATGATTGGATTGTCAAAAGAACACCCTTTGAACTCACCAGACGCCTTGGAGTTGGTAGATCAATTAGTAAAACGCGCTGCTTCACTTCAGGTGTATCAGAATTTTAATACCATTAGAGGTAAAAGTCTATATATATAATAATAATATATTATATATGTTCTAAAAAAAAGGTTTTATATAAATTAACTATACTATTTTCAGCTGACAAATGTGAATTGTTTGAAATATTATTGGATTCGTGTGCATATCATCATCCTGATAAAATTGAGCTGCCATTAGGATATACACCCCCACAATTAGCCATATCTAATTTGTATTGGAAAACATGGTTGATAATGTTAATATATTGTGCTCACATACCACTAGTTTTTGGAACTCTAGCCTGCCGAAAATATCCAATGTTAAGAATATTTATTGAGATGTGTATTACGAATAATTTTTCTTTTCCTACATTTCTGGAAGATCTTCAGTTGCAATCAGTTGAAAAACAAAAAATACTTGAATTTGAATCTTATTTGGCTGCAGCTTCTACAAAAGTTACAATAACTGAACAGACGAGTTTACTGTTAAGTCAACTAATGGGTATGGATCCTATTGGTCCACCTAGGCGTCCACCATCATCTATTTTAGAACAACTAAGAGTCATGAATACAAATTTACGTATTGGCCACTTATTGTGCCGATCAAGAGACCCAGATTTTCTTTTGGACATCATTCAACGCCAGGGAACTTCACAGTCAATGCCTTGGCTGGCTGATTTAGTAAATTCATCTGAAGGATCATTAAAGTAAATATATTTTATGATTGCTAAGAATTGTAATTTTATTATTGAAATTGTTATTTTTTTAGTCATTTACCTGTTCAGTGTTTATGTGAGTTTTTATTGAGTCCAAGTTGTCGACAACAAGGTAAATTTAATCAATTACTGAATCATCTGAAAAAGCTGTTAATGCATCCAGAAACTGACCCAATAATAAGTTGTGAAGTTTTGGAGTATTTTTTGAGACGCCTAAGTTCTCCAACTAGTAGGCAACATGCTATTTTAGTAAGTAAATATACATTTTGAAAAGTAATATATATTCATTATTAAATAATTTTGAGTAAGATTATGAATGTGTTTTTTTTAACATGCATGTACTTATTAAATCTCTTAAAATTAATATTGAATTTTGATTTATGAAGGGCTTAAAATTACTATTAAATGCGACTGATGATAAAATCATTGATGTTGATAAAGTAATTGAATCAAAAACTGATGTTTCGTGGTTATTGACTAGTCTACCACAACTTCCAAATTTTCCCGCTTTTAAATCCCAAGTAAGTGTTACAATTTATAATTTAATTTCGAGATCAACAAAGTGAGTTTTTTTAATTATTTGCTAATTTAAATATTTTTAGATTGTTATAGCTTTGAGACAAGCTTGTCAAGTGGAAAATGATCCACATTTAATAACAGCATATTTGACGTTTCTGGCTGAACGGACATCTGATGTGGACAAGGTGGATAGCTTAACTAATGAACAGCTTACTGACATGGTGCTTGATATGGCACAATTAATTGTCGAACGAAGTACAGTTATGGCTGCAGTTCTACCTGTATCAACAGATACAGTTACAGTGTTCAATATTGCTCTAAATTCTTTAGTCAATATATTTTACACGTTTTTAGGCAGAGTAAGTTTATTTATATCAAAGTTTAACTTTTTATTTATAATTTTGTTAATTTCAGGCTAGAGAACCTTTTCGTCAAAATCATCCTTGGTCAGAGAATCAAGATCAAATTCTCGTAACATGGCCAGGTGGTCAGGAATGCACTTTACACATTCTGGTTGTACATGCTATGATTATACTGTTGACTTATGGCCCTCAATGTATTCATGATCCACTGAAATTTGATCATTTGTTAGAAGCTTGGTTTCCAACAGATAGAAAACAAATGCCTAAAGTAAATCATAATTTACTGTTAAAAATTGCTTAAATTTTGTAAATTAGTTAGAAGTTATTTAACAAAGCTTTTTTTTTTTTAACAGGCTTTTCTGGTTGACACATCAGAAGAAGCATTACTCATACCTGATTGGCTTAAGCTGCGTATGATTAGGTCTAGGGTTCCAAGGCTTGTAGAAGAAGCTTTGACCGATCTCGAACCACCTCAATTAATATTATTTATACAGTCATTTGGGATACCAGTTGCATCAATGAGGTAAGAAAATATCATAATATAGAATTTGGTAACACTTAGTATTCTTTTGAGACATGAAAATTAAAATTGTATTTAGTAAACTATTGGAAATATTGGACAAAGCTGTGTGTCACGATCCAGAAGCTATTAAAGCTGCTGTTATGGATAAAGCTTATATGGTTCAACTAGTTCAAGTGCAGCAAAGACGTGGAGCACAGGGTGGTCAAATATTCTCATCTGTATTAACATTAAATGAAGAACCAATGATGATGGAAGTAGAAGAAAAAGTACAATTGTCTAATCAAATAAAATTATCAATAAAAGGTATTTTATTTTAATTATATTATTTAATAACTAATATACTATTTAAACTAATAATTTTACTGTTTTAGACGACCCAATTAGTTTATTAGAAAGGCATAAGAATATAAATGTTGATTTAATCATTAAAAATCTCTTTACTTCTAAGATGGAAGGTGAAGAATTCTTATCTTTATTACAAGTATGTTAAACAGTTTTATAATTTTACTTCAAGTATAATTTATTGTTTAATACTTGTAGTCACTATCACAAGATGCAAAATCACTAGCTCAAAACTTTATGATTGCGATGTTCAAAAATATGTTGAAAAGTAAAGGATTTGTGCGTTCGGTCGTAGCTAACGAAAATATAACTTGCCATCTACTTAAAGTATTGATGATGAAATGTGGCTACAACAAAATATTAATGTCTATTGTTAAATTGATGCTGGTTCAATTGAATTTGAAGAAAAAACAAAATAATTTGCGTACAATTATAATGAACTATAAAAACAAATATGGTTTGTTATATTAATTTTGTTATGGAATAATTATTGCAGATTAACTCACAAACAAGCTTTAAGCTTTCGTATTTATTTTTTTACACAATATTTGTGTTTTGCTTTGAAGCTAAACTGCATTTGGTCTTTGCAAAGAGGCACATATTCCTTGGTGTTTGATGTCTAATTTAAATTTTGATTTAGTGGAGAAGAATAAAAAGACACCTCAAAAAAATAAAAAAACAAATAAATCAGAATTGGTGGAAGTTGATAATTTAATTAAAGGACAGAAGCGTTCACTTTTTGTAGATCTACCAAAAGAAATTGAATTAAAAATATCTGATTTAACAATTGATCAACAGGTAACATTTATAACATATAAATAAAACATTTAAATTATTACTTAATGTTGTTAATTTAGGTTAATATGTTGTTTTCAAAAACAACTAGTGAGAAATGGAATTCTGTAAGAAAATGCAGACCATACTTATTAACCTTGCTTAATCACCACATGAATTGGTCATCGTTGGAATGTGTCTTAGATATTTTATTACAGCTAAACAATGTTGAAAAGTTAGTTTCTAATTTGTTCATATTTTGTTTTTAATTTTAACATTAAACTTAATAGTTATAGCAAATACATTTTTTTCTCATAATAATTATGTTATTATAAATATTTTAATTAAATCTTTTCAATGCTACTCATTATATTATCATTGTTGAATTTGTATTAATTAATTATTATTTTTTTTTTTTTAGATTTGAACCTTCGTCAGTTCTTGACTTAATATCAGCTATTACTACAAATCCAAAATTATGGCAAGGTAGAGAAATGAATGCTTCTAAAAGTAGATCAAATGAAGGGTTAATGTTATTGAACCATGATCAGGTAAACCTATTTTTCTTTTAAACTTTTAAAACTAAAATTATTTGATTTTGATTATAAAACTAATTTGATAAGTTCTGATGGCAGACAGCTTTTGTTCACATATAATAAATTAATTAATCGCATATTATTCTTATTGTACAAAATGCATATAAATATATTATAGATGTTTATGTTAATAAATAAAATAGAAAAATTATATTAATAATTTAAACTTAAAAGTTAGAAGTTTTGATATTTTTGAATAAAGATATAGTAGAGTCTTGATAATCCGGTAAACGCGGACGGCATATAAATCCATTTGTTTGTAAATATGTAGTTTTTTCAAAATTTTAAAAGTATTATTCAGAAAAAAATAACTGACTACCATACTTAAGTTCTATTATTATAAATTTTTTTTTTGTAATTCATTATGTTAAAGTTATTTATTATTTTTGTAATTTAAAGTACAATAAATATAAAGGTGGTAGAAATAAAAATCTTAGTCATTTGAGTAGGATCTCTTGAAAAAACCCCGGTAATCCGGACGATGTTCGGTCTGAATTCTTCCGGACTATTGAGGCTCTAATGTAGTAGTAAATATTAAAGTTTAATTATATAGTTCCTAATTAAAGATATTTAATATTTTTAAGCGTTTTGCCATTTTATTATACATTTTTCAGTTTTGGTAATACATTTTAATTAAATTAAATAAAATATTTTAGTTAAAAAAATATATTTTGAATTTTTATTCTCTATGTATTAACAAAATAGCAAATTCATTCATGCTCAGTTGTTTGTTTATCATAATTTACACTATACAAATGTATTGATTTTATTTTTATTTTAAGCTCACTGCGTTATTATTGTACATGATTGAAGAATGTAATGTAAAACATAAAGATCCAAATATAACTTGGACAGAATTATCTGCATTCATGCTAACCAAGTTATCAGTGATATTGAAAAATTGTTTGGCCAAAAATAACTGTGTAGAAATATTCCACAATATTTATTTAAAATATATTAATAGGTAATTATCAAGTAAGCTATTGTATATCTTCAATGCTGATTCATCTATCTATTGTGTATTTTTCAGTTCAAACATTGCAGTGTTTAAACAGATTTTAAGTCTTGTGTATACAAATGATCCAAATATCATAAGTAAATTACAGTATTATGATATGGATGGCTTCTTAGATCCAATTATTATAAAAGGTATATATCAGCCTAGGCTTATGATTAATTCAGTTATGTTTAATTTAAATTGTTTTTAAATCTGACAGAAAGTGAAGGATGTGCTTTGGATTCAATTTCACACACTGTTGTGTCATCAATTGTGTCCACTAAAATTAAAAGGGACAAAGAATTGAATAAAAAAATATATGACTATGAAATATTAGCTAAGCGGTTATGTACAACTCATCCGCTTTTATTTTTGAGGTAATATATTATAATTGATTTTATTTGTGCTTGGATTTTATTCATTCATTTTTATTCTAGGGTATTTGAACTATTGTCAGCCCCATTGCGCAGATGTTGTTACCTCGAGTTTAGAGCAATGAAATCTGGCCATCTTTTATTACTCAATAATATTCTCGATTTATTAGAAAGTTTAGAGCCAACAGTGTATTTACCATTTTACACAGACTCTCTTCACAAACTTTTAGGGATTTTCCTGACCATTATCAGTGTAATTTTTTAAGTTAATTTTATAAGGTATATAATTTTGACGGACTAGATTTAAATCAACATTTTTCATTTTTAGAATAATTTAAATATAAGTGCTGCAAGAAAAGAATTTAATACACTTTTAACAAAATTTGGTAACCGGGTACACAGCTATATCGCCGCAAATTCACAAGATGCTATGGTGTTTATTAAATCAAATATCATGTGGTTTGGGTAAATATTTCATTAAAATAAAGTACTTTACACAGCTTAAAAAACTTTATGAATTGTTGCTTCAATTCTTTCCAGAAATATCATTGAGAGGTACAAAGCTATTGGAAATCTGAATTTACTAATTAGTCAAAACGACCAAGTGATTGTCTTACAGCCACCAAACGAATCATCAAATGATTTGCCATATGATCATTTCTTTAGTTGTTTTAAAGACTCAGGTAATTTGAATCGCAAAGTTTGTATCATTTGTTAACATGATTCATTAATTATTTGTATTAATTATTTTAAGATTCTGCAAACAATTTATTATCAGACATGGAACGTTCTGCCTATCGTAGTAATCGAGCATTGGAGCCATTCTTAAATAAAGTCACTTCATTGATCAGGAATCCTAGTTCACATTTACGTTTACCATCTCTTGGACTATTATTGCATTACTTACAGTTTAACAATAGTAACTTGTCCACTAACTCTGTGTTAGTACCAGCAATACTGAGTGCACTGTTGTCCGATGATGACGAAGTTTCTAGCACAATAAGGAACCATATTGACTCATTATCAATGTCGAGAGGTAAAGTATTTATAGTTGTAATTTATTCCACGTTTCTTTTCCTACTAATTTTTGGTTGGTATTCACGTGTTATATTTTCGTTATAATTTGAATAAATTTTTTCTTTATTTTTATCCATTTTCTTATCATTAATTTTAGATTGTTTATCATTAAAATCAATCACATGTTATATACGTGTTTTTCACCAAGCATGCTCACCCAAATTTTTTCATTTAATAATGAATTTATTCAAATTCTAACTTTTGGAATTTTTGAATAAATTTAAAGGCTTTATTTTATAATTCTTGAGTTTTTTTGTACTACTTGAAGAGTGTCCATCGACGAATGACAATACAAGATTCTGTTTTTCAAATGAGATCCCCTCTTTGTTATAAACTACTATAAAAAAAATATAGTTTAAATTTTGATTTCGATGTGTCAAAATTATCCGCTAAATAATTTACAGTAAAAAAGTGGGGTTTTCATATTAAAAACAGAAGTTTGTAAGACACTTCCTAAGTGTTAAAAAAATCTCAAGAATTTTAAAATATGGTCTTTAAAAACATTTTAAAATTTTAGAAATCGGATTTTGAATAACTGCATTATTGAAGAAATAAGTAAGGGGGTCCAAAAACTACCTTGTATATATTTTCTTTTACAAAAAATACTTTATATTCAATGTCAAATAATTTTTAGAAATGGCATTGTCTTTGTTACTGGAAACATTCAAAGTTGGCATTTACAAAAGTCTGAACACAACTCCCATGATAACAAAAACAATTTCTACTATGAATCTTCAGTCTGGATGTTGAATTTGTGCAAGGAAATGTGTATTATAATAAATTATTCATGATTTTATGCGTTTTAAGATTTATTTGAGCTGTCAACAAATATGTTGTGTCTTTTATTATATTTATATACAATAAAACATAAACACTTAGCTATTGATAAAACAAATATTGATTTTATAATTTATATTTTAAACACAATTAAATTAATTTTAAATAACATTAAAAGAAAAGATCAGTAGGATTTTTTCTGGGAAGGATTTAAATATTAAATCTCAATTAGAATAAGTTTAGCCAGGCAAGAAAAAAAAGTTTGAATATTAATACATGTATTATTTTGTTAATTATAATATTCAAATACATTAAAACTTAATAATGTATAATCTTATTATTTTTTTTTTCATTTACATTAGTTGTATAACAAACATGTTATGTACAATATTCTATTTTTATTTTGTAATATTAAATGTTAGATTTTCAATCTACTTTCTTTGATGTAATAATATGGAAAACATTTTATTATGTTCCTTCTATGATGAGTGACGGATCACAGATCCCTCCCATGACCTTTTTTTTTAATTACAAACAACAGGTATTTTGTAATAATTGAAGGTTCATATTTTATTGAGTAACAAACATTTGAATAATTTACATTTTATACTGACCCAGAAATTCAATTCGTTAACACTGAACTTTATGTTGTTTAGTTTTAAAATTGAATCATGTGTTAGAAAAATATTAGAAGTTTTAAGGAATGTATGGTTGAGTTTTAGTTAGTATGGTTATATATTATTAGGAATATAAAATAACTAAGGTGAATCATATAACAGCTAAATTATTTAATATCATGTAAGTCAGTACTCAGTTGTAATAAGGAAATGTAATAACACTAGTTTGTACAAATTGTCTTGTTAATTTGTAACGAAACCATTGGTGTGGAAAAAACATAAAATTATCTGTAATGCCTAGTAATTATGCTAGTTTTTATTGTTTTATAGGTCAAACAAAACTAAAGATAATTGAGTCAGCTAATGAATATGTTTAATGTTTATTAAATATTATGTCCAATAACTCACAATCAAGTCTAAAAAATAATTGTTGAGATAAAAATGTTGATTAACATTGAAATAAAATTTTATAAAAAATCATGCAATTACATGTGGGTTCACAATTCTGTATTAAATACAGTTAAAAGTTTCTAATTTGATTATACATAACAAATTATGGACATAGTTTAATTTGATCTAGTTTTTTTAATCAATATTTATTATGTCTACGTACTCTACTACAAGAATCTACTAATAATAAAACTAGATTGTATTTTGAGTACAATATAGTTAATACTATAAATGGTTGATATGGTATTCAACTAATGAGACTATGAAATAAAAATAAAGGTACAAACAACATAACAATAAAACAGCACATTTGACATGAGAAGAAAATAATCATTTTGAAAGGAAAAGCTATATAATAATAATTATAATATTGTAATAATTATTAATCTAGAAATTCTATTTGATATCTTCTTAATAATTATTAATCTATAAATTCTATTTAATATTTTCTTAATAATATTACTAATAGATGCTCTACAATTGGAAATGTATATTATATTATACTACACATACTTTACCTACTTATCGTTTACAATAACTTTAAAAGACTAATAATATCATAACACAGTTTTTATTTAATAATTAATTTTGTAAAATTTTTAGGTTTAAGCAGTAACAATGAAATTAACAATAGTAAATATTGCAACTAAAAAAAAAAATTGTAATTAAAAATATTGTACGTGTTGACACAGAAATCATCAATATTTCAAGATATTTATACATTAATTTTGATTGTCAAAGTAAAATAATAAAAATTAACATAATTGACTTAAGTTAAAGGTTGTAGGATAAGGTAACTTTATGTTACATAATTTATAATGAATAATACAGTATGTGTTTTATAGCTTAATAAGTATAATATTTAACAGATAGTTTTGTCTTTTAGGCTCAATGTAAATATATTTACTTACGATATTAATTTATAATAATAATATGTTCAAATTACATAGATTCAAGATTTAACTAGATTTAACTAATTTTGAAGTAAAACTCAAGGTTTATAAATTTATTATTTTTAATATCCAGAACTTGAGAAGAGAAAAGTAACTATAGTTTATTGACTTTATTAGTATTTGAATTAATTATTATGCAACCAGTTTAATAGTACAATGTTAATCACAACACAATACATGGCCCCGTGGAGTTTTATATTTATATGTCATATTGTTATGGAAAAATGTTGAATATAAGTTAAATTAATAATAATTGGTTTATTTGATTACTGATTAAACACAATTGCATAGTTCATCTTAGGCATGAAGTAAATTGGGCCTTTATTAAAAAAAATATATATTTAACCTACTGAGGACTAAAAATAATTGATATAAGTGTGAATTTGTATTATGTATATCGAGTATATGGTATAACAAACATTTGATATGACTTACTCACCAATAGGAATTCATATTTTAACCATAACATATTATGACATATAAATAATACTTAAATACCATTAAATCTTCCATCACAAACAAAATAGTTTAACTTTTAATCTGAATATATGAAATTGAACATTTAAAATTAATAAGTATTAAATAATGTTTAATAATTATTATTGATGTGCGTATTATGATTTTTTCTTAAACAAATATAACTTAAATATTAAAATAAATAATAATTAATATGTTGCACCAATATTATATACTTAAATACTAAGTTTACAGTATTAATGGTAATGAAACATAAGATATTTATTAATTGATTATTGCTAAAATATTTTTGAATGGCACTTAAATTATGATTATTATTAATTACCATATTTTTGTAGATAATAATAATTTGTATATTGTGTTTAATATAGTAGGTAACTTTAGGGAGACTTCTCGAGTCCAACTAATTTAAAGAAATTATTGTTTTCCAATTTACTATCATTTTCATTATTTGGAGGTAAGATCTTGGAATCTTACACATATAGTTGTCATAAAACGTCTAAACACACCTTTAGCTCGATTCTGCCATTCATTGATTTTCTTTATATTTGATTCAACTATAAAAAAATAAATCAAATTAGAAAATGTCATTAAAAAATATTAAGAAATCAAAATGTTGATCTTACATAAATGAGATCCTCCATTGCATTTAGTCTATAAAATAAAATAAAATTGGATTTAGTTTAGTAAATAATTTAACTTAAAATATTTGTACTTAAGATGTTCATGAATGATAAATAACAAATTTCAAATTTAGACCTAAAAGCCTCTTGCTCTTTTTCTCAAAAATCTATGAAAAACTGCACACTATCAGGATTTGGATATCGATTGAAGATTGAACTATAACACAATCGAACAAGTTGTCTCCTCACTAGAAAGAAAACAAGATTCCACCTGTGCTTTTTTCTTGATTTATATTGATCCTTTGATAGTTTGGCACAAAGGCTTATTTTTTAAACTTTGAAAATGTCTTTCCCTTTCACTGTTATTCCTGATTGAATGTGTTTTGACAAATTGCCATATACAAATGGCTTTAGCTCTTTTAGATATTTCTTTACTAATCACTACCAAAACCTATTTGGACTTACAGTCTACAACTAAACAAATCTGTTCTCAATAATAAACAAACATTTCATAAAATCTCACTTTTCAGAAATACTAAAGCTTCATTTAATATTTTTAATTTTACTTTTAAATGACCTCTACATCACAAAAATGATTCAAAACTTGCAATCCATAATAAATCATAATCAACTTATAACAAATGTATACATCTAAACCCTTTTTAAAAAATACTAATCTGAAGTTAATGAGAAGATGGTGATGAGGCTCCCTTTAGTATTATTACACTATACATCAATGCTAAAGTAATGTAGCTAAATATACAGGGTTCCATATTATTGCTATAATTATAGGTACTTTACTGTTATACAGGACTACATTGTTTTGTGAAACATCACAATCCTGTTACTAGCTGCTTATGTGCATACTTAAAAAGAATTATTTTTATAAATACCTAGCCAACATGATAGGGCGATAAAGTGGTTGGATACTACATAAGGTGTATCACTAAACCAGTTACTACAGTCAGTCTTAAGACCTTTTTTTCAGCACGGGTAGTCTCATCCTCATTTAAGTCGCCAGATAGTTGTCTCAGATAATAATTTTGAATCAATGGCAATCATAGAATATGAAGGTACCTACTAAATGTTTAACTCGTTAAATCAAACATGGTGCATACAAATCACCTATAATTATAGAGTAAAATGCATACAACTGTTTTGGTACCTACTGAATTAAATAAGATTAAAAAATGACGTTTAAGATATCTAAAAAGCAATACCTATAAAGAATAATCAAACCATTTGCGTCGTTCAGGGCGATTTTTTGAACGAAGCATCGATCAATTTAATACAACACCAACATTAGTAGTGTTCTAGTTACGGACTCATGAAAGGTACTTGAGCATTATTATTGTAAAATACTTAACAGCAGGTGGTTAACAAAAGTATTATAGGTACCATGGTTCGTTGTGCTGCTTCGACTTTGGCGGTCTCGATTATGTCATCTACAAACACATTGGCGGCCGCCACCAACTGTGGATCGTCAACAGACTCGTGCATTACAGCCATGGCGATGTGTGCAGAAGTTTCGAGTAAAATAACGATGTACTATTTTTATATTGTTTGAACGGCAGTGAAACGGAACAGAACTAAGATGTTTCGGTTTCGATTTTCACCAATACAGTGAGTTGTAAAGATAACTGTAGGTATGCAAATCGAAATATTCAATCGACATAATTTACTAATTTCATCATGGTCATAATCATAAATTAATTTATTATTATTATTATTATTATTATTATTATTATAGTTATTATTATTGTAGACTATAACACTTATTACCACAAAATATATGAAATTGGGACAATAGGCATATTATGTAGTTCCACACAACATTTGTTCCAAAAGAGTTTGGGACAAATAACCATTGGAACAAATGTTCTATGGACAAAGTGGTTATTGGAAGAAATATTTTTTGAAACTGAAGATGTTTTTATTGAAACAAGGGCGTCGAAGTATAATATTTTTTTGAAATAATATACAGTTTACACTAGCTGTCCCGCCCGGTGTTGTCCGTGCCAAATATTTGTTTATTTTATAAATATACTTTTAAAAAAATCTACTTATCGTAATAGTAATATAATAACATGTAACTAATGGCAATTCATTGTCAATCCTGAATTACCCGTCGTTGTTGGGTGTAAGTATAAAAATGTATGTATTCTTGTCATCTGGCTAGATTATATGAAAATTATTAGAAAATATGTGTACCGTATTATAAGTCGTCCGTCGTCGATCGCATATTATTTCATTACACAATACAGTTTATTATAGCTTAGATGCCTTTGCACTTGCAAATAAAATGTGATAAAACCTCTCCCTCCCCTCCGGAAAAAAAAAATGAAAAATCGGGCAGCGCGGTGACACTCGGGAAGATATTTGGAACAACTGTATGAAAAAAAAGTAGGAAAAATGTTAAATAGTGTCATCAGAAAATTGGAACATAAAAAAGAACTGTTATTTTAAAATATATGTAAGGATCATTTTTTTATTCCTCGTGTTACATTATCGGAGTTTTAGTAAGGATCCCTAATTTTTTTGAAAATAAAATATACGTAGCCTATGTCACCCGGGGATAGTGTACCTTCCCAACGGTGAAAGAATTTTTCAAATCGGTCCAGTCTATTCAATGCAAGCCATCAAATCTTTCCTCTTTATAATATTAGTAAGATAAGATAACTAGGGCCTATAGGGGAACAATTATTATCTATTTACACTAATGTGTTTTGGATTAAAATACTACCGATTTCGATTTTTACCACTCGGTGCTGTGTGTATATTATATAGTAGACCATTGCGTAGGTATATTATACAACTATACAAGGTGTTAAAAAACGTCGGAAACGGTCATTAGACTAATTAGGACTTATAAATACGATAATATGATATAATTAATGAGGTCATTAAATAATATATATTTTACCATGTAAATGTGCAGCAGTGTTATACGTCATTGCTATATAATATGTACCTAAGGTACATATTTTATCACTATAACATTAGTCTAATATTGACAGTTTCCAAACTTTTTGAACACTCTTTATATAGATACAATTTAACTTTTGTATGGGGGAAGGGAATGGGGATCAGTCAGTGGAAAAAAAGTAGAGACCTATGAGGCAATGAAGCTATAACGTATGTTGTAATGTCATATATTATGTACAACAAAAAGGCGGTTAAGCGGTCTAAGCCCTAGGGTATTTTATAATGCCCTAAAAACAAACTTAAGCCCCCCGAAATTTAATGGTCTATAAATTATAATTATACGGCTATTATATAATGGAGTAATATAAATTACATAGAGTTGTAATGAAATGTATAGGTACGTTTTTAATAATTCAATTATAAAACCGTCTTCTTTTCTTTTCTCTTCAATTCGTAATGCTCTATAGGTACCTATACACCATACCCTTACCGGGCTGTATACAATATGACTTATTCAGAATCAGCGGTGACATAATAGGGATACAGGGCGTAATTAAGGGGGGTGATGAGGGGGATAGATCCCCCCCAGAGCTTATATACTTACTAAATCAATTGTACTAAATCCTGATGATATGATTGACGAGTTGACTAAACAGCCAAGAAAATTAGAATTTCTTTTATAAGCAATACAAAAAAAGAGCTATGTACATTATATTATATTACAAACAAAATAAATTAAATATTTTAATAATTATTATTTAATTTAAATATATTCAATATTTATATTTTGAAGAATTTATTATAATATTGTATAGGTACTAAATTGTGTAAAATTTTGAAAATGTAGTATTTTGTGTGAAAAAAAATGTCCATCCCCCCTAAGACAAATTCTTAATTACGCCACTGTAAGGAATATCACGTTTTATATTATCAGCGTGTAGTCCCAGCTTAACAAGACGCAATGATGAGTCGGATGATTAAATAAATTGTCTATATGCCTGCAGGAACCAATCTGCAGGAAGCATCCTTCAAATAAACACCCCACCACACTTTGACGCGACACGAAATCTTAATTCTGTCGAGTAATCCACGCATCATTTAGATACATTTTTTTTATACTTTTACCAGCTATCCTGGCGTGACCTTTGAATATAGTCATTAATTATTGATACTAACTTTTTGAGTTTAAAAATCAGACTATACTGCAGTCTCCAGCTTATACAACAATACAATTTTATTTATATATTATAAATTATAGATTCAGAGCGAAGCAATGAATGTATCGATTTTACAATGATGTATTTTTTTTTTGACTGTGTACACGATAAGTAATCAAAATAATGCTTTAATTTTCAACCTCAGTAACTTTTCTGGTGCGAAAATGAATCTAGTTGGTACATTTGAAAGGTAATTTCTGAAAATTTCAAATAATTTTCAAAAGCGTTGGAAAAAAAAATAATAAAAGTAAAACGGTAATTTTTAAGCAAAACCAATTTTATTTTTTAGTGTAACACAAAAAAAATTAATCATAGATAGGTACATGACATTTTTACCAAATGTTTATTTTAACATTTTCTACAAACAATACAATTTTCAATATTTTTCAAGCTATTAATAGTCTTAAGACATTTTCGATTGTTTTTATTATTATTATTAATATAGGTAAACATGTTTTTGCACTTCCAAAAAACTCGAAAATGTAGAATTCACTGTACCTACAACCAAGTTCTTGAATATTGTATACAACGTTCTTCATACGTTGTAGGTACTAACAGAAATCCATAATGAAATATATGAACAGTTATATTGGTGATAAAATGTATTACAATTTAAAAACACAAAATTATTTTTTAGTTTAAAATTAATATAATTTTCGATTTCAATTCCTAATGATAAGTATATATTAAACCTAAAGTTAAATCTGTTATTATTAATCAGCAAAAAAATTGATGTAGGTATTTAATATTTATTTAAAAAAGTACTTATGAGGAACCTTGTATAAGCTTTTTGACCCATAATGATTTGATTTCCTTTACCAGTATCTTTTCTGGCGGAAAAGTGAATTTGATTGGTACTTTTGTGAGATCATTTTTAAAAATTCCTAATTATTTTGAAAAGCGTCGGGAAAAACAAAAAAAAAATTAAATCAGGGAGTTTTTACAAAAACCCAAAATGTCATACGATTTTGAACATGCCTAAAGCAGTGGCCAGAGTGTAAGAAAATAGCATCTGCAGTGCTATACACTATGCACCGAGTATGCAGTGTATGCACTATACGTACGTGTTTAGACGTGTGGCTTACTGCAAGCCAAGAACCACGGTATAGTTCCTTCCTACAAACTCGTGGTGAGTGGCGTATTAACAAACAGGAAAGGCTAAGAGAGCTGCAGTCTCTCACAAAAAAATTTAAAATACGATTACATTTTTAAAAAGTAATTGTTTTTTATTCATTGTTGTATTACGATTTATTTTATCTTTTATTACTATATATTGTCTTTTCAAACTTTTTTTCTTAGAATTTGGAATTGGCCCTAGATATTCTGAAAGGAATCGTTGAGAGTCTTATGGCGTGACTGACTAGGAGAAAAACGTTTGTGGGTAGCTACTGTTTTCTGTTTTCCTTCGAGACTGACCAACGCGTAATATATTGCGGATGTCCGTTCTCGATTATGATAATTCATATTATGTGGCGGTCGGAAGTGCGTTATATTATCAATTTGGCCAATATACACCGTTCAGTATATAAGTACTCATGAGTGAAAAAAGAACTACGTTAGCTTACATTATTAATACATTGGACGCTAAAGCAAAATAAAGGTAAATAGTATCTTGTCAATGTTGTACGCAAATTTTAAATAACATTAAACGTATCTAACATTTTTAAAAGGTTTTAATTAATATGAAACGATTTTTTTTATCTGAGCTTGTATATATATAGATTGGTTAACTTAATTAAACAAAGAACCTGAATTGAGTTTTTTTTATTAAAGCTTCCCAACAAAAATGTATTATACAGCCATACTAATGCTTAGCAATATATTAATGTATTAAAATGTTATACTTGCAACCTGCAATTATTCTTATAATTAATGATGTTCTTATAATTTCTATAAATAATTCAGTTAATAAATAAATTGTTATAATTTCTTATTAAAAATCTATTGGATTATATTTTAACATCACCAGATTTTTAATAGTTAATTACTTAATAGATACAATTTTTTTTTATAAAAAAATTAAAATTACAATGTTTTATTTATTTTTATAATATTTGATTTTATTGCAATATAATTATGCAATATATTGTGTACAACCCATATAATATAAGCATTTATTTTACCTTTTCATTTCCTATCCTGTATTCATTAATTCATTAAAAACCGTATTTTTAAATGTATTACATTAAATTTATGGTTATTTTATAGTGCACATAACAGTTAATTAAATACCAGAAACCAAGTATATAATAAAGAATTATTCATAAAAAAAAATTACATTATGTTTATAAAAAAATATTATAATAATCTAAGTTTTAATAAAATTAGGTCATTTCCATTTCAAAATTTCGTCGTGATTTTTGGAGCATCATTCGTTTATCAAACGATTTTTTAATCTGCAACAGTGATCATGATTTAGTCAATAATCAATAAATATTATGTTATATTATATTATATCCACAATAATCTATAAACTTACAAACGATAATAACAATAATATTGTTATGTATATTATACATAGTAAATCTTATAGCTATGATAAAAATATGAACATATTGTGTTCAAGATTTATATTGTTTCTATTGCATTAATTATGTATATTGTTTTGGAACCTAGTATCATCATATAATATGGTATAATGGTATAATGTGGTATGCAAGCAACATGCAATTTAAAACTTATTTATTATGTAATTAAATTGCATTTATCTATAATTAAATTTTTTTTTGGTACCAGATTTAACAACACTATGTTTATTAGGTTTTATTTTAGGAGCATGAAATCCAACAAGTTTTTAGCACAAAACAACTTGTAAAATAAGATCACTAATCAGAAACTGTTTATTTTGAAATGTTTTTGTGTGGTGTTAAAAATCCAATGTGACCTAAATGCTACATAAATAAAAACCTTTTTTACGAAACGTGATTGTTTTTCATGTATAGTAATTTTTGATTGTTGAAATAGTTTTATTTTATTTTTCTGTACGATTGCATCACGACAGAACTAAGAATTGACTGAATTTCCCTCTCCCCTCCGAATAAATAACCAGTTTTGAAACCCTTAATAATATAGCTTGACAATTACGCAATTATAGACTATAGTTTGAGCTGTTAGGCATATTATACCCATTTTAATTATTTTTAATGTATTCGGATACAGTATACACTAAACAAAACCAGTTTTCAAATAAATATTATGATTTAGGTATTGTAAATAATTTGGTACCAGAACATGACTTAAATTTAACCTAGTAAAGTATTTTTCTTGCTTTTTAAAACACTTACTTCTTTATTCATAAAACAATATAATATTGACACCATTAAGCCCTGAAACGAGTGTAATATATGTGCGGAATATGACCAGAAAGCAAATAATTCAGGACTTTTCGAATGTGGTTCAGGTAATATAACTAATATAAAATTTGTAATCCCAAGTAAAGGGACAAGAGCCATGGCTGCTTTGGATACTTTTCTAGGACACAAAATAAAATCAATATTAATATACAGAAAATAAATAAAGTTTTACTATAGAATTTCATTTTTAAATGTCCTTATTTTGTCTTTAAAACAACACTTTTTATAATTTTCTTAATTTATTGTTATAAGGGTAAATAGTTACATTATTCTATTTGTATGGCTTCCTGCTATCAAATTAAATCATTACAATAATTTGAGATAGTGTGATTGTAAAATATAAATTATAAGGTAGGTAATTAATTAGGTAAACTAAAATGCGTTTGATAGTACTTAAAATTATAACTTATAATACTTTTTGAAAAGAACCTCATTTCTTAAAGAATTGATTACATTTATAATTATACAATTAAGTTATTTAATAATGAGTAGAAAAAACAAATCCTTTTTATTATTCATGATTATTATTTTTTACAAACTTAATTACCCATACATATATGATATATTTCGACAAAATGGTACCTATGGTTCTACATTTTATCTAAAAATGTAATGGTTAAGCTAGGTATCGTAAAATGAGATATAAAAATTATTTTAAAATAATCACTTTATAAAAAATCACCCATTAATCAGTAGGGATAACTTAATAATGTAAATTGAGACTTGCAAAAGTATATTAATAAATAGTTTATAATTGATTGTATAAACTAAAAAAAAAACTCATATTTAAATGAACATCGTTGTCTCATTGTACTGAATTAGGTAAGTACTCTGTATAATTCATTAAAATAATCATTTAATCACATAATTATGTTATTACAAAAACCTATGCAAATGTTATGGACATTTAAAAATTGATAATTTATCTAATTACATTAAATTAAAGTGTAAAAATATTAGTACCTTATAATATCCAACTCATTTGACGGTGATAATTTTGATTTAATTTTCTTCAACAGCTCTCTCAATACGATGATTAATATTATGAAATTTACCTGGTATTAAAAAGTGTAAAATAAAATTAATTTTAATCAAGTTAATAATAAATATTGAGTGATGAGCCACCAATGAATCATTAAACCTAAACTTACTACGATAATTATCATGCGGGGTCCTTCAAGGATCCAAAAAAAGGGTAATAAACTGTAGCCCCACCAACACACACTAGATGATTTTTTGTAGTAAACCATTGTTACCAATAACCATACAGACGTCATCAAAGCTGGTAAACCCCAACCAAATAGATACATACGAAAATTTATTGAATTTATTCTTAAAACTCTAGATTTTATTATTCTATACAGATATACTCCTTCGTTGTACATCCACATAAAACTAGCAGTTTTAGACCATTCCAAAATGACTTGACTACCTTCACAAATGATTGGCTAAAAAAAATCACGCTATTAATACAATTATAATCAAATAATAAGTGTCAATAATCAGTTTAATTTTTAAAACTTACTGTGTACATAATTCCAAAAAACCAATTGTCATCATCTTTCACTAAACGGATCTGGTTGTTACAGTCCACAAGACAGGTTACATTTGAACGGTATTTTTTTGTTTTGAATAAATCCAGTTTATCGATATTTAAAATTAATTTGATGAACATTTGTAGTGATAAAGCCACAAATAAATTCATGTGTATCTTGAACCTCTGTTCTAATAAGCCCCTGTAGTGAGATAAAAATTGATATTTTTGTATTAGCTTCCAAGCGAGGAGCGATAAATGTATTAGTACATGTACAGAATAAATAATCGAAATGATGCTTTGATTTTCAATTGCAGTATATTTTCTGGTAGGAAAGTGAATCTAGTTGGTATTATAGAGAGGTCAAAATTTAAAATGCCTAGTAGTTTTCAAAGGCGTTGGAAAAAAAACAAAAATAAAATTAAGGAAATACGGGGATTTTTACTTAAAACCAGTTTTTGACAAAAACAATTATATTTTTTTGGTGTAATTAAAGAAAAATAACGTTAGAAGAATCACATTTTCACCGAATGATTATATTAGCATTTCCTATACACCAGTGCTTCTCAGACTTTTTTATCATAGGGCCCCCTTAATTTAATGTAAAACTGACAAGACCCCCTTAATCAAAATTATTATGTTTTTTTTTTATTAATTATATACTAAAATTACATGTACTATTTCATACAGATAAATTATTAAAATGTGTAGTAAATTAATGTTTTTTAATTAACTTTTGAAAAAAACTTTATAATTTAGTATTAAACTTTAAACATGTATAAATACATATAAAAATAAAATAAATATTTCACGGCTCCCCAGTAATATAATAACGACTCCCTAGGGGCTTGCAGTCCCCAGTTTAAGAAGCTCTCCTACACACCAAATAATTATTATTATTCGAAATATTTTGAGTCTTTTTGAGTTATTCATAGGCATAAGAAAGTTTCGATTTCAGTACCTACGTAATCTAAATATATTTTATTGCATGTATCTTTTTCTCTTTGGTTGTTAAAGATTATTATATAATTCTGTATTTAAAGGGCTTGTACCGTAAAATTGTTAGTAAATAAATAAATAGTTTTTTTTTAATTATTGTCGAAAAATCATAAAAATTTGCAAATTTTTTGTAGTGAAAAATTATAAAAATTTTTAATTTTATAGATATTTTTAGATAATGATTTTATATTATTGATTTCAAATTTAACGCATCCATTATAATGACCCACTCGAGATTCGACACTTACTGTACAGCAGAGCTGTACCCACTTTCCCGCCTTTTTTTAATTTCTATTTAATAAGATATACAACTAAACAAGTTCCGAAATATGCAAAAATAAAAAGTCGAATTAATAAAAATATTTAATTGATTACCTTTACTTTAATTATATTAATGACCTATACTATTAGTACACATAATTAAGAATATTAAGTTCAAGACTACATAAACGTAATTTATTGGTTATAAATAACTTATAATTATTAAGAGCCATACCTGATATTATACATTTTTTATTTTGTATAAAGAATACTTGAAAATGTTCAAAATATTATATTAATGTTATTATATTATTTACCTATAAGCTCGTAGAGAGTTCAAAGTGTACAACATTGAGAGTAAAGTGTCGAGTGAAAAACCTATTATTTGTTTAAGAATGATTGTTTTTTTTAATGCGATTTTTATGTTAACACATTTTAGAACAGTTCAAAAAGTTTCTATTTCAATTGATTAATAATTTAATACCATGGGTCATAATAATATTATTATTATACTAATAATATTATTATTATGAAGTACCTACTCTTTAGTGTTAATTATACTTCTTTATTTTTACCGAAACTGGTCAATTTTAAAGTTTAAAAGAAAAACCACGAAAAACATTGAAAATTATGATCATCATTATAGAAATAGCGAGCAACATCGTTTAGACCATTTATGGGTACATTTTAGCACTATATAGATAATTAAATTATTGTTACGTGTCTTTTATGCTTCTTCAGATTCAGCTAACCAAAATTGATTTAAATCTGAGTAGATATACATTTAACAGGTATAGGACATACCACATACATATTTTGTACACCCACATATTATTTTACAGTAACTCGACCGTGTTTTAACGAATTGAAAACACGAAACTCGTTGCTGCTCCAACAGTGTCAGATTTATACGTCATTACAATTTGTAATCTACAGTGTAACAACTTTGGATTATATAGATACTATTTTTATAATGGCACGCTATTGTATTATATGTGGGAAGCACTCTTAAATGTCTGGGACCTGTGGTTCTTAAGCCCTTGTTAATAGTTATTATATTAGATACTCGTATATGGTATATAATGGTTCCTTAGCGTGGCAATCGAAGCGCCAAAACAAATATAGCGGGTGCATATAAATAATATTTTCCAACAACGTTAAAAATGTATAAACTTTTTTTACAAGTCAGTCGGGCCACTCTTTCATTAGCGATATGCAAATAGCTTTTATACAATATCATCACAATATTCAATTTTAAAGTGATTTCGAAAGATTACGTCGAATGGACCTAGTTTACTGTATCGTGTACGTGTAGGTTGGCATACCATACCTATATGTCATTTTCGAGGTACTTAGTTTTTAAAGACTTTAAGTAGCTACACTACAATATATATATACTAATAATATTCCATGCTATACTTGGAATTATATTAACTGCTAGAGTAGGTATAATAGGTATATAGCATGAGTGGTTATGGATTAAAATCTTAAGTCTTAAAATATTAAATTACGAACTTCGTCAAGACGTATAAATCTTCTTGTGTGGTTTTTGTACTTCAGTCTTGGTTAATTTTTATTTTATTAAAATAATATAATTTACATTTGCTTTATAGAAGCAAACTATGTATACTTACTTGTGCCGGATGAAAATGCATAATGATATGATCAATGAAACGATTGATACTAGGCACCCGACTACTTCAATTACTCCAGTGTTAATAGCAATGTTAAGTTTTCGCTAAAAAACAAATAAACTTGAAATAACTTAACAGCAAAACGTATTACCTACAAATTATATGATTTTACTTTTGTGTCGTAGTCCGATCCAAGTTTTTCTAGCATTTCCGTCAGTTCTGGAGTATAACAGCTACTATAATCGGTTGAACCAAATAAATTCGTTACATTCTCCCAACTTCCATCTTCTGTACAGTATTTATAGGCCATCTCTAAAATAGTATAGAATGGGTTTTAATACAATCACATAATTTTAAATGGGTTATTGCTAGGTATAGAAAAGTAAATCAAACATCATAGCCAATTGACATTTGTACATTTTAAGTCGATAGAAAAAATGTTCTATATTTTGAATAATAATGTGGTTATTACTTATTAATTTATTACTATTATTTCACTGTAAATACATTGTTGTTAGTGAATGACTTTTATAACTATTATCATTTATCTGACAGATAGTTAAAATATAATTTAAATCTGATTAATTTAATTTATTGCTCAGATCGTAAAAAATCTTAACACAGTTTAATAATTTCTATAGTTTTATTATAATCAAATTAAAGATCTAAATTTAAAACTCAAACTTATAATTAATTCTGACATAACTAAAGAAAAATAAATATATTGTAATCGTAAAACAGATATTCATTACACTTTAAATTAAAAAAGGAATAGAATAATAAGTAAGTACTCATTTTGTCAAATCCTTGTTCTTTTGGACATGGTTGGGATACATTGGTGTTGGCTTTTGCAATTGGCCAACATGTTTTCTCATCATAAAACCAATTACAGAATTTATCTGAAACAACATTTAAAATGCTAAAATGCTAAATACTCAATACTAAAAAAATTTTATATTGATTAAAAAAAAAGACCTACCCAGTTTAATTAAATAGGTAATAAAATTAATAATTTGTATGTAGACAATATTAAAATTTAAATAAATATGATAATAAATACAAAACAATTATTATCTATAATTATATAATCGAATAGATAAATAAAATCATCAGAAAAATAATTATTGGTTAGTATATACATATATAAACAATAATATTTATGTTAAAATAACTTTCAATAAACTACTGAATCGACTAGTAGTGAAATATATATATTAAAGAATTCAAGCATAAGGTATTGGTACCTCATAATTCATGTACAATAACATTGATTTTAAATTAATTACTCAAAAATAATAATATACCTAAAATATTTTAATATTTACTTGAACATTTTTTTTTTAATGTTGTACGGTTTTTATTTTTTTTTATATCTTAAAGTAGAATGAATTTTATAACACTTACCATTGGAAGTAATTAAGTTATAAGATGAGTTAGAATCACAGGAAGTCAGAATATTGGTTGTCATCCTATTCATTTTTTAATAATCTCTTTATTTTAATCTGTAATAAAAAAAATGGATATGTAAAATTTAGCTTTCTTT
The DNA here is from genome assembly GCA_022818045.1 of Neotoxoptera formosana. NCBI lineage: Eukaryota > Metazoa > Arthropoda > Insecta > Hemiptera > Aphididae > Neotoxoptera > Neotoxoptera formosana. The sequence continues at coordinate 13,609,970 of CM040634.1, forward strand.
TGTTGTTACATTTTAATGTAAAATTGTATGTTTTATTTAATAGATAAAAAAATTGTTAGTAATTGTTATTTATTTTAAGAATATTTTATAGTAACTTAATGTAATTCAAATATAATACTTTTAAAATAATCGTATTTACTAAATGTATCCAAGTTGTATAAAATCAAATAGAGAACAACGAAATAAAATTAATTGATTTAAAAAAAACGATTAAAATGTTTTGTGAAAATGTATTCATAACTAATATATGAAATATTATACGAAGGCAAACCATAGTCCATAAGGCATGTTAAATTATTTTTTAATCGGACGGCGGCGCCGGCGTCTTGTGTAGGCATTTTAATAGCATGTAAGACTGCGGCTTGCGTTTTGAATAATATTTCTGATTTATACATTAAACCGTAAATATATCAAAAATAGATAGCACAAATAGTTATTTTTACACTTAATAACTTTTATACTATTAGTTTTTAGGATTTTACTGTTTAAGACATATCGTTTTAACGAAATTATATTATAACGATACGTCGATACTATTATGATTTCCAAAAATTACTGTTTGGATATAAAAATAAATTCTACCAAAAATCTTTCTATACTTTGTAACCACAAACACTTTACTAAATAATAAATATACTTAACACATAAATACCTATAACCTAAGTTATATATATATGGAATGGAGTATATTATTATGTTTGATCATAAACATGTAATATAAAGTCCTAACAAGTAGTTATGGTAAATTAAACTATTTCAGGTCACCAGATCGATCTAAAAAATCTTATTTTTATTGAAATAACAGTGAGTACTTAGCTATTTATTTCGACTTAAAATTTGGTTTTTGTAATATCACTCCACACTTGCTTATATGACTGGCGACGACTGTTGAAACAGCAGTAGTGTTGAGTGTCGATCGACCACGAAATTTAAATGTAGCTACGCCAATTTTAGATTTAATAAAAATACATGTTTATCAAAACACTGCTATAATAGATCATAGCACAGTAACAGCCAGCATTAAATGATTAAAACCACAAATATAATATAAAAATAGATTAATATGTGTAATTGTTTGTGTCAACTATAGTTAAAAAAAATAAAAACTTTAATCAACTTGATACATACAATAATTGGATTCTTGATAATATTTAATTCCCATGATTAATATAGGATTCCTATAATACCTACACGATAAGTAACATAGTTTAATATAGACATATTATAGGTATATTATATTGTACAGTAACATTATTAAATCTTCAACAAGTTTGAAGAATTCATACATATATAATAAAATATATTATATATACATCCTATACTATATAATATACTATATTGAATTGCATGTATATTATATGTATTGTTACACTATACATGCAACTCAATTCAAATAAATGTTAAATTTATAGCGAACCCATGACCGTAATCTGTAAACTTGTATATTGTAATTTGGTAACTTTTTTTTAATCAAAATTCACGATACCGGCATACTCGAGGGTTAAGCAAGGAGCAAGGAGCACCTGACTTTCTTTTCTCCTATTGAACTTTTTTCGAGTGCTCTTGAGCGGATTTATATACCTTTGTTGATTTTATACGATCTTTGTCTACTCGTGATATTTTTTGTGTTTAATGATGAGTTAGCAAATCTTTAAGAAACGTATACACCATATTTCGCGTACCTTTTGTCCGGATTAAGTAGGTAGTTATAGGATCAACTATTGGCTTTAATGACCAACATTTCAACTTTAATAACATAAATATTATATACTAGCTGTCCCCATGCTCTTCGTTGAGCGTAAAAAATGGCACCTTTTGTATGATTAAAACTTTGTTGGATTTGTTATTTAATACAATACCTACTTTGACGAATATGACAACATTCTCCTTTATTATTATTTTTAAAGCTGCCCTACCCGGCTTTGCGAGGCTATACTAAACTTTATTTACTGAAGAATATGATACCGAATCTCCCCTTTACAGTACTAATAAATTAATAAAATGGCAATTAATAAATATCGACGAATATTTATTGCAATGCAAAATGCTTTGTAATATGTACAATATTTTTTGTCTTTATTTTCAAATAAAAAACAAATAGCACCGATGGTTTCCATACTCTCGAGCACGCAACGTACAACTGTCCATTCGAAAAACATGGAAATTCAAGGTTTTATTCCATATACTTCTAATGATTTAGTAAGAATAAAACTGTCAGCATTTTAAAGGTTAAATATATTTTGTAAATAAAAAAAATTGAATCAATTATAAAACCAATATAATTTTGAATAGAAAATTTAAAAAAAATAAACCAAATAGGTTGATATATTATAGATGATAAGTTTCATATGTATAAATTGTATAGTTTGTATAGTTAAAAAAAAAAAACATTTCATGTATTGTATTTGTTATTATAGATTATAAGATTTATATATTGTAAGAACTAGTTAAGTATATTATGATGTTGGGTTGTTTTGTTATGAACATTAATATAATTATATTTATTATGGACTGTTATATTTCATTTATTATTCGAATCTTGTAAAACAAAGAGGAAGATGTGATGATAACAGTTTATCATTATAATTATTATTTTAATTATTATTATTATTATTATTATTATTATGAATTTGTGGTTATGTGTGTAACCATATTATTATTATTATTATTATGTTGTTCAGCGTCTTCGTGTTGACCACGTTATTATGTAAAATATAAAATACTAAAATAAAGTACAATGTAACACTCAGATATTAAGGTGGTCAATAATTATTATAGAGTTCAACTACAATCTCCAACAATAACAAATACTATTAACTTAATTACTAAATTATTTTTAAAAACGAATTAAAAATTAAAAAGCAGTTTTATTGTGATATGTTTAAATTATATTTATCTTTTGTTAAATCAATAAAAAAAAATGTTAAATCAATTTTTGATTTCTAAGTATAATAAAAGCATTGGATTAATTGTTTTAAATTTAATGTATATTAATTAACATAGCATTAACTTGAGCAAACAATAATTAAAATCCTTAATGTACGCTTAAAGTATTAATGTGGTGCAGAAACAGCTTAATTTAATCAAGTAAAAGAAAAATAATATGTTTATGTTATTTATTGAATATTTGAAAACCCTAATTTGTAAATATAAAATACGAGTATAAAATGCGAGTACGCGTCTCAAAAAATAAAAATAAATTTTAATTAATCAAAGAATTTTAGTGTATAAAGTGAGATATAGAAGTGCAATTATAAATAGGTACCAAGCGAAATAATCATTCATCAGAAAGTTCTAAAACGTATACAATAAGTTAAAATGTGCTTACCTGAGACTACGGAGTACGCGAATGACTATGCTACAATAACAGTTGAATGTCCCGCGTGATTGTGAGTAAAATGCGCATATTCTTCTTTCAGTTGTTTCATTGGCTGTAAACTTTTTACATAACTATATGTATATGCGTACCTGTTTAATTTGAATACTATTTCAGCTATCAATAAGGGTAGAAACTAACCGTATATGCATTCATAACCATTATTTGCGTTGTACCACTATGACACTATTAATAGTATATCAGCAATACACATATAGATTCGATTCATTAATAGTATTATAATTAATAATTCTATTTAAATTACGATTGGTAAAATTAATATAGTCGGAAAATCTTTTTTCATTGTTATTGCATTTTTATTTATTTTAAGATCTAAGTATATATACTATATATTTTTGAAGTAAATTGTTAACTTTCTAGCATCAATTTTTAACCACACAAATTTTCAAATTTATTCAAAATATCTTGTCTAATTATGACTATTGGCTTTGTTATTTACTGGAAGATTAATGAAACAATCAACGCAGTACACACAAATATGAACATTAGATTTTTTACTGCATACAAAGTAAAAACTAACTATAGAATACCTCATAGTTGTCGAATAGAACAACATATAATTCCATCCACACAAGATTTTCTTTTGTAATTAGAACCATAACTTAATTTAATTATATATTATTATATTATAATTTTGGTATCAATAAATGAACCTATAATTATTACAATACACGTTATTGTTATTTTATGTAAAAATGCGTTTTTAAATTATAACGTAACTAATCATTAATTATTAAGAGTAAAAAATATGTTTAACTTTTTAACATGTTTATATTTTTTAATATACAATATAGAAATACCGATGATTTATATGGTAATAATTCATTAACGAAAACCATTAAGAATAGGTTATTAAAAAAGCCGGACAGAATACACCTGAACCAAAAAGTTCGTTACTCTTCTCTCGTCGCTCACCTCAACGAAGAATAGCTGTTTAGTTAATTATTACAAATATTAAATGCATTTATTTGTATTGAACAATTATTTTAGAGAAACTATAAAGAAAATGAAAAATATATCTATTTTAACTTATAGCTATGTGATAATATTTTCCATGGATAATTTTGAACGATCTACTGCGTGTAAAAAATATGTTACCTGTTGTACCAGACATTTCGTATTTAAATTGTCCAATTGTTTTCGAGAAATTAGGGTCGAATGACGATAATATAATACTTAACAATTTTAACTATATGATGTTTAAACTCAACATTTTCCGATTTTTTTTTTTTTTTTGGTCTTTATTGGTATGTATTCTTACAGAGTCATTAGGGGGAGTGGAGCAACAGCGGTAGCTAATTTTAAGAGAGCGCTTAATTTTTTTATATTTTCAATATTTAATTAATTTTTTTGGTATAATAAGACGATTTTTTTTGGTTGCCCAAGTTTATTTTTCAATTTCCTAAATATGGCCCTGTTACCACCCTGTATACTTAAGAAAATATAAACCACGACAGATACTACACAATTTTTAAATCGTCTTGTAGACACGATATATGCTTAAAAAAATGTACCCATGTGATAAATCAAAAAGATTAATGAGCCTTTGAACATTTAAACATGGTAAAGGGTAATGTTGATTCAAATCACGATGATTTAAAGATGTTATATATATGTTATATATTTTGATGCATAATATATCATCTCGATGCGGATTGAAATTTGGGATAATATCATTTTCAGCTGAATATTCGTTGTGGTCAATACGGAATACAAATCAAAATGAAAATGGTATTTATACTATGAAAGGATTTTTATGAATCTACCTCAGCTACAGTATAAATTATTTTTATTACTTTTTTCGGCAGTTCTCGCAGCTTTATATCTTGTATACGGTATTTATTCTGTGTGTGGTATGTTTTATCCACTCATACATCACAATATATTATTTTGAAGTAAACCATAGGTCGAACCATTTATTTTCACAGATCCTTGCTGAAACGAACATTCTTAATTTCAAAATATTTGGAATGGGGGAGGTATGTTAAAAAGGAGTTATTTGTTGTATAGAATTATGATACCATCTAGTACCATTTTACCACAACCGTCAGCCTTGCACAGAGTTACACAAAATCAAGCAATGCATTTAATAAGTACCTATTTTACTACAGAGTTAGTACAAATCTGACAAAAGTTTTGCACAATATATTGATTTGGAATAAATTATGCTCCTCATAATAAAAACTTTGATCTGTTGATAAGGGCAAAATAATTAATAAACTAACAAATACTGTAAAGGAATAGACAAAGACAGTAAGTATTACATTTTCATAATTTGTTAGTAAAATTTGTAAAAATATAACAACATTTGTATCAGATCCTTTTGTTGATATACATAATAAAAGTTTAAAAGAAAGAATATTTCCCCAAAAGTTTTAAATAGGTATTATTAAGCCACTTTTTGATAACGGAGACCAATTATTTTTAAATAATAATATAAAAGACCAGTGGCGTACCCAGGGAGGCTTCAGTCCCCGCCTATTGTTTGTGTTGTGGTATAAATCTTATATAATAAAAGGAGATGTCAATGAAGAAATAAGCAAGTTAAACGAGATTCGGCTATCGATACATTACCCCATTGCACAGCTACCTTACCAAACATTAAAATACTTTAACAATTGTTTGCAACATTGCCAGTTAACTCAGCCACACCTGAATGTACGTTTTCAACACTGAAATGATTAAAAACGTATCAATAGTGTCGGTAGAACGACTTAATAGATTGGCTTTTACCAATATTAAAACAAAAAAGAATTACTGAGTGATGTCGAAATAATCAAATCATTTTCCAAGAAGGGCACCCAGAAGAATGCAATTAGATGACTGGAGCAAGAAAATAAAATACTGAAAATAAATGTATTCTGAAGTTAAAAAAAATAATAGCTTATATGATTTATCGTCTCACATTTCAACATTTGTATAATAAAACAGGTAGTATACATACCGTCTACAGATATCTATAATATATTATGTACGTGTTATAAAAAGCTTACAATAATAAAATATTACAATTACCTACTACCTATACCTACCTACGACTTTTTATTTGTTAAGATATCAAATTATGACTTACATTGTTTAGCCCCCTCCCCTTCCATTGAAAAATGCTGGGTTCACCACTGTGATAGACCAATCATTAATCGAGATTAATAATCGTATTAGCAAATAATAAATTTCTTTCATGAAATCAATATATGGGTTCAGAACGGTCATAAGAACAATACGTGCAATGTACAGTGTATCTAAATTTATTTACGATGCTCTTAACAATAGTAATAAAACAATTGTCATTTTTTTTAAATTTTTGTAAAGCTTTTGATACCGCAGAGACATGGACCAAGGGTCGGCCATAGGAGACCCACGTCCGCGGTCTAAATCTGTTCTGTGGAGGGGAAATAAATAGTCAACCGAAAATATTTTACATAAATGCTGGTTTCTTTTTTTTGTTATTTGTCTCTGTGAAGACCCAGAATGATTTGCTGAACAGAAAAAAAGGTTTTCTGGACATTGACATTTTTTTCAAATCATCCGGATCCTCTCGGAAATTAATTATCAACTCCTGCCGTAGACCATAAATAGTTATCTGGTTTTGGAATTACAAAAGATAGTTTTAAATTTTTTTTCAGCTATTTTAATCGGAGAACTCAAAAGGTAATTTTAAATGAGACTAAAGGTTATAAGTATTAAAATATAAATTGTGGTGTGCCCCAAGATAGTATGATAATAAAGTCAACTTGGGAAAATGTTGTTAATTATTTACATAAATAATTTATGTGATTTTGAAATGGATGGTTCAGTAATCAGTATAATTACTTATGTGGATGACACATGTTTATTGTTTTTAGATAATACACTGAACCCGACATATATCAAAGCATATACTGAATTGAATCAAAAGAATAAATAAATAACAATAAATTATGATAAAACAGTTAATATGTTTTTTCGTTATATTATAATAACTACACAGTTTCCATTTCAAGATTAAACTATTTGTACCTAATTAAAATAATATTAAAAATCAAAACTATTCCAAAATGAATAGAGCAACAAAAGTTAGTTATTAAGGTTTGATATTTGACAATAATATGAGATGTAATTTACATATTTTAAATATCACAATACCTTTTAAAACTAAATAATTTTATAGTAAACCATCAGAATTGTATACATTTTTATATCAATTAATAAGCAAGTAATCAGTTATCAGTATTAAAAATAATTTTATGAGACTGTGCTGCTAAAAATAAACTTTTTTTATTTATTTTAAATATATTTAAAATCTATACAGTTACAAAGTATAATAAATAAATTAGATAACATATAATATGGTAGATAAAAAAGAAGATGGGTAGGCACTCAGCAATGCCACCTGAGACCTGATTCAGTACTTTTTAGATATTAATTTTTTTTAATTATTTTTTTTATCTTAGGTTACAATTTTTTTAGATCTCTAGGCCACTGTCTTTTTTGTACGTAATCGGGAAGTGAGATGGAGGATAATTGTTTGATTAAAGGATTAAAGGATTACTATGAAAGTTTAAATTAGTATAAAATAAAGAGTAATATGACTCGGTTAATTGATTAAGGGTATGAATTTTTTGGTATTTGTGAAGATCTTTGTTTGTAAAGTATCAAGGAGAGAACAAAAATAAACTTAAACCACTAATTACAAGCTACAGAATAAATTCGTTCGTATCTGCCAAACAAGTTTATCTCAATCTATTAAAACAAATCATAAGGAACTAAACATTCTACCTGTGAATCTATTTCGCTATTTATTTTATTTTAAAAAATGTACTTTATTCGTTATTTTGTTAAATAAACGTGAAAACGTTGCATAACATGATTTTTTAATTAAATATGCAAAAACGAATATAGAGTAAAAGAATTCGTTGATTATTTAGGTACAAAATCTTTCAATTATATTAATAAAAACCTCAAAAAATACTTAAGAACAAATAAAGTAATTATAAATATTAATACAATTATTTGTTAATTAGGTATAATTAAGTAAACTAGTATTGTCAGACATGCTTTTATATATCTACCTACGTGGTTATAAGTAAATATTTCAATATTATGTAATACATAATACATAATTTCTATATTCAACACAAACAAATAACAATGCTTTCAAAAGGTAGATAAACCAATATATTCAACTATATAGTTATTTTACGTATTTTTTTTTTTTTGTAAATCGTATTGTTCTAAATAAATGGTTTATCTTATAAAATAAAAAAACCTTTGATTCGAGTAAAGCTATTTAAAGTTCAAATTTGGACATAAGAATATCAAACATTTTAAAATTATTTCGTGGTTAAAAATGTATAAAATGTTCAATTTGTATAGCTAAGGATTAAAAATGTCGAACAAGATTAATTGTAAGTTGTTCTAAATGCAGTTTTAAAAATATTTTAGATCCAAAAGGCACACTTTTTTTAAAAGCATTTTAAGTTAACAGTTTCAAAAAAATTCATCAAAACATCGAACATTTGCAAATTATTTTGTAGTTGAAAATGTATAATAGTATGTTCAATTTTTAAAGCTAAGGATTGAATTTTAAAACAAAGTTTCTCATTAGTAGTTAATAGTGCAACCAAAAAATCTAAGCAATTTTTTTAGATGATTGATTTTTATACACATTTAAAGTTCAAATTTGGACCAAAATAAGATATTTAAATGAATAATTTACACTATCAATACTATATTGGATTACTCTAATAGCAATAATATCATAAAATCCACTAATGTAGGATTGTAGGCTGACTATTGTCTTGGCTCAGAATCGTTTTTCGTATATAATGATTTTATATCATTGAATTTTTTTCTCTTAATGTATTATGTTTTCCGTTCTACCTAGCCTTAACGGAAGAGTAATATCAATGGATATTTTCTCTGATCATGTGAACTCATGTCAAAAATTCTATCACTCAAATTTACTTATTGTATTATATTAAATATAGATTGTAAATAAACTTTTAAAAATAAAAAAAAATAAAAAAATCATTGAATTCAAATTTAACACATCCTTGAAAGAGGCCCACTTAACACTTACTATACAGCAAAGTTATACTCACTTGCTGACCGATTTGTATTTTGAAACTGAAAAAATAATCCATTTTGGAGTATGAAGTTTAAAATGTACGTTTAATGAAGCTTAAAATTACATAAAAAACATTTCCAAAAACGTTAGTACTTATTGAGAAAAAAAGTTTTTACCTTTAAAAAAAATTACCCTATTTATATGCTTGAATATTGTCTACTGACTACGAAGTTAACCAAGATTATACCGAGATTTGAATAATTTTTTTTGAATACTATAGTTGTTTAGGTATTAGTGTAAAATTATAGTTACAATAAGCAATGACATATTTATTATGAACTGTCCATTGTATTAGATGTACTTAACAGCTAACTCGCACTGTCAGTTTTAATTGTATTTTTGATTAGATTTTATAATATGTTATATATTTTTGTAAGAGTATTTTAAGTCTGAAACTCAAACATATAATTCTTTGAATTTCGTATGGTTAAAAATGTAAAATTTTTAAATTTATTGAAAACCAGAAAAAAAATTAAAAATTAAACTTTTAATTTGGGTAAGTAGATACTGAAAAAAAATCAAATATTTTTTAATGTTACCAATAATTAATATTTTGATTTTTAAAAATCTACTCAAATTACAGTTATTCATTTGAAAATGTTTAGTGTAATTATAGTTTATAGGTATCGATAATTTACAATCCTGCAATTATTATATATTGTAGAAATTAGTAGGTAGTTGATGTTTAATCTTCTTTAATAAGTCCTCACTAAAATTTTCAAAAAATATTTTCAATAAAATCAGTATCAAATATTAGTGTAATAAATTGGTCAATATAATATGTAGTAGTGTAGTTTTCAAAAATAAAATTAAAATAAAATAAAATAAATAGTTACCTATTTAATTAAGGGTCAAAGCCATTGAATGCTTTATGGTAGTTAAATAATTTATTATTTACAGCAACACAACGTCATACTCATACATAGAAAAAACAACAAAGAAGTATGTTTAAGTAATTATATACTTAGAATGTAAACAATATTATCAAATTATCTATGTTAAAAAAATATTTCATTAATTTCTTAGTAAAAAATAAATAATTTGATTAATAGTTTATAGTTACATATTATAATACATCAAACAAAATTGGATTATGCAAAAGTGACTATTATTTATACCACTGTATAAGCATTGACGAACAGACAATGGATGCTGGGATGCGATCGCGTCCCGGACCCCGACCTCTTCAGGTCCCAACATTTTGACGTTTGTGTTGACATCACGAGTTTAAAATTAATCTGATATAAATATTGTATCACATGATTAATTGACTATCATACAAGTAAAACAGAACTGTAGGATTCCCAAATAATATCAAAACGGCGTAATACATGTTATTATTATTATTATTATTTTATACCTATTATCGATTCGTCTTACTGTATTTTATACAATTCGTCGATAATCGACTGAGGTAAAGTTAATATATACGTAATTACTAATATTAGTATAATATAATACTTTAGCAGTTTTGAGTTAATAAATGTAGATAAATGATATCGAGAGGTAAGAATTCGTCTCGAAACAATTGCCTGAACCTAATCAACCCGGGTCCCGAAGATCCCAGTCCCCGACCACCTTATAATATATGTACAATAATTGGAATTTGGAAGTAAAACGCACCTTTTGTCTTTTTATGATAACTACCATACCTGCACATAATTTATGCCATTTGTAACTCGGCCGTGTTAAACGAAACTTTTACGAATTCGAGGGTAGACATTTTAGAGACAGTTTTTAAGAAATCGTTATGTCTACTACATAGTTTGCGGTTAATTAATCTATATAAAATATACAGTCATGACAACTTGTCAGTATAATATAAATTATAATGAACACTCGTAAGTCGTAAGTCATAATTATTATAGTTAATTAATGACGACGCACACGGTGTGTAATATTGTATAACACACGTATTTATTACGAAGTCTGATTAAATCCTATGCGGTCGGTATATATATACGAAAAGTGATATTTGATCACTAAACAATCTACATTTTATCGGTAAATTCGTGTGTTTTTCAAAATATTAATTCTGGATACATTTTAGTCACTGCCATACGAAATGTATTCTACTTTTCATAGTTATTCTAACATGGTTGTACAACTCATTTGACAAGCTTTCTTTTTTTTTTAAATGACAACATATATTTTGAATTTCACAATACCCGGAGCAAACTATTTTCCTGAGAATTTCGAATATTGAACATTCGAATCAATAATTTATGTTAATTAGTTAGAAGCATTTAAAGCTCAAACGGTGAACGAGGTAGTAAACCAACATTTTGCTTCCACTCTGTCTCATTCCCGCTCATTTAAATTTTAAATACTATTATAGGCGTTTTAAGTTATAATGCTAATTGGATAATAATTGAATATCTAGCTATAGACTTCCGATAAACTAGATATCGTGTTATTCCTACACTATACCGCAGTAAAATATATACGCCAATAAGGATTTTGAATTTTTCAATCGATACGAAACAATATAAATAAGGTCTGCCCCCCCCCCCCACCACCGACAAAGGCGTTTACACTTTGCATAATATATGTAAACCGCAACCACCTATGCATAATATTACATTATCTAGTTGCTGGGTATTTAATAATAATATATATATATCATATATTATATCGTAGGTCGAAATAATTATACACGAGCACAGCAACAGTGTCGGTTCGCCGCGACTTTCGTCGGCGGGAGGGCGGGATGAAAATGGTCGCTAAGCCTCCAAACGAGATGAAACGTCGTACGAGCGCCATGTTTAATCGATATACACACACACACACACACACACACGCACACACCCTATCGAGCATTTACACTCGACGTACCCGTATTATATTATATATATATATTATTGTAAATCGATCGAAACGGTGCAGGTCATGACTCTCGACGCGATTGTGTGCGTATTTGGATACATAACCGCGGCAGGACTTTACCTATACAATAATAATATTATATAATTACACGTCGCGGGTGTACACTACTGCGGGACGTACAGACTACTATAATATACCTATATAATATACTCGTCGTCGAGCATATTTCCGTCGTATTCGAGCGGGCGATTTTCAGCATATTATTGTACGCGCGTGCAGCAGCAGCAGCAACAGCACCACTGTACAGCAGCCCCGCAGTGCGCGCAGCGAGAGAGAAGAAAAGTCGGCGGATAAGGTGAGACAATTGATTAACGAATGTGGGCCATTGGTTTTGCCCGGATTTTTGGGCACCGGTTGCTGGGCAACATCTCACCTGTAATAACCGTTGCCACGGCGACCAGGAGCCCCGGCGGGGCCATCTGTTGCACGGGCAGAGCTCGGGGTATATACCATGACCAAAGCCGCTGCAAAACATTGATGTAGACTATATCGGAGCACACTATTACTGCCTATTTATAGTAGCACTTATGTAATCGCCGGTGTCCCGTCATCGTCGTCGTCGTTGTCGTCGTCGTCGTCGTCGTCGTCGTCATCGTCGTCGTCGTCGTCGTCGTCGTCATTATGCAGCGGTCTTACAACGGCACACGGCACGGCCAAGGTAAGCCAAAACTGACGTCGACCCCCCCCCCCCCAAACCACTTCACAAAGGGTTCGTCGGTATAATAATAATAATAATAATGTCATTACATAACATATACGGCAAATAATATTTCGATAGTATACCTATAATAATAATACACGTCCTTTATGTTGTAAATTGATATATATATATATTGTATACGTGCGCACATAACGTAGGTATATCATAGAGTATATTGTCGCCAGATCGTCAAGTTACCGCCGACATTTGCTCTGTCGTCTATAATGTTATGCAGCGCTGTAAAACAATAATAATATGATGATTTTTAATTTTTAATATAATTTTTTTATTTCCAAATTCATCAATATTTTCACCCGCCGTTAGGGGCCAACGTACGAATCCGGGTCAACAGCGATCCAGCTAGGGATTTTTTTTCGTATCGCTCATCTTTACGCGGTAAAAATGTAAAATACATCACGATTAACATATTTATATACCTATAACCTATATGTATATATATATTTATGTCTAGGAACATACCCTAAAATTTACTGTTTGAATACCTATACAACAATAGTACAATCCGTAATGCAAGTTTAACCTGAAATATACGAAGGTATAATATTTGCTAGAAAACGTAAACGTCTATACTCTATATGATAATAATCATCCCCTTTTTCGTTTTATCTAATACGGATCGTTTCGTGGCATTTGATTATAATATTATTATTGTTGTTTGCAATACGAATAATAATAATAATGTAGGTAATAATTATTACAATTGCCGTATTCTTTAATGCACCGCGTCTTAAGACGCTTATAATCGAATGGTACATTTATAGAAACAAATCGAAATATTGTTCATAGAATAATTATTTACATTTCAGTCAATATACATTTAAGTAAAAATAACCGTATAATATAGTTAAATTTACACCTTCCACACGATATTTTAGGTAATTTCTATCAATCTAAACAATTACTGATTATATAATACAAACTGTTGACAAAGTACAATTATGATTGTAGAAATGTATAAGTGCACTACAAATACGCTTTTTTAGAAAATCAATAATGCCAATCCAAGTACGAAATTTTTTTTAGATGTTTAGAGCAGATACAATTTTAGTAAATAGTAGGTAAGGATACCCACTTTTACTAGCAGATAAATAATATAAACTCCTAAGATGAAGACGTGTATGATGATCAATAAATAGAATAATAATTTAAGATATTTACCTGTATATAATATACATCATAGGTACTATGTGCATTGTGTATATTATATAACTATTAATTACGGTCGTTTTGAGTTAAACATAAAAATGTATATGTATATGTATATTAAAAATTCGTTGAAATTAAACACCTATAGTTGAAAAAATGTAAAATGTTAATGTATAAAAATCCCCATATTTAAAAGCTTATCCTCACATCGTTATAATCTCGTTGAACAGTTAAATGTTACAAAAACTCCCCCGAATCAACGCATGTTTAGATTATCATAATTTTACTTGTATTGTTGTGAATTTCCACACGAAGTTTATTGAAATTACAATATCCAGTTACAGTTAATTATATTTTGGTTTTTTTTTCAATTGCTTTATTTATTATATAGCAGCTATGACGGGTTAAACATTTTAAAAAAGATGTTAACAGTATTTTGTTAGTAAAAATTGTAATATTGACTCGTCAAATTTTTTTTTAGAAAACTTTTTGATCATTAAATTACTTATATATTTTATTTTTGGATATATTTCATAATTACGGCTAACATGATATGGCTGTACATAGCTTAAACTAAAATATAAAATAAACATCAAACAACATTTCTTCTAATTATATTTTGGATAATGGGCAGAGTATTTTGGTATATCATATAAGTTTTCAAGCGTAGTTTCATTTTTAAAAATCGGTGGTATATCAATAAGTCAAACTAGTTAAAACTTAAAATTCTTATATAGATATATATACATTATTTGTAATTAAAAACAATTATGGAAAATGTCATTCATATAATCATATTCACAATTTAAAAATGTACTTAATACCGTGGATTTTATTCATTTATTTTATTTCAAATACTAAACAAAATGACCGAAAACAAGGCATGAGAGTATGAGACCGAATATTATTAGGTACTCTTTCTGTTTAGTAAACCGCAGCACCAGATAATGCACATTTAAATGGTTTATATAAAAATATAAAATTGGTCGATTAAAAATGTATAGATAATAGATCCAATAAATTTAAATTTTTGAATATGATTTTACTATGTTTATTATTTGTATTACATAAGTATACAAGTTTTCAAAAAAAAAAGAAACTAACAACTTTTTAACTTGTACTTGTATAAAAAATAATTAATAAACATTTTAAATCTCTATAAAAGATTATTACTTTCTAAATTATTGTTACATTTCTGTTTTTCTCTCAATTTTAAAATGCCGATAAAATACAAACTAGAATACATTTTAAATCCAAAAGTTGGACTACCTGCAAAGTGTCAAGCACTTCTTCCGTTCAAAAAAATTATAGCGAACAAAACTAACAAAAAAAAAAACAACATTATTATTAATTGAAAAACCAATACATGCGACATGCCACGGTCCACACTAAAAGTGTTGAAAAATAAGATGTAACCTATTAATAAAACAGTCTATTTCCAAAAATGTCAAAATTCAATAATTTTAAGTAAGTTATAACTGTAAAAATGTAAAAATCATTATAAAACTCTTGAAATACTAAAAAAATAATTTCTTAATCATTATTCATTAGAATACTCTTAACTTGGATACATTTAATAAATTACCTAATTACAATGAGCCGATAGAGTATCAATAGATATTGCTGAGTATATGTGTACTATATGTCTGAATCTATACTTAAGTAGTGGGCAAAAAATGTGTTTCTATTTGAAAGTATATTTCTATAAACCTACGTATTCACAAACATAATAAAAATAGTATATTTATATACTATCTACAATCAATTATACA
Source organism: Neotoxoptera formosana (assembly GCA_022818045.1). Taxonomy (NCBI): domain Eukaryota; kingdom Metazoa; phylum Arthropoda; class Insecta; order Hemiptera; family Aphididae; genus Neotoxoptera; species Neotoxoptera formosana. The sequence goes on from CM040634.1 coordinate 13,626,001, forward strand.
AGTTTTCAAACATTTGTATTACTTAAAAACTTTTATTAAATAATACTCAACGGTTAACAAGCACTGTCAAACTTTTATAAGAGCTTCCACTTTCACACTATATACGCCAATAGTTATGATTAATTGATTAATCAATTTAATAAAATCTGTCTGTATGCAAATCTATTTAAACAATCATTATTCATTACCCAACTTTTAAATTACAACATAAATATAGTGGTTTGGCTAGATTTTCTAGAGAGAACTCATTTATTTATTAAATTTGCATTTTATTTACTATTTTAGTAATCAATACAAAGTGGAATCAATTAATTGGATTGAAAGTTTAATTTTAAATTTCAATACACCGTACCCATTGTTATACACATTTGTCACCGTTTCATAAAACAATGATAATATAAACTGATAATTTTTTTAAAATTAATTAAAATGAGATATTAATTAATTAATTTGAATTAATGTAAACCAAAATGACAAATATTTTTCCATTTTTTAATAAACAAATATATTAGGAATTGAATATTTTAAAAATGTCTTACCTACATATAATATGTCTTAAACACTGTATTAACCAATATATTATATTATTTAGCTCGTAGCTTTGTCTAAAATTATAACAATACATTTTTTTATTTAGATAATCCTCGGTAACTATGGCCATTGGATTTTGAATTACAAGCATCATTATAACTTATAACATAATTTAAAAACTATACCAAAATATTTCTTAAGAGGTTACATCAATTCGTCATATTTGAATCAAACATATTTTGTACACGCATACATACGTCACATTTATAAAAAAAAAAAGTACTTGATTTTAAGACCAGTATTTTCTGTAATCCCCTAAGTATCTAAAAATCAATACTGATGAATAAAAAATATGGACGCTGCGGTGGCACATATTACGAGTTTCAAGTATAGGGTAATTACCAATTACTTGTAATTAGTCATATCATATACACCATTATATTAATTAGTAATTACCTACACCCTCTATTTAATCATCAAAGCATGTGTGAAGGGATACTTAGTTCATGCTCATCATATTATATTATATTAAAGCACGCCTTTAACGACGCATATTTATGTAACATTATTTTCCTATTTTAATTTTGAATACGTTTAAGTGACATAGAATAGCAATTTAAAATATGACTTTTCCTACCTTTTATTACTGATTATTAATGTAATAATGTCCCAACTTAAACGTTGGTTTAAGAGTGAATACGCATGATTTTGACATATACAAATACTTATAAACATGCATATTATTCATGTCCAATCTCCTGTTCTGTACAATATTGAAAAATCAAAACTGTCTTAAAATAGCGATCAATACATTAGGTACATTACTCAAATTATCAAATTATAAAAACGAAAAAAAAATATGATAAAACTACTATTGTTTACTTATTCTCGTGTTACTTCCATTTTAATATTTATATGTGTATACCAGTTTATTGTACCTATACATAATACATTATTTCGAGGTGCATTTTCAATCTTCAGAATGTCTCCGCGCCAATAACTGTGTAGCTCATTTTGAAGAATATATATATATATATTTAAGTGGAGAACACTGGTTAGATTAAAATTTAAAGATAACTATGTATAGTTTATAAAGATGGTATCACTTCAAATGATTACAACAGCAAGTTAATAAAATAGCGTGCGTATTACCATTATTTATACTGTCTGTATAGATTTAATCTATATTATAAATCATCCATATTATACTCAATGGTACTACGTAAAAACTGAAGTGACAATTTACATAATTTATACCAGAATTATAAATATTAAATACAATGTACGTGTCTATATATAGATACTAATAAATAATGTCTTGCAGAGCTTCTAATTTTTAATTAAAATAAATTCAATTCAAATACATAAGGTTTCAATAGGTAGGTGCTGTGATTGAAATAAAATAATAAAATATAAATACCATATTATTTGTGTCAATTGCTTCTAATATACAATGTGATATTATGGAATTCGAAATGTCTCATGATAAAACTCGTTGAAACATCAAATGGATTACCATTAAGAGGTGTCTTACTTATTCAATAATAATTATTAAACAAAAATAAAATAAAAAAATAATACAAATGTATGAATACCTAGTGACTATAATTTCCTCGGAATAATAAATAAATGTACCGGTTGTTTTTTTTTTATGTAGATCTACTTTATAATTTTTATTGTTTGTTTTTTTTTTAGACTAAGTTAAAATATATATATATTAATAGTTAAAAAGATAGAGTCAGGTGACAGAGTTTAGTAAATAGTAATGGCACCAGAAACCAGCAGAAGAAGTTAAAATATAAATCAATAACTTTCCGGAACCGTCTCAAAGCTTCTATAATTATACTATTTATTATAATTCAAACCCACGTGCTCAGTAAAAACAAATTAAATATAGAACTAAGTCTTGCTAAATCATGAATACCTAATGTAATAATTTACATAATTTATCATAGTTTGTATGTTTTCTGAATACTGAAGAACACAAAGTTTCGTTCGGCAATTAGTCATAATGAGTAATTTGATCATACGCAACATGTTATTAATAAATAATAATATATTATGTAAGTAGTCGTATTAACGATGATTTCATAGTTTAAAAAACATATTTTACATGCAGTAATTATTATTATTTAAGAGAATATTTTTAATAAGATGAACAATATATTTTATATTTTTATAAATATCCTATTATACGTATTTTGGCTGACAATGCTTTTTTGCACTTTCGATGTCTGGATTAATAATTTTCTCTAAAAACAAAAGATAAAAACTTTAAAATAAAATATAAAATACGAACCAATTTAGTTAATGTTTTTCTTAAAAAAATATCATCCGGTAAATAAATATAATAGCTTATAGTTTAAAATAATTTATTTTGTACTGAAACTGAGTAATACCTAATATATCGATATTTTAAGTTTAATATCTCGCGTAATATACTAACGGATAATGTTGTTATGAGCACTTTAATATAATATGTTATATGGCACGACCCACAAAATTTTATGTTACAAAAATATATGAAACTACATACCTCATAAGTCATAATTAAAAATTAATTTATAAAAAAGGGAAACCCTTTATAAACAAGGTTAGGTTAATTTAAGTGTCTACACTCATTATTTACAAAAGTCTTAACTTTTTTTGAAAATATTGCATTTCTTACAATTTTTTTACCTTTTTTTTTGAATGATTTTATACTTTATTATTTCATATTCTGACTATTTAAAGTTCAGACCAGTTCAAATCAGTAGTGGACCAACATTTTATGGGGTGCCCCAGTTTCACTCTACTTTGCTCATCTAAACTTTAAATACTTATAACTAGGTATGTACTTATTAAACTATATTTAACTACTCTAAAGTAATTCGAATCAAACACAATTTTAAATGTCGAAATACTCAGAAAAATATTCTACTTTGGAATATAAAATTAAAAATGTATACTAACATTCAAAAGTTATAAACTTAATAAATGTTGTTTTGCAATAAAAATCTGTATATTCATTATTTATACACAATTTACAGTACACACACATTTATACTTAGGTAATAAGTTTAAATAAATTAAAAAGTATAAAGCTTAGATAGAAAATAGAATTGATAACTTACTATTAAAGTTATCATGATATCCAAGTTTCTAAATTAAATAGATAAGTAGGTATTTTATTTTATAAGACACATTGTAAAATAGTGAATAGAGTATTTAAAAACTAAAGTGAACCATTTATTTTTTCAATTGAATAATATTTGATAGTTTTAAAATGTACTTATAATCTCAATGATATTTAAAATTTAATTTTAATTTTTAACACATGGAAACTAATTGAATTGAAATTAATGTAGGAAGGTAGGCACTGTTCAAGTCATTATTTTCTTTCAGACATTTCAATTTCAAATTTTGACATTACAATGCATTGTACATGGCAGGCATGCAATATCTATGTACAATTTTTCATTAAAAATAAATTCTACGTGGCATTGTTTAAAAGTTTTTTACCGAGTATTAGAGGAAGAAAGTTAAAAAAAATTTAACATATTTTAATCAAAATTATTCTTGCTCAAGACACTCGAATTAAAACCAAAGCTCGTAAGTTATAAATATACTATTTTCTTAATTTTATATTTTTGATTAATTAATTTATTAACTACATACCTTAGGTGACAGTATACTCAGGATGTATTATACTTGATTATTAATGATACAATGGCATTCGTAATTATATTCATGTCAAGTTACAAAAAGTCATTTTCAATATAATAAAAATTATGTTTAAAATTTTACCTATAGTGAACATCACGAAATTTGTTATTCAATTAGCACCTAAAAATTAAAAATCCATCTGCAGCCTAACTATAAATAGAAAAATGTTATACTTATTTATTTTTACTAAACTATATCAAATCTAATTTAAATTTAAAAAATAAAGCTTCATAAAATAATGTACAAAATTAAAACATAACATTCAATTATGTAGGTAATTCAAAGTCATCAAAAATCACTTTTTTAATATTATCAAATAAGACCATTATATTTTACCTAATATCAATATTTCTATTACTATTTTTTGAATTCATATGTTAAGTCATAGTATATTAGCCAATAGTTGTTTTTTTTTTATATAACACTTATTTTGATGTTTATTTTTTATAAAATGCTGCCTTTGTTAAATGGCTCATAAGTCATAGATTTCTCTTCAAAACAAAATATAATGACATTATACCTACTAACAAAATTGAAATTACCTACTATAAAATAAATCATTTTTTTCAATGAGATCAATAATATATAAATACTTAACTTATAAGAATTTATGTTCTATTTTTTTTTTTTTAATGCCGTTTTGAATAATTTATTAGAGTTAATGTGCGTTTCGTGATGTGCCTTTTTGAACCGAAATGATTAACTATCACGCACTAAATTTATTTCTGAGCAGAGATGTAGATTTTGAGAATTTTTTAAACCATTTTTTATTATTATTTTCTCCCAAAATAAAGGACGTTTTTCTATTATTACATTCCTGAAATACAATTTATATTTTATACCCAACTTAAGTAGATTATGATACGAGAATATTTATATTTTATACTTCAAAATCTCGTGTAGAAAACTTAAAATATACGTTAATTGTAAAATAAACAGCTTAGTCACTTAACTTAAAATATAAAATAATAATAACGAGTTCACAAATTAAAAAAAAATACTGCAGGACACAAGTTAATAAATAATATATACGATATACTAGCATTACAATCGATAGTTAATAGTTTATTAAGACCTATATATTTTATTAATGCGTATTTCGTAAAAACACTACACGGGTATCAAAATGCCAGAATGTTAAAATGTTAAATTGAGTCAATTTTATAAAACAGATTTTCCCCATAAAAAAAATAATTATATTTCAATAACTGTTGACGAAACACTAGTTTAAAACAGTGTCCTTTCTTTCTGTGAGCTTGACATGAATAAATAAAATTAACAATATGTATAGAAATGTTTAGTAACAAATATTAAAGTATCAAAAAAAAATGTAATTAAATTGATAACCCATTTATAAACAATAGTTGTGGTTATGTGCTTGAAAACATGAAAACCTATATTAATCAATAGTTTTAGACAAATTTAAATATTTTTATGGTACATTCGGAAACACGAAATTGGTTTTAAAAATAAAGTTGTTAGAATAATACAAGACAGTATAATATCTTAATTAAAAATATGATTTTTCTTACAACCATACCTTTTAATTAATTTTATCAGTTTTTGATAGTTAGATGATGATTTACTTTATATTTTGTATTTTATATTTTTAATTCTAAAACTTTAAAAATACTTTTACAAACGCTGCCTAAGGCATTTTGGATTCATGTTTTTAACAAATTTAACTTTTTAAGTTAGTTAACAAAAAAGTAACATAAGTAAATGGAAAAGTAAAGTGTTTGTTTTATTTAATTTGTGAAAAACTAGTTTGTAGGTTTTTTTTAATATACTCAAAAAACTGAGAAAAAGTTAAATTTTATGAACATCTTTAGTCAAAATAATTTAGCTCCTATAATTCATGGAAAGTCCAAATGACATTACAATAATACAAAAAATAAATAATCACTGAGTATTTTAAATCTTAATAATTTTTTCTGTTCGCATTTTTCCATAAAGGTATTATCGTTTATTAGATTTATAGATTTTTCAAAAACAACTGGTTCATTCTAAAAATGAGCTTTTTTGAACTTTGAAGTATACTACTGTTTTGTTGAGTTCCTAGAACTTCCAAGTATATACCTACTACTACTTCTTTGTATAAATGACTTTATATAACTTTCTTCCCTCGGTATCACCTACGAATAAAAAAAATAATAAAGAAAAATATATTATGTCTACATAAAAACTTTTAAAAAACTTGTGATATTTCCTAGAATATATAATATAGGTTTTTTTCTTACAATCCAGTCACAAATTACGTAACAATAAGCCAATTTAGCGAACATTTTACAGTCCTTATAGTTTATTCAATAAAATAACTACCTATGCCGAACGTGATTAAATGGTTGGTTTCATATTGTTTCAGACTTGTACCCAATAATGTTCCATGCGTTTTATTGTCATATTTAGAAAGTTTGTAAATAGAATTCCTTGTAAACCTTATATTAACTATATATGACATAGGTTGTATATTATATTATGTATACATATATAAGTATATAATATATATGCATGTAATATGTGTACATATTATGTATCCATTTGTGTGTACAGCTTCCCTACAAAAATAAATTTGAAGAAAATGTTTTCTATTATAAATGTCAAATACTTACACAGGGTCGATTACGTAATTGTGTTCTGTAGTTTTCTTTTGCAAACCCGGTGAACCCAAATAATTATCCCATGTCAATCAAAAAAAGAACAATGCAAATACACCTGACAAAATAAATTCATTTATGTAATCATTTTATACAATTAATTTATACATTTGTGTATGGTTTCTCAATAAATATTTTCTATTATACGGTTTGATACAAGTCGATTGTACCGTTATATTATTAGTTATTATTATTATTAACTAGTTAATGTCAACAAAGAAAACATTTTATGATTGATACACTTTAAAGGCATTGTATTTGAAGTTATAATTACTATATAACATTTTTAAATACCTTACTAAACTAAATGTGACATAAGATTCTAAAATTACGTATTACCAAATAATATTTTTAGAAAATGACTACAAACTACTATTTAACAGCTTTATTTGCAACATAGGTATAACAGAATTTAAAATTTTTCACTATTTCAATTATTTTGATACAAGGTTATGAATTTTAATATTATACTTCATCCAAAAAAAATATTTTAATATATTCCTAAAACCATAGCTCACGTTTTTTAAATATGATTATGAGTTTGAAACATGACATAGGTATTATACATTGAACTGAAGAAACCTCCTCTCAGAAACGTTTATTTTAATCAAAACCATTAAACACAAATTCATGTTTATATAAAACGATAGGTAATATTATATTTCAGTACATTCTATCTTCTAGCAATATGAGTAAAAACATATTACTTATGACTTTATGAGTATCCTACACAAAATGTATACTCAGTTCGCTAAAACCAGAGCGAATCACATCTTAAGTTTGTATCGCAACTAAATAAGTAGTTTTTAGTATCGTCATTTTTAGTTAATGCCAATATGTATGTCATATTGTCATTGAAATGTTATTTTATTCTAATTTTAGACTGTATTAAGAATCTGGAAGACTGCGGAGATAAAATATGGAAGAAATGCAATGTGACCAGCTCAGTGGACCATTCGCCACACCCTTCGTGGGATAATGTGTGCGTTGAACAACTTGTGTGGACATTTAATATACACGCATACGGATTTGCCTGTCTTTTCTTCATTTTATCGTTTTATGCCGTTTTTTCAATCTTAAACATCAGGTTAGTCTATACTAGTTATATTAGTTTTTGACATACCACAACGTTACATTTATAAACTACCTTCTATGCGCAGTTATCATATTTAGGATGTTAGGATGATAGATCATATTATGCAAGAAACTTAGCGGAAACTAAATCTACAAGTTTTTAAAATAAATAAATACTTGCCAATACAAAAACAATAACTAAATATATCAGATATTATTATATAACTGGTTTTTTTGTTAAACATTTATGATGATTGATCAGAGTTTAAAAATGTTACTGTGTACAATATATACCTAAGAAGCACATTAAATATATGTCTATATAGGTATATATATTAAATTTATAAATCACGATTAATGAATAAAAAATAAAAATACTTTATTTACATTAAGAATTAAAAATAATTATTTTTCTAAAGCACCTACCAGCTGTGTCCATTTAAAAATGTGTGAGGTCAGAGGAGCTATATATTATATAACTATTGGAGCACGTTTGTCGTTTACCATCTCAAAAATTGTTTTCATAAACAAAAAAAAAATTTAAAACGTCATATGTAAAAACTGTAATAGCTACCTCGATCCACTTGGAAAATAATATTGGTTTTGCTCTTCTGTAAAATGTAGAAAAAGTGACTTACCTTGTTATGTATAGAGCGCCCACGTTTAACTTTTCTAAGTTAATAAATGTGTTTCAAGAGTACATTTTTAAATGTGAAATTTTTTAAATCACAATCACTTCGTTTACAATATAGGTAAATACACTAGGAGTGCATAGTTGTATATTATATGAATATAATAGGTTCATTTATTTACCACCTATTTGCATATGTTAATACATTTGTACTCGTTTTAATTAAAGATCACAGACGGCTAACAGAAAACCATACATGGCAGCAATTAATGCGTTATTACTGGCTACAGGTATTTGTAGGGCGTTTGTGTTATTTGTCGACCCGTATAATACAAGACGAGTAAGTCGATGTCAATTAACCTTGTGAAAACATACTTAATTCATTATGTTTCAGAACATTTCATCCGTTGTCACACATTTGACATGGGATCTTGGCTTATGCAGCTTAGTGACAGCCCTGTCCTTATTACAATTAGCCTATTTACAACTAACTCAAGTACGTTTAAAATTAATCAATATAAACTTTTGCAAACCAAAACTTATTTTTAAATTATTTTTTAAATATAGTTGCAAGCGGGACCTTCAAATATGAGACGTAAATCAGTCGTAGTGACAGCTACTGTATTAATTGTTGGAGTTCTTGTTCCAGCAGATATAGTTGCATCCGTTGATTACAAATTATGGGTATTTCATTAACTACAGAAAAACAATTACCAACAAACAATAATATCAAAAATTACCGTAATAACAGGTTTTAGGTAATGCCGTGCGTATTCTTTTGCATATTTGGGGAATTTGGCTTTGCTGTTTCTTCCTTTACTTAGGTGTTAAAGTAATGACACTTGTTAAGCGCATGCCAAAGTCGGTCTTACAAAACTTTGATTCACGACACAAGGGTAAGTGAGAGTCACACTGTGTGCTATAATATTAAATATATTTAATATGGAGAAACTTAATAATCATTAGGTAAACATTTTAATATTTTAATCGATTATTAGACTCTGTTGTAGTAATTATTAAAGTCTAGTATGGTTATTAGTTATGTAAGCAATATTCTTCTTCTACAGACCGAATATGTATAAAAATATCTAAAAAAATTTAATAAACAAATTTCATAAGTTTTTGAAGAATTATTACAATAATTCTTTCAATAGTTTGTTCAGCATTAAATGTTGTTACCTTCTCCATGCAAACTAAAAAATATAGAATATATTATTAATGAATGTATAATAATATTAACCTTGTATTAAAATATCAAGTCATAATACCTAAAAAACTACAAATTGTATTATAATCATTATAAGAATCTATAATCTTGCAAAAATATTTTTATAATACTTAATAATTGTAATTGTCACTATGTCACACAAAATCTAAGACTCGTCTACAATTACATAAAAAGAACGGTTGTAAAATTAAATTCCTAGTATTTAAAATTATAAATTCAAGGAAATAAACGAAATAGGTAATATTCATAGCAAATTTCTTTACTTCTAAAATTACAATAATTTTATTATTGTATTAGAATTTTGAGAATTGTGAAAATAATCTTAGGTAGGTACTATTATATTTAACTATCCAAACTTTAAAATGTAAATTAAACGTTTTAATAAACAAAAAAAAAGTATAAACTAATTTCCAAAAAAATAATAAGAATATTATCCCGGAAAATTATATTTTTAAAAATAAAATAAATAAGGCATACTATTAACTATATTAAGCTTAAAAATATTTGTTATATTTAATAGGTAATAACTATAGTAAAATACATATCTACAAATAAATTGGTATACCTATTATAATTAATAAAATACATTTTAAAATTGATCATGTTACATTATCATCATGCATTCATATCTATATCGAATATTTCATATTTGTATGGTATTATTTTAAATAGGTATAATGCAGTTAGGAATATTAGCTCCGTACAATAACTTAGCTACCTCAATGGCAGCAGCATTTGTACCAGCACTATTAGTTCCACATCAATCAAAATCAGATTCCAAAGATAGGCCAAGTAAGTTTGATGAACATGAAATTAGTCTTAATTAATAGTCTAATATTAATATCAACTTATGGAATTAAGCTGTCAAGATAACGGCACCATCAGAAGTTGCTAACAGCTTTAATAGAATGAACCGTAGAGCTAGTAGTTTTGTGCAAAGACAAAAAAGATCTGGATCATTGTTAAGCCCAACTACACCTTCGAGAAGATCGAGCGAAGTTCAAAATATCATTCAAAGTAATTGACTACCTAATACATTGTATCATATAATATAAAAATGTAAATTGTTTTACAACGTAATATATGTTTATCGCAGAACGACTGAGTTGTGTGGAAGGAAGTAAGCAATTTCTGGTGTTAAGTCCTAATAACAATGCAAGCGACAGTACAGAACCTGAAGAAAGTTCCTGGCGTAAGAGTTTTGCTAAATCAATATCATGGCAATTCCCAAAAACTGGAGAATCTGGCATAACAAATGATACTTCACCAACAACTTCGTCATCGTTACTTACACCATTACAAGTAAAATTCACATATATATATAACGCATTATTTTAAGCACAATATAATTTGCTTAAGGTACATCACATTGATAGCAGGTTGGCTGTTTTTCTTGATTGAAAATATGATAATAGTTGATGCGTGTATGACCAATTCTTGTTCTGGTGGTGTTCTACTAAGATATTGTTACCACAAGAACTGGACTGTGTTAGTGAATAGTGGAAGACTGCTAAATGTGGATGGTTTTTTTAATATTTTTTTAATTTGTTGTCTGTTGTACAGTGTCATAGAATTTCCACTGCTAAGTGGAGATACTGTTGATTATTTTTAATAGATCTTTTTACATCATACGTTAGTGACTTTATTTCAGCTGATTCAAGGGATAATATAACATTGTTTCTAATATATCACATCTTCATTACCAGTAATACCAGTGTGTGAATATACCCATGTGCACTCAATATTATTTGAGTTAGCTGTAATATTGAGTATTGGTTGGGATATTTTATTTGATGGATTAGTTGATAGTAGAGAAGTTAGGGCGCTGAGAGAGTCACTGTTATGATAAATGACTTATTTATAGGAATGGATTCGGTGTAGATAATTACTTCTTCGATGGCAATGATTTTTGCCGTGAAGATACTGACCTCAATAGGACATAGGTAGGTAGTTTTTAGAGTCTTTTTGACTGAACCTACAATGAATAATGACACAACTTAAGCGACTTAAGCCACTCCATCAACATGGGGGAAGCGTTAAGTAAAACCAACACAGATGCTATTTATAATTTTTACAAGGCATACTAGACTTATAAATGTATTATGAATAAACAATTTAAATGTAAATGAGTATGTTTTTTTTTTTAATCCTATTTTATCCCTCAATTATGTATAATGTATACACTATACAGCCTAACGGCTATATTATGTAATTGCCAAGTTATAATTTAATATTTAAATGTAATTTGTCTTAATTGTTGAGCTGTAATAGTTTTGAATTAAGAGCTAAATAAAAAAAAATCCTATTCACTATTATCTATATGACTATGTGTAAAACAATATATTATAATAGATAGATATAGATATAGATTATATAGATATAGGTAGATGATATAAAACCTATGTAAAACTATATAGGCTAATGACCCAAGTGATCAAAGCGTCTAAAGAAAAAAATTTGCTTATGATTACAATATTTGTTATTTTTAGCCACAAAGAAGTTTTAGACTGAAGTCTACCGGTCAAGCAGATCAGGAAACCAGACCTACAACCAGACATTCAAGCAGTTTTTCAGATTTAGTCAGTATTCAATTATACTCATAAAATGTAAATCATACACTAACTGACATTGAAACGTAATACTGTTCATTTTGTTTTAGAGTTCTGAAATGACATTAAGTACGATATTAAATCATATAGCATTTGTAAATCGAGGAAATGGAACAGGAGATGCTAAAATGGACAACGTTCGAAGACGTGCCTCAAAAGTCGCTATTACTAAATCAGAAATCGTTTTAGTGATAAAAACCGTACATGTCTGTGCAGGACTGGCAATGTTATTATGTTTTTTTAACTTTGCTACAGATATTAATTTGATTGGTGAGTATAAGGTCGAATTAATATATAAGAGGGAATGGATGTTATTGCTATAAACAATTGAAAAATATGCATGCACTATTATGAGCTAGAATGTATAAAAATATGCTTCAAATTTATTGAAAATATGCATCTATAAAAATGAATTAATTACCTAATTCGTTCAACTAAGCTTTATTTTATTTATTAAAAATTGAATTAAATATTAAACTTTATTTTATATTTTATTAAAAATTTAAAACAGTAAATAATTTTTCAAATTAAACTTTGTGAATTGTTGTTGAACTGTTTATTAATCTGAAACAAGTATATATTATGTTAAAAACTAAGTATTAAAAAAAATGGAAACTTACCAAAAAATTGGGCATTGCGCTGAATAATTAATGTTTCCTTTCAATTATCAGAAGTTAATAAATAAATCGTTGTACTTTATCCGTACTGAATATTTGACGTAATATATATAACAAAATACCATAAACATGCACTAAAAGCATGATGAATACAAAAATATGAAGTAAAAATCGGACAAATGTGGAAAAATATACAATATTAAATTTTCAAATTGAAGTTTTTAAGTAATGAAACAAATTTCTATCAAACTCCGCATTAATTTGGATTAAAAAAAAAAAAATTTGATAAATGCTTAATTATTTGATCTTTATAAATAACATTGTAACCTAACGTCCTAACCTATATGTTTAAGACAAAGTTTATAATAATACAATTTAAACATAGGTAGGTAACCTACGTCCTATGGATAAAACATAATAAACTGAAAATATAATAGCGTAAATTAAACGTATTTCTGCTTCTTTGTTATTCCATTAGATCCATAATACTGTAATAATAAGGAGACAAGCAGTCCTCGAATTAGGAGGCGACCAAGATCCTCTTCTTTTTTTTTATACTTAACTACTAGGAAGAACAAGCTTAGTCTCTAATATAATTGTTTAAGATGTCTAACATTAAAACGGTGACAAAACTTGCTTTTTTAACATACTTTATTTTTTTAATTTTTATTTAGCCAAATTCTATTCTATTCAAAATTTCAAATTTAATTTGATGATATACCTATATATACACAACTTCTCGTCATTAATGATACTACATAACTTTAAAATTTATTTTCATTGTGATTTAAAAAATATAAATTAATATACATTTAATTAATTACAGTTATTTTTAATGTGAATGCCTAAATTACTATTATTCAAAAATATTAATTTTAAAAGCACATTTAATTCGTCGTTACTGGCATATTCTTATATTTTAATATTATTTGTTGGAGGATAAACTGTTGGGGGTGGTGGTGGGTGTCAAAAACGGTGGTTATTATTTTTGGGGCAGGGGGGGATGAGTTCAATTGGTTCAAAAGACTCTACATTTTTCAATTTATAGGTGATCTCCCTTATTAAATTCTTTTACTTCGAGTATTGATAATCCGTAGAAAATATAGATAGGTACTCATTCACTGAACTGTATACTAGTATACAGTTCAGTGTACTCATTGCACTAAGCAGGTTTAACATCACATCACAATAAAAAATAATATAACATAACCTACAAGCATTTCTTTAAATCAATAGATATTTTTTTTTTTTTGACGATTCATATCATAAAAAAAAATTATAATTATAATATTATAATTCGTAAGATATTGTTAAGTTACCTATTTAAACATTGATAAATACATTTAGGTTAATAGGTACCTAAATTGTATTGTGTTGACTTATTGGGCATTAGGTATTAAGACATGAATTACCAATTACCATAAGGCAGTTTAAATTACAGATATAGTATCAAATTATTAATTTGTTTAACAATAATATTATACTGTTATTTTTAAGGAGTTTACTCGCATGACCAACCATGGTGCTGGCTTATTGTGCAAAGTGTGGTACGAGTTTTGGAATTGTCATTGGCGTGCATGTTAGCAAACCTAACAAAACAACCAGTGAACGTTATACACCACACTCAATATACGCATCCGTTGAGAGCGAAACTTCGAGGGTCATTTTTCATTTAGACCCTTAAAATCAAAATTCAAAAGGGTTAATTTTATGACTTAAAAAATAATACAATCACTGAGTTAATCTTAAGTCTGACGGGAGTACTACGCAAATGAGATCGGGACCATTATTTCAAACGTGCAATACCAACAGATTTTACAATAACAGATTTTACATTAATACATAACAGGTATAAATTTTATAATACCTTTATGACTTATTTACTTGAGATAATATTATTTGATTTGTTTTCTAAAATTATTCACTTGAAAGTTTTTAACATTATTTGCGTAGTATTCCTTAAGAAATATGCAATCGATCTTATTTTTAAATATTCCCCTACCTCACCTTACACATATTATATAGGTATCTACCACCTATACACACAAATATCTTTATAAATATATAATAGGTATATATATATATATATATATATATTTCATTAGTGGTTTAGGTATATTTTTAGAAATAAAATCGAGTATCATCATTCGAAAGTATTTAACTACTTTATTTTAAACTATAATTATTAAGTATCAGTCGTGAATGCATTCGGGGAAGAAATCTGAGTTACCATAAGTATTTTATGTTACCTACCTTTTATAAATGTATGTTATACCTATAAAGTATAAAATGAGTGTGTATAAGAGGCTGCAATTCGGATACTAAGCATACGTAGTACGTACTATGTTTAATTTGTTTGTATGCAGTGGCGGATTTAAGATTGAATTATATTTAAATGTTAATCGGTAAAAATATAAGAAGGGCCTTGTGCAAAAATTATCCGTGAGTCATGACATACCTAAATTTTACAAAACCTTTGCGCTGTAATAACGACCGTTAAATTAACTGCTGGTTGTATGGAGAAAGAGTTCATATAAAGGTACCATGTAACTTTAGTAGCATTAACGATTTCTCACAAACATTTTAGGCTTGACAATACATAATCTTAATTATTATATGAAAAAAAAATACGAAGTATATGTAATTAATTGTTAAAAAAAAGCCAAGGAGAATAGGTGTTCACCGTCCCCTATAATGACCCACTCTTCAAACCACCACTGCGTTAAAGTAAATAATATGCTTAATTAATTATTATTATACTCTATAGGTAAAGAATAATAACTATAAAAATAGATTGGGTATTAATAAAGTACGTTTTTATTAGGTACTATAAATTATAATATTATTCTTTTAAAAATTATTTATTGTTATTTTTTTTTATGCCTGAACAGGTATATAATAATATATTTATATATAGGTATTAGGTTCATTTTCCTACGCACAGTAGCGAATAATACATTATGATTATAATATCAAATATTTTAAAAATGTCAATTATAATTTTTAGGTAGGTAGTTGTTATCTTTATTATACCATAGATTATGAATATAGGTGCTTCTAAATTTTAAGACTATGGAAAATTGATATTTTAATTTTAATAACATATAAAACTAATAGTACTTAGTAGGTACTTACAACTGTACAGTAACATGTTTTTTAGTCGTATAAGCCATCAAGTATATCTACTTACAATAATATAATGATAGATGTTATACCTATAATATACGTTATCTTTGCATGTCATAGAATAATGATATTACTCAAATAACATCAAAATATTTTCTTAAAACGTTCATATAGGTAATCTTTAACACCTATAATTAATAATAATCTATATTTCTATAGGCAAAAAAAATTAAATTAATATTCTTAATATCACAGTGGCTTGCACAGACATTTCTGATTTAGAGGGGAGGGGGTATTTAAAAATACATTTATGTTTTATAAAAACATTTTCACTTTTTTGCATAGTGAAAAAAAAGCCAAGAAGGTTTAAAGAACCCCCTTCTCCCACCACCGTTGTGTATGCCACACAAAAAGCGTGTATAATATAAGTAGGTACTTATGTATTATTTACACAGAGTTAATCACTGAGTATGCTCACACCCCCCCATTCTGATTTTAGAATTTTTAAGTACCTATACATTACAACTATATTTTCAAATACTTTTTACATAATTTAAAGAGTGTATTGCAATAGTTCAAGCTTATTTTTTTTCAAATGAGAACCAACTTTTTTACTGTACATTTTGAAGTAGATTATTTTTTTGAAATATAATCAAAATTTGAAAGAGAAGATACCTAATAGTCCAAAAAAATGGTTTTACAAAAGTTTGTAGTATATGTGATGTACCTACTGATGTATAATAATTAATCTAGTACCTACCAACTGATTACAAAAATTATAAAATGCCAAAATGGTAATAGATAAATATTAATTACTTTCTTTTTCAAATCATCATAACTCCCATATCTTCCATACATACATATAATATTATCCTTAGTGCCGGTATGGCAATACACTAAGTTAAAGTTCAAATTTTGATTTAGGTACATCGACATTTTTAAAAAAAATGATCTATTTTTTACAATACCTATACAGGAAAAATGCGATTTTCATTTAAACAAAATAAAGTTTACAGAATAGGTACTCCATAAATGGTATAACAAATCTAAGTATTTTAAATAAGGTCCTTGAGTAGATGGTCAAAGATACTTAAGAATTCCAAAAATCAGAATTTAATTAATTAATTATTAAAAGAAAAAATGATGTGAGCATGCTTGGCTTATCATCCTGTAGATATATATGTATACACAGTTAAACTAGCGAAAGTGTAAGTAAATATTTCCATTTTAAGAGCACATGATGCCCGCATGTATTGTCTTTGTCTTAAAAATGTACAACTTGAAAATTTGCGTTCAGCAGAAATCTTTTGTGTTGTTAGTTTTAATATTGCTGTAAATTGGTATATTATAAAATTTAATACTAAGAATATTATTTGTGTAAGTCAGTTATTTTTGATATTTAAATTTTAAATCAAGTTATAAGTATGTAAAACTTAATTTAATTAAAAAATGCTCATAACTTGCTATACAATTAAAATAAACGAAAAAAAACAATCAGAGAACATAGGACAGAGATAATGTTCTTAGCTTTTTATTTGATAATATTAAAACTAGTAACACAAAATCGGTTTTTCTGAACGCAAATTTGCTTAGTTGTACGTTTGTAAGACAGAAACACTTGCGGGCATCGCGCTATCTAAATATCAGAACTGCAATAATTATATCAATAATATTTTTAATTATTAAATATTATTTTTCGTAAGTGTTATGTTTGAGGTATTTATTAGATAATAAACTATAGAGTTTAGTATATTTTGTCATTTATTAATTATACAGTAAAGTATATTATATAAACCAATAAAAACAGCAACATTTTATGTAGATAGTATTCATTAAGTTTATAAAAATAATTATTACTCTTGGTAATATCCAATAGGTAATCACTAATTTACCTATTATGAAATTATTTATTGGTTATTAATTATTAATAAGTATCATACAATTCATCGAAAATTAACAATAACAATAGATGCCTAGTCTAGATAAAAATGAAGGTTGTATACCTATTACCTATTCATTTAAAAAGTTTTGATTATATTTTAGGTGCTATTTGATTTATTATACAAGATTATAACCTCAAAAACCCTTTACTTACTTTACATAATATAACTCTAAAATTAGGAATCTTGTGTACTTACAATAATTAATACCAACTATAATTTGTAATTAACCACTTTTTTTTTCATTTTACTAATTAAAATATTTTTACTCTATGAATTATTCAAAGTTTCTAAAGAAATCTTTAACACCACAGTTATAATATTACATTGTGTATAGTTAAGGGTAAAAATAATTTTACAACAATTTTAATTGTTTATTTTTTATTACATTACATTTAAAATGTATAAATATAAAGTCTTATAGTTATTAATGTTCATTTTTAATATCCTTTGTTATGATGTATTAAAATAAGGTAATTATTAAGCATATAGTATTATATTGTTTATAACCAATGAATATTCTATTAAGATACATATACTATACAATATAATGATCAATATGGACATAGAAGTAGAACTAATATCTTCTATTTGTTGACAAACATTAAAAAATATATGTAATTAGTTCTTTATCAATAAAAAAATACATTAATTTACCTATGTAGTATATATCTGTTATTTGTATGTACTGTTAATTTCTCAACCAATAATCACCAACAAATCGGTTAGGACATGCACCTTGCTTCAGTCGTAAGATTGTGGTTAAATAGGCCAAGAAGGTGGTTATTTTTTTAAATTCAAATCCATTTTTTTTTTTTAGGAATTCGGCTTCAAGATGATGTAATTTGCAACTAGTAGTAAAATTGAGTATACACTATACAATTTAAAAATTTAATTGAGGTTTAGATTTTTAAAATGCTAGTTTTGATCTTACAGGCATTTAAGTTCCCTTTGGCATTCATTAAGTTGTTCACTTGTGATATATTCATGGGTCACGATTATAAAGTTCTTTATAATCGTGGGTACTTGTTAGTTATCAAACTAGCCACCGTAGTAATTGTATACAATTTATCACCCCGTTACCAGGCAACCTTAAATCAGCAGTCTTTAACTAACCTAAAAACTAAAATTTCAATATTTATGATTGCTAATTCTATATATTTCTATATAGTTCTAATGATCTATTTATGGAATAAGAGTAATATTTGAAATTCAATTTTATTATATTTTAATCCTATACGTATGTTGTGGACTTGTCATTATATTGTAGGTATGTGTAATTGAAAGTGGGTACCTATCTTACAAACGTTATTTGTATATTATAAAATATTGTTAAAAATTAATTTTAATCAGTTTTTTCTTACAATATTTAATACTGGAATTTCATTTTTATAACAGAAATATATTGTTATCATTATTATATGTCGTAATAAAACAAATAAAATGTGTGACTTTTAAGGATTTTTATATTAATTAAATTATTAACTATGCTACTATTGTAAAAATCTTATTATTAATATTTACTTTTATTTGAAAGTTTTGTAACAATATATATTAAAAATATCATAGTACAACAGATGGTTAACCTAGTGGAGGGTGATAAATAGTTTACAGATCAGTGGCGAGGCGATAATAAAGAAGTACCTATTCATGTAAAGTTATTTTTATGGTGACAATTGATAATTGTATTTATAATTATTTATATAAATAAGTAATTATAGTAATCAAACTAAATTTATATTTTCTCAGAAACATATTCATTATATTTTATCTATAGCCTAATTATCAGATAATTAAAAACTATTTATTTTTAAAAAATAGATCCATTGAATTTTTATATATTTGATTTCCTAAACATACAGGATCTTCATTTTTCAATGAAGCTAATACTTCCAAGACTTGCCTGAAAAAAAAACATAAAATTCAATTTATCAGAAACTATACATCATGCATTTTTTGAACATAAATAAAATTATAAGAATATTTGATAGATAACTTTACAAGTGTGTAGCATAAAATATAAGATATCACCTTATGAAATATTGAAAAATATAGAAGTATGTAGGTATATTTGAATAATTGATGAGTATTAAAATTTAAAATCAATTTTTATTTTTATGAATTTACCTAATATTTGATGGTTCATTTCTTCCTTTGACCATAGAACCATCAATAAATTTTTCTTTTTTCACTGAATTAAATTTGGTTTGTACGTAAGAATAAGAAGGATGTGTTTGTTTTACTTCACACCATGGGCAATCTGTTTCAAGCATTAAACGATTTATAGGCAATTCTGATATCGTTTTTAAATTATCTTCTGTCCTAAGTGAACTATAAAATATTAAATTTTAACTATTATACATTTTAAGTTCAGAATACTCAATGACATACCCAAAAGAAAGTAAGCAAATATTTCACATGTGAAAATATGTACGTTTTATTTTGTAAAAATAATAATAATTCAATGAAAGTAAAAATATCATTATAAAGTAAATATTGTTCATAATCATAAGTTATTTTCTAATTATTACTTATTGATATGTACATATTAAGTTAAACATATTAGTTTATAAAAATAATTTATGAATGTTTTTTTTTTTTTTGTAATCTTAGGTTCAACATTTAAATTTAATTAGATTATGTCATTAAGAAGTCTAGGAATTTAAACATATTTTGCTGAGGTAAATATTGTGTGTATAAAAAAGGTGTACTAAACAAATTAACAAAGTATTTTATGATACTTAAAACAATAATTATTGTTTTTTTAATGTTTTACTTACCATCCATTAATACCAATATAAAACCCCAAGTTAATTATGTCTTTGGCCTCTTTTAAACTTCCATCAAAAGAATGTACAACACCTCCTGATTTTATCAAATTTGGATTTCTTTTTAGTATATCTAAAAATATTGGAGCTGCATCACGGCAGTGTAGAAATAATGGTAAATTAAAATTTTCACTCATATTTAACTGCATTTCAAAATATCTAAAATGAATAATTTTCAAATTATAATATGATACTTATCAGTTATCAGTATTAGTATGTTACTAACTTTTCTTGGATCTCTCTGGAGCAAAAATGTAATCGTTGATTATCAAGTCCACATTCTCCTATTGCTACTACTTTTGACCGATTATTTTTTATCAAGTCTGTTAATCTATTTAAATACACTTCAGGATTTATGGCTTTAGTAAACTCATCACAGCGTGTTGGATGACAACCAACAGTGCAGTAAAGATTTTCTGTAATACTTGTTAAGATTAAAAAATATATTAACCTTCATCTGGGCAACGTTAATTTACCACCTCCGAGTTTTTTTTATTTTTTCATCTTAAATATTTTATATTGTGATAAATATTATGAAAAAAATCTAGTACACAATATATACCTAATATAGTAATATAATTTATAATACAAAAAATATTATTAAAACTTTGAATATTGAAAATATATGCCAACTAGTGTCATATTGTGTTAATTGAATATACTGATAACTCCCGTCCTCCTCAACACGGCCCACGGGCCAGTAAAATGGCATGAACTTTTATGAAAGAGGCGGTAAATTACTGCCTAGATGAAGGTTAAATTATATTGTACGTAAATAATATACCACTCAATGATGCTATCTTTAAAGCTTCAATGGAATCATCTAAACTGCCACTAGTTATAATTATCTTTTTAAGATCATTTTTCCAAGCACGTTTCAAAACATCTTCTAAATCTTCTCTATGCTTTTTATTACCATTGTATATTCCTTTAAACATGGGATCCGTCAAATTTGCTCCAATATCTAAAATTAAATCAAAAGTAACCAATAAGTAAATAGGTACATATTATTTATAACATACCAATTACTATGGTATTGATAAACTAATATACTTACCAATAAATGGAATAGAAGTCATTTTTTTAAAACTCCACAGTAACTTTGACTTTAAATTCATTCGTTTATTCCATATTATTTTCAACTACATGTGAACAATTATAGAAACGTAAATTGTATTAAAATCTAAGCCTCAGCCAAATCTTACCTAACTCTTTAAAAAACCTATGGAGTAGGTACTATATAGATTATATTATAATAACATTTATTATTCTTACTATTACGTGTTATTTTCTTTGATTTACTGTACAATTTCGACAAGTCGACTCACACGAGTACTCGACTGTAGAGTGTAGTCTAAAATAAAGATGAGAATAATATGAGATAATGAGATATCGACAATCGACGACCGACGTCAAGGTTGTTATCAATTGTATATCTATAACACAGAAACATTATTATATTCTGTGATAGAAAAGAATAACCACGGAGGCACGGACCAAGGTATATTGATATCAATATACCTTGGCACGGACTAAGATTAGGGATGTTACGATACTATCGATATGAGTACAGTATCGATATTTTCTTTCGATACGACTATACGAGTACTTTTTAGTATCGATACAATCTTAGTCTAAGTCATGAACATTAGAGAATCTCTAATGAGAGAATTCTCTAATGTTCATGGTCTAAGTCCTAAGATAGTATTCTGTGGTATGGTCACAGAATAGATTAAATCAGAATGGAAACTGATAAGCAAATACACTGCTCTTACGGCCGCCCAAGAATATGGTCCGCCATGTTATTTTTTTTATTTATTTAAAAAGAATATTTACAATCTATGCTACAGGGCATAATAAGCAAATTTAAACACATACATCGAAAAACATTTTTTTCACAACTTGAACACATTTTATTTATTTATTAATTATTAATTTAACATATTATTAATTTAAATTAAAAGTAAATGGTTTGAACCATCAATCACTTAATAAATCACGTCACCATTTTCTCTTTAGACGGCGTGGGGGATTACTAGGAAGTAAGTTGGAAGCAAGTTCAGCGATTAAAGGGTTAAAGTGAGACTGTAATTTAGAGTGAAATTTTTTATAATGTTTTATGGCTAATTGATTTACTGTTTCTATTTTGAAGTCATTTTGAAGTGTGGAATTTGATACGTACCAAGGAGCGGAAGAGATAATGCGGAGAGTGATAGACTGGAAGGCTTGGAGGGTACGTATTTGAGATGGTTTAGCGCATCCCCAGATTTGTATTGCATAAGCCCAGATAGGCCGTAATAAGGATTTATAGATGATTATTTTTGTGTGGAAGGGTAATTTTGATTTTAGAATTGGGCGAAGTAAGTGGAGTCGACTATTGAGAATTTTTCTTTTTGACTTTATATGAGGACCCCAGGTCAATCTTTTGTCAATTAGGACACCGAGGTATTTTACTTCTGAGGATATTGGGATTGGTATTCCTTGAAAATAGAGGGGAAGGCGGGTATGGACTTTTTTAGTGTAAATGGAACATAAATTGATTTGTCAGGATTAATCTTGATTTTCCAGTTGGATGACCATTTGTCTATTAAATTTTAATGTGTTGGTAAAAAATTTACAGTTTCTTCAGGATCATTACCGGGTGAGAGAATTGCAGTGTCGTCAGCATAGGTGGCCATAACAGTATTTGGGGTTTTAGGAATGTCAGCTGTGTAAACATTAAATAAATCGGGAGACAAGTCACTTTGGGGAACTCCTGCTTTAATTGGGTAGAATGACGATACAGAGTTACCATACCGGACTATGTAAGTACGGTTTTCTAAATATGAACAAATTATCAAAAAATACGGGGCAGGTAAGAACATTTTTAGTTTAAAGAGTAGACCCTTGTGCTATACCCGGTCGAACGCCTGGGCTACATCTAAAAACACTCCCGGCAATATTGCTTTTTTTCAAATGACGATGAAATTTGATCAGTTAGTCTGTGAATTTGGTGTACAGTGGAGTGATTCGTTCTGAAGCCAAATTGCCAATTGGGAATGTGGAATTATGTTGAAGGTTTGAAGTATTGGTCTTATTCTTAATCTTATGATTTTTTCAAATAATTTGGCAAGACTTGGTAGTAAGCTTATAGGTCTATAAGACGTAATTTCATTCTTCAGTGTTGGGATGTATATCAGTATGAGGTTTGAAAATGTTAGAGAAATGTTCGCCAAAAAGGTTTGCTTTTTCTTTATTAGAAATAGCTATGGATCTGTTTGCGTGCGGTTTATCTCAAACCGATTTCGGCCTGTTCGAAGAATCGGCCTAGTCTGGTAGCGATAATACGGTTTACATGTAAACATATAAACGTTGAGGTCTTTTGCCGATCGGTCGCGTTTTATCGGCAACCGATAAAACGCATAGTGTGATCCGGCACATAGAGTTGGCAGTTTTTTAATGGGCAACGAAGTGCACGAGATCAGCTAGTAATAATATGAAATATTTTTTTTGGCAATTGGTTTAGTTATTGTTATTTAATTATTAGATGCACAAGCATATTTTTTTTATGAATAAAATATAAATTTGTCTATACGAGTACAAAACACCTAAAACATTGAATGATGTATGTTTTGATATATCTTAATGAAGAAAAACTTTTATCAGTTTCATAAGATGTGACAAGAAAAACCAAAATAATGTACTTGCACAGTTGCACCTAATGCTATAAATTTCTGGCCATAATTATGTTTAGTAATACATCCTTTAACCCTGTATTATTTTGTTTAAATATTTGTTATTAAGAATCCGGAAATTAGACTGCAGTCTCATTTTCTTTTCTATACCTGTAAAATTTTTTTTAGATTCTTAAAACGAAAATACCTTTGGGTGCTCGGTCCCCCTTTCAATTTTTGAAGTGAAAACTTCTTTAGGCACGTTGGGCACCCCGTATAAGAAAACATTTGCGAGTGAGGAAAAAAGTATGGTCTCACGACACCGCCACCGCCACCGCGAGTAGATATTATATATACAGTGCCACAGTGGTATTGGTAAATATATTTGCGAGCGAGGAAAAAAGTATGATCTCGCGACACCGCCACCGCCACCGCGAGAATATATATGTACTGTTAACTGTGGTATATACATTAGTGTATCAAAGCTGCGCGCGCAGCAGACGGCAGTTACGGGAAAACAACAACGCCCGCCTGCTTTTATACAGCTAAGCTAAGTACATTCATATTAGTATATACGTAGTTCAGAGGTCAATTTTATATTGATAAATAAAACAATTCGTGGTACATTATTTCCTAAGCATTACAAAATGTTTAAAAACGAAGTGAAATTGTTCTAGTATATATACACATACACGCTCACACTTAAGTATAACAGTATATACCACAGTATATATATACATGTACTCTCGGTGACGGTGGCGGTGTCGCGATTTCATACTTTTTTCCTCACCCGCAAATGCTTTCTTACGGGGTGCCCAACGTGCTTAAGAAGTTTTCACTTCTACCGGCAGTCCCCCGAATGGTTAGGTTTTTTTTTTTCATCTAATTAACATATTATGTAATTTTTTTTATCCCTAAAACGGTACTACTACTAACACTATTATAGCTTATTGTATATTAAAATCTATTTTATGTATATAGTTTTAGAAGGGTTGGGGTAGAAGAGATTGCAATTGAATGTGCCTATGCCAAAAAACCATATCGGTTTTATCGAAAACTTCGGGACAATTCTAAAACCTGGGATATGACTTATTAGCAACAATGTATATAAATATATACTAGTCTAGGTTCTAGGTTATAAATGTCTATGACTGTTCCCAAATTAATTTTAACTGATTGTAGTTTTTTACTGCATTTATTAAATCGATTAAGAATACCTAGGTAGGTATCACCCCAAAATAACGACAAGAATGACATTTCCGAGGAATTAATTTTTTTAATTATACCTACCTTTGGCTTCGCAACGGGTAACTGGCCTTTCTGTAACATCTTGTTCAATTTTTTCTAGAGCATTTTAGCATTTATGATGAATCCTCTATTTTTATTTAATGCTTTACAAGCACCATCTCGAGCTGACCATTTTGTTTCTGATAAACTTTTTTTCATTAGAATTTAATTGAATACACAAATACACAATAAACACAGATAATATAGTACCGAGTAGTCCGCGGTGTAACGATCACCCATCGACAACCTACGTTATCGATGTTCTCGCCATCCCGCATCCAATGTAATACTAATAGATTTCGGTTTCCATAGGTATTCAGATATTCTACTAGTCTGTATTTATGTCATAACACACCTGAAATTGTTTAACGACCAATTTCGTAGTGTAAAACTGTAAACAATTTATACAAATGTATATTATTTTAAAATTATTTCATGTTTTGTTAGGTAATTTTATTACTAGAACAAATTACAAAATTATAAATTTTATAATACAAAATATATACCTACAAGTTGTATAGTGTATACTAACCTAACAATAAGCAGTCCACATTGCTCAATTATTTCTTTCATACAGGGTGGGGCTGCGAAAAGGGCGATTTTCCTATGTATTACATAGGAAAATCGCCCTTTTTGCAGCCCCACCCTGTACAATAATAATTCAGAGGATATTTTAAGGAATTTTCAATTGGTGACAATTTAATATATTATGTTATATGTAAAAAAAAAATGTAATGGTTCTACGTCTTTAGTCTTTTTGTGGTATGTAGCACTATTTTGTAATTAAAGTAAACACTTGAATTATCTACCCATCATTTTTATTAGAAATAGAAATACATTTTTTTTTAAAGACTGCCAATTTAATAGAGGACGGTTATCTGTCAATAGAATAATGTACATGGTTATGTGCTAATAATGTGGTTTGTGTACCAAACAAGTGACTTCTTGCATTCATGAATAATTTTATAATTTTTCTTTTAATCAACATTGAACATACATATTTAAATTGTATTTTAAACTCAATATTTTAAAAGTTATTCATACTATATAATATAATTAAGCTTTTTAAATAATATTTTATATAAAATAAAAAAAATATCAGGTGTAGTGAAAGCACTATTTTCTGCATCTGGATGCATGAAACATAGCATTCCAATGGTTTGAATTTTATAGGTACTCACAAAATAAACTAAATAATTTAAACACAATAAATATTTAAAAAAATATATATGTGCTTTCATACTAAGTTATATTTTTTTAAATTATTCTTTGAACCGATATCTTAAATTTTTTTCTTAAAATTGTCGTATTAATTTGAAATATTAAATACAATAAAAATAAAATCGTCAAAATACGCCTGACCAATACTATAAATTATAATCAATAGTTTACACATTTAATATTATAATACAAGTATGTCATGACTATTAAAACTGAGTTAATAGAAAATAAAAGCTTGGATTTTCAAGACAACAATTTGAATTTCTACAATATACAATATCATACTAATAAATATAAAAATATAATTAGATATTAAATGTATCTTAATAAATTAAAAATAAAATAAAATTATTATATAAAATGTTAATTAACAATAATCATATTTGTCAGTAGTTTTAT
Organism: Neotoxoptera formosana; assembly: GCA_022818045.1. Classification (NCBI taxonomy): domain Eukaryota; kingdom Metazoa; phylum Arthropoda; class Insecta; order Hemiptera; family Aphididae; genus Neotoxoptera; species Neotoxoptera formosana. The sequence goes on from CM040634.1 coordinate 13,653,507, forward strand.
AACATTAATTTTTATTATCTTCGAAACAAATGTGCTTTGGCTTCTGCTGTTAATTTTCTAATCCGCCCTCTACTACTTACAGATACTCTTATATTAACACTATTTTCATCATCGTCATCTTCTTCGTCATCGTCATCATTATTATCATCACTACTGCAGCTCTGATCACTACGTTCAGTATAATTTCTTTTTTTTCGAGTTCTTAAGGATTGACTTTTATGATGGGAAGATATTTTTTTGGGAAACTTTGGTGTAGGTTTCCAGTCATCAGCGCCTTCTTCACTACTTACACCAGATACATCTAACATTTTGGCATAATCCCAACGTTTTTTCTTTCTCAAATTTCTTGTTCCTCTCTGATCAGTTTCCTCGGTGTTTATAAATCTTGATCGGGTTGCTCTAGCTCTAGTAGGTTGATCGTCTTCTTCATTGTTTTCTTCATCATGAAATCTTGTAAGTTGTCTTCTAGTAATAGGCGGTACTTCAAATCTTTCTGTGCATACTGGGAGTCTTCTACTATGAGATGGTTTGGTAGGCATAACTTCATCATCACTATCATTATCATTATCTTGAGGAAGCGGTTTAACTAATCGTTTTGGCCGCTGAGGTCCAATGGGAGAAAAATCATCATCATCATCATCACTTTCATCATTATTCTCTTGTACACGATAAGTAGATTTACGAATTCTTGATGAATGACGCCTAAGTGGTGTTTCATCATCACTTTGAACTTCTTCTTTGATCTCATGACTGGTCGATGGCATATCCATAGATTTTTTTATTTTGACACGATTAGGTTCACTTCTTTCATCTAAAATCATTTAATTTATAAATTAAAAATTAAAAATTAACTTAATAAATAAAACTTACTATGTGCAAAACTAGTTGAAGGTTGGTTAGGATCAAATTTTATTTCTTCTTCTGATGACGATTGGTCAGTAGTTTCCTCTTTAATTGCAACTCTTTTCAATCTACGGGGTCTTTTTGTTCTTAAATTAAAATCAGCATCACTTTCATCTTCACTTGGGCTATTGTTATAGTCTCTTTGTCTTTTTAAACGACATCTTCTTTGTGGACGTGAACTCAAGTGACTTACTATAGCTATTTAAGAAATATAAATGATAGCTAAAAATATTTTTGTCATTTAATATATTACTTACATGTGGGGCGTCTGGATGATTGTCTTTCCCAATTTTTAAGTATTTGAGTTATGTTCTCTTCTGACATAACTATCATTTCTTGAGTAATTTGTTCCAGCTTTAACATAAATAATTGTTTATCATGATTCTTTCCTGTTAATTATCTTTTTGTGGTATTTTATGAATATACATTTTACTTTGTTTTAATTAAATAATAAAGTCATAACCCGAAAAACTCATTAATATAGAGGAACTAAAGTTAAGAATTCAATTTTAATCTGAAGATTTCTAAAACATCATATTGGTGTCATTGATATTACATAATACATTACCACCAGTTTAAGGTTATAAGGATCCCTTTGTCTGGGAAAATAGACTCAAAGGATCACCAAATAATAAATTTCACTTTTTTTAATATGCCATAATCTTAACTAAATCATTGTTAAAAAAAAAACATACCTTTTCATCAGGGTACAATTCAAAATAGGTTTGTGCATTATTAAATACTCGTCTAACGTCTTCACAGAAATCTTGTGGTGTCTTGTAATTATCTCCAAGTAAATCTTCTCGAATGGTTGATAAATTCATTGGTGTACTAACAACTCGGTCATAATCTGGATATTTACTGTAATCGACTGGTTCTCTAAAATATTAAATTATTTTTAATGAACTTTGACCAATAGTAAATTACTCTACAGTAATAGAAATTATTTATTATTTACAATGATGTAAAAATTACATAAAGTCCTGATAGATGTTTTTTATAGATGAATATGACACGGTACGCAACGGCAAACCGGTACAAAGTACAGGTACCGCAGCGACCGGTCCGCTCTCTTACCAACCACCACCACGGGTAACAACGGCGCGACACGGTCGACTCCCCACCGCCCTGCAAAGGCACAAGTGGGACGGGAAGATAAGTCGTGCCGGACGAGTACCAGCCACCACCGGCCTCCGGGTCGTCCGCCAACCGTCTGTGATGATAGACGTCACCACTCACCAATACTTATCGACACCGGCGAGAGACGTTACGCCAGAAACGTATGTGCAACACACCGCCGTCAGTCTTTGTTTTTATATTTATTGGTTGTCAAAATAAACAATTCGTACGTACAAAACATTCTGTGTCATTATCTATTGGTCACCACACGACAAGACCGGCTCACCGCAAACGAACACCGCCGTAGCCGCGTCAAATTGGCTCCCCGGCGGGGAATCGAACCCCGGTCTCCCGCGTGACAGGTGGGGATACTTACCACTATACTACCGAGGAGTACACCACGATTATACGGGCAACACGGATGGCGCGTCACATTAAGCGCCATACAAAACACGCAGGTCGACACATAGGCCCACCGGGTCGGAAAACGGCGGGGGAGTCGACGGGTACTAACCCCCTATCGACTCATCACCACCCCCCTTCCCATCAACCACTACATTCGGTAGTACCGACGGAACAAAATTATGTAATCGAAAAGCACGCAGTTCGGCACTTCGTATTAACGAACAGTCAACTGCGAAAATTTTTTCCGTCACAACACCTTACGACACTCGCTCACAGATCCCCAACCTACACCACCCCACCACCGAACACACTCACCTCGCCGGTGACATGTGTGTTCAACCACAACCGGCTCATGGGGCAGCCACAGGTGTAGGGACAAAGGCAACAGGGACGCGAGTGTTCACCTCCATAGGTGACGGGGACGCCAGCACACACACTGCGCACATCCCCGCATTAGGTCAGTCTGCGACCGTAGAGCATCAGGTGAGCACAGAGGCAACCGATAGGGACAGTATGGTCATGGCGGTTAACACCGACCACCAGACGGTCTCTGTCGCGGTTAAGAACCAGTTGTCCACTTGTCCCGCTCAACCAATGCAAACACGATTAATAACGTCACGCGAACACGCCCGGACAAAATTCCGACCCCCGTGGTCGAACTCGAATTTCCGTCAGGCTTCGTAACAGCACTATTAGACTCGCAGGCACAAAAATCGTACGTAAATCCGACCGTAGCCCGTAAATACGGGAAAACGACCACCCACGGACCACCGAGTTCCGTCCGATTGGCGGATGGTCACACTGCGACAACCAGTGGCACCTCCACTTTCGAAGCTAGGATAGGTGCACTAGAGGTAAAATTCGAGGTAACTATACTAGACAATTTGTATTGTGACACGTTACTAGGACACGACTTTCTTGTTAACAAGGAAGTCTCTTGGGATAACGCCGCATACACAATACACTTGGGTAGGCAAATTCAAACGTCAACATGTTGGAAAGGCAAACCTAGTTCGAGCGTAAGCAAGAGGTAGTGCAAGCCACCCGCTCCAAAGCGGGACACCGACACCGGGCAAGTCCGTAACCCGTGTGGTGGTTTGGCGGGGGAGTATGACACGGTACGCAACGGCAAACCGGTACAAAGTACAGGTACCGCAGCGACCGGTCCGCTCTCTTACCAACCACCACCACGGGTAACAACGGCGCGACACGGTCGACTCCCCACCGCCCTGCAAAGGCACAGGTGGGACGGGAAGATAAGTCGTGCCGGACGAGTACCGGCCACCACCGGCCTCCGGGTCGTCCGCCAACCGTCTGTGATGATAGACGTCACCACTAACCAATACTTATCGACACCGGCGAGAGACGTTACGCCAGAAACGTATGTGCAACACACCGCCGTCAGTCTTTGTTTTTATATTTATTGGTTGTCAAAATAAACAATTCGTACGTACAAAACATTCTGTGTCATTATCTATTGGTCACCACACGACAAGACCGGCTCACCGCAAACGAATACCGCCGTAGCCGCGTCAAATATAACTGATTGAATTTGAATTGATAACCATAACTCATAAGTGTAAAAATTAATAAAGAACACTAAATAAACAAAATATTTTTCAATTTAATTTCCATTTCAAGTTTAAATAAACTTGCAATGCTCACCTACAAAAAAACATACAAAACTTTCAGCACTCATTCAAATCCCATTATCGCTAATTTTTCATCAAATCAAATTCTAGGAAACCAACTTAGGCGCCTTAAAAGGAACTGGTGTAGGGACCTACTCTCTACTTAAATAACTCGTAGGGGTGCCGGCAATGGATGACTTCCCCCATCCTGCCAATCAATATCATCAAATTTGAGCCATTGTATAACTTGTAAATATATTATTATTAAAAAAAATTTAAAAAAAAAATTAGATTAATCATTAGTAAATACTAAATAGTTTTACCTGAAAGGGATACTGTTTTTTGACAACCACATAAGTTTCAAAAAATTTTTACATTCCAATTTCCAATTAAACGATTGATTAGATTCTCGTCGACTTCTTTCTCTTAATGATCTAGGCCTTAATTTACGTGATCGATCATCAGTAAGTACATTTTTTTTTTCTTCTTCATTATTTTTATAATTTTGTTGTAATTGGCGACACAGAGAAGGAACTTCAATTGGTGAAGAAGATCTGTAACAATTTAAGTTTAAGTAAAATTGTGAAAAATAATGTATGAAGAAAAAATACAGGATCACAAGGAACAAATAGTTTGACGTAATGAAAAATTAAATTTTAAAACAAGATTTTTTTTAATTTAGACAACGGTGATTTTGAATAATTAACGTTTACCATATTAAGAATACTGTATTATGAATACAAAAATCTGTTAAACATACTTGATAATTTTCAATAAGATTTCAGTGATAATTTGAGCACTTCTCACTATATCACTACCTTCTTCATTAAATTTTTCAGCATTACTTGCTACATATCTTGCATCAAACTGTACAGCTGCCAGTCGTCTATAAAAACGATTTTCTAATCTTGCCTAAAATTAAAACATTAAATAATTTAATTAAATATTAATATTATTATTGTTTTTAATATTTATAAATTATTTTACTTTTATGATTGATAGATCAATTGGATATTCCACAATATATGCATAAGATGGATACTCTTGTATATCAACTGGTGCAAGGAATGGTTCTGCAAGTGACATTCCCATAAGATCATGTAATCCTCTCAATATCCTGTCACAAATTAAATCTCGAGACCCACTAGGCCATTCTTTATTACCAGATTCTGGTCGGTATAATATATCTTTCATTTCTTTTGTAGTCACTGGTAATGACATACCATTCAGTGGTTCTCCTTCATTTATAATAATAACAATTAACATAAATAAATTAAGAAAAAATAATAAAATACATTAATATAAACTAAACAAATCATACTTTTAGGGTTTATAGGCTCCATATCCCAAGGACTCAAATTTTCTTTTTCATCATTATCCCAAAGAACTTGATAGCATAAAAATGGTGACCGGGAAGTACTTTGTTCAACTATTTTACCACACCACCAAGCATTATCTATCATACTTCGGAAGCGTTGACCTTCAACAAATTTAATTAATTATTGGTTTAATCCATATAATTTAAATATTTGAAATAAATTAACAAACCTTCTTTCCATTTTCTTGCTAATCCAGCTTCATATGTTTGCCGTAAAACTAAAAAGTCAATTACATCTTGCATATCATGGTACTTTAGGTCAAAACTGAAAGAAGTATGATCACCGTTTTCTTTCAACACAGCTAAACGCAATCCACATAACCGAGGTGGTCTAATCTCATATTTTATTCCAATTACTTTGACCATTTGAGGTTCCTTATCATTAATTAATAAATTAATATTAAATATAATTCTTTAAATATTCTAAATATATTCAAAATGTCTTACTTTAAGTTCTAATTCCCCCCATGGAGTAGATTGTGTTGTTTTTAATTTGTAAACTTTTTTAGCTTCTACTGCTTCTAAATATAAATTATAACCTTGTTCAAAAAACATTAAAATATCACCCATTTGAGGACAATAAGGTGATTTTTTTGGTAAAACTTCGGAAAACCACTCAGAAGGTCTATATATTTCTGGAACATCCTAATAATAAACATAACATAGTATGTATATATAACTATGAAAAAAAAATTGTTTCAACTTTTAACACTTACCTTTTGTACTTTTCGAGGAGGCACAGTTTTTGGTCCTTCATGTGGAGATGATGGAGGGGACGGAGATGATGGTGGAGTAGTAGGTCTTTTAACACGGCGTCTTCGATGTTGAGTACGTTTAGGGGGTTCAAGATTGGTGCCACTATCAGCAACCCAATCAGAATATTCTGAACTAGTACCAGAATCAGTATCTGACAATGAGTCAACTTTTCCATCTGAACCAATTCCATCGGTATAGTCAGCATCTTCCTCTTCAGATTCTTCAGGGTTAGATGATGATCTATTTTCCTAAATTTAAATTTAAACAATAATAATTTTTTGGCTGCTTGAAAACAATATGAAAGTATAACTATTTAACAAACCTGTGGATCATTTTCTACATTAGTCGCTCTAGTACTATACGAATGTTTTGCTTGAGGCTTTTTTTTTGGCTTAATAGATAAAACTTGTGGTTTTTCATCAACAACTAGTGGTTTATCACTTTCTAAAGTAAACTCTTCTTCTTCCATAACTCCCAACATTTTTCTACAAAAATATTTATTTGTATAAATAATACATATTATTTATTAACACAATATTACAAACTATTAAGTTTTTAAAGATACAATTTACATTTATTAAACAATAAAATCATGCTTGTATAAAATAGATCTTTAAAACTTTCATTGTAAACATACATTCGGTTCTGAATTTGATCCATTATTGATGGTTTTAATGGCTTACAAATAATTCTTGGTCTATTTTCAAATGAAAATGAACTACTATTTTGCTCTACTGATGGATGTAAACTAATAACTCCTAAAAATATATTGATGTTCATAATGTTAATGTTCATATATTATATAAAATAATAATATTTTACATACTGGACTGATTAGGTGAATTGTTAGATAAATGCTCAACAGTGTTCATATTAGCAGTTCCTCGAATTCCAATAACTTCAGTTCGGCCTAAAATAAAATAAAAATTTAAAAGAAATATTATTAAAATTTAGTATTTTAAATTTTGAATAAAGTAAGGAAAGTATTGGTTTTATAATGGTTATGTTTTCTTTATTGTATTTTTAAAAAATCTGACAATGGTTACTAACCTAGTTCATTAATTATTACATCTGCCACTAATTGTAAAAGCCCTTCATTTTCTTTTCCAGGAACTAGTTTTTGAGTTTCTGGAGGATAAGGTGATCCATCAGAGTCAACCAAAAATGGAGGAGGCATTAAATGTGGTTCCATGTTAGTTTGCTCATCTAATACGGAATGGTCTGCTGCTCGTAACAATGGTCGATAATCTGTATGAAAAAATACTTCATATGGAACCTAGAATATATTTATTATTACTGAAAGTTATAATAATTACTGAATAAGATAAAATAATATACTTTTCTACGGGGTGAGGGTATTCCTAGTCCATAGGTTAATAAATGACCCTGTGAATCAGTCACTGAAAACATTGTCCCATCTGGTGACCATTTAGCATCATATAATGCAGCAAAACCTTGACCTTCAATGGAATTTTGAAATGATACCAATACTTCTCCAGTTATAATATTCCATACAAATATCTTGCCATCATGACCAGCACTCAACAAAATCTTAGGAAAAATAATTTTAATATTTAAATTTAAGATAAATATATTAACTTATAAATATGTTATAATACAGAGGAGCCCATACAAACCTTAGAATGAAATGGATGTGATTCTAAAACATATACTTCTTTTTTATGTCCAGTCATCACTTGTAGGAGTTCAGTAGTAAATGAATCCCAAACTTTTATAGTCATGTCTGTACACGCAGTAATAATCCAACGATCACTTTGATCCCAACATAAGTATGTTACAGATGGTTTAATTTGCTTAAGTTCTTCATCAGATTTTTTTTCCACAAGACTAAAAATTATTTTAGTTTATTTCAATTGTTTTTTTTTTTTTTAATATGTATTAAATATTAGTATATATTTTGCTTTAACTAACTTTTTTTTTAACTTTGTCGTCATGTGCAATGTTTTGTACTTCCACTCTTGATTTTTGTAAGCCCAAATTAAAGCTGTTCCATCTTTTGAGCCAGAACTAAATCGTAAACCACTATGAGCCCATTGTATAGAATCAACAGTATCAGAATGAGCTTCGACCTCCATTAAGCGCACTGGAGCTGATGCATCTGGTGATGGTGGTGTCATTTTGTACACTCTAACATTATGGTCAGCACTACCTGTAGCAAACATTACACCACCAGCTGAAAAAGCACCACAAAGTATTTTGGCACTACCAGGTCGCATGCGTTCATTATAAACAGTTAAGTTAGATCTGTAAGTATAAAAATAATTTTTTAATATTATACTAAACAAATAAATATTAATAGAACAGTATAAAAAATACATTACAAGTAAAACTGCATAGATAAAATAACTATTTATAACAACTCACTCAAAAATTGTATTTCCATTATTAGATCGAAATGGCCAAAAAACAACTGAACCATCAGTACTAGTAGAAGCTATATAACCAAGTCCATTAAATGTTTGAGGACAAAAATTCACAGTTACAATCATACTACCGTGGTTTACTATATGAGCAATCTAAATAAAATAATCAGATGTGTTCATAGATTTTTATTTGCAAATTATTATTGAAACTTACTGGTCTAGCTGTTTGAAGACACCAGACTCTTAACACTTTGTCCATACTTCCAGCTGCAATCAATGTGGCTTGAGTGTTGATTGCTATATCTGTTATTTCAGCACTAGCCCCTCTTAATGTTGATAAAAGTCTTCCAGTATTAGCCTCCCACAATTTAACTAAATAATCATCAGCTCCCTGAAATAAATAAAAAATGTTAAATAATATAAAATTGTATTAACATTAACATACAGTAGCTATATATCTCCCAGTTGTATCAAAACAGACACAGTAAACAGCAGTTAAATGGCCAAGAACTCGTCCATGAAATTCCAAGTTTGAAAATTTGGATACAGGTAATAAATATCTTTTATCAACTGAACCAGACATTTCACGACCAAATAGCACTTTAACTGAAAAATATAATTTAAGTAAATAAATGGAACAGATGTGTTAATAGTTAATGATTACCAATGTTTTGGCCTCGAATATGTAAAGAAGGCAATGGTAAAGCATTATGTTGACGTGTAATACAATCGGAAAGTGATAGGTATTTACGCTTTTCTAAAACACAGAAAATCATTTAAAATACCGATTCAAATACCTAATATAGTTTACAAAAAATGTACTTTGTGTATTAACAAGTGAAAAGCTTCCTTTTCCAAGTAATGAGAAAACCACTGGAACTGAAGATTTTTCATAGTTGCTCAATAATCGGATGCGTTTACAAATGTCTAATAAGTGATCGGACTTAATATGATTATACTTTCTTTCCTAAAAAAAAAAAAATATTAAAAATAGTAAAACAAACATTTTTTCTTAATAATTATGAAATGTTTGCTATCAAAAAACCTATATTACTAAGATTGATGATTATAAAAAGGGTTTTTTATACATTTAATAACAAAATGGGATCTAATTAGACCGTATCAGGATATTTCCTGATGGTACATTTACTTAATTTAATTATAAAAAATATGCAAAGATAAAATAATTATGTAGACCGTAACTCTTTACTTAAAATATGTAGAATGTGATTAAATAGATAAATAATAAATTCAATATAAATTGCTGTAAATGATTAGATTGAATGTTTGAATTTAATTTAATTGATGATTAGTTAAAAATAGTATATTATTACTTATTATTTTAAAACTGAAATGGAGCAACACTGATGATTGCTGATATAAAACCGCTAAAGTTTATTATTAAATTTATGATCATTTCAAATTATTGGAAATACATTATGACAATAATTAGATATTTAGGCACTTGTATTGTATGGTTCAAGTGGGTTAATACCGGTACTTAAAGCTTTTATTGGGTGGGGAGGGGAGGGCTTAGTCCCTTCAAGCACCTACCACCTCCGATTTCTGCCTATGACAAAATATAACAAAATATATCAAAATATGTTGGTATTAAAAATTGTCCTTAAATGTAATCAATTTATTTAATAAAATTAAAAGTGATCATTAAGTAAAATAGCTCTCACTAAATTTATCTACATTTTATAATTATTAATGATATGTTAGGTGTTAGTTTAAACAATTTAAATATAATTGTAATATATAAAAGATAATTAAAATAAATAGTATTTGTATTTCAAATCTAATAAGCTATAGTTAATCAAATATTTTTAATAACCTAACCTATAGTTAAACATATTAATTTGTCATATCAAAAACGATGGTTGAAAATACCCGAAAAAAAATCTCATAATTAGTTTATGTTGAAAATGTACTAACAAGTTGTATATTATTAAACATCAAAACATCCTAGTTAATTTTAGATTCTGAGGGGAGCGATGAAAGTATTGATTTTACAATGATGTGTGTTTTTTTATTTATTTATTTTTTTGTGTCTGCCAATAAGTTCTGAAGCAATAAAAGAGCTTTGATTTTCTTTATCAGCATCTTCTTCGGTAGAAAAGTGAATCTAGTTGGTGCTTTGAGAGGGTTATATGTAAAAAATTCCCAATGGTTTCAAACTTGATGGGAAAAACAACAAAACAATTAAGGGAAAAAAAGGAAATTTTCACGCGAAGCCAATTTTTAACAAAATTGATCTGGGTTTTTGGTGTAACACCGTTTGAAATTAGACATTAGATATTCACCAATAAACTACCAATTTTCTTATTTTTTTTGTAATTCAAAAAGGAACAGTAAACATTTTAAATTTTCAATCAAATGTTGAGATTATCATTTTCTATACACCAAAACATTTTGAGCAAATTGTAGGCCTAAGAAATTTTTTTTTTCTATAAATATAGATAAAAAATGTTTTGTTAGGTCAAAATGCTTGAAAATGTATTACAAGGTTCCTCTTAAATTTTTATAATAGCAAATCAAAAATATTAAAAATACATAGACACAAATTTTTTTATAAGCATTTAAACTTCAAATTTTTATTAAAATTCATCATCGAACATTTGCAAATTGTTTTGTAGTAAAAAATTTATAAAATGTTCAGTTTTTATAGCTAAGTATTAAAAATTTAAAAAAAAGGTGTTTTGTAAGGATTTTATAGTATAACCAAAAAAATAAAAATATATATTTACATTGTCAATTTGTATAGGCATTTTAAGTTAAAATTTGAATAAAATTAGATATTTAAATAAAGAATAACAATGTTAGTTATTTCATGACAATTTAAAAATATTTTTCGTGGGTTTTTGAAACTTTTAAAGTATATTATTATATTTTAAACTCTCAATGGTACCCACTTGATGACTTTTTTAATATGCATAGTAATATAAGTGTCAGTAGAAATAAAAATATGTATAATACAAGAATTGGCATAAATGCACTTTAATGGACACTCTTATTTAAAATGTTTATTTTTATTACCGGCAGTAGCGGTAGCAGTAGCTTAACAAAAAATGTACAGTAATAAGTAGTTTAAAAGTTACAGCAGTTTAAGTTTGTGATTTTAGTATTGTTTGTGGTTGCGATGAATTACTATATAGGTATTGGCAGGTACTAAATATGTACAAATAGATGTTATGAATATGTAATTGGTTTATATTCTTGATCCTACCTGCCCAGATTATGCAAATTTCAAAACAAATCAAATAATGTATATGATTTAAATTGTTTGAGCGTATGAATTGTAGAGATAAAAATTATCTTTTACTCAATGACCTGTATGATTTAACACAGCAAATAGATGAATGTTTTCATTTTGTGGAGAAGAGCAGTCATTGAGAAGTGAAGCAATAAGTGACAACCTCTAGGTATACTTTTCTTTCAACTCAAAATACATTTTATTTGTGTCAAGTTATGAATATAAAAAATATTTTATTAATTATTAACAATTATCTTCAAAACTTAAGATAGTACATTAACTTAGAACATTTTTTTTATACCATAATAAAAAAAAAAAGGCTATCATATAGTATGCGTTTTACTGGCAAACGCGTTCTACCGGCCCCTGTAGGATGTGGTCTACCTGTGGTTTTTACGTCTATTTTTAATTGATGCATTTTAATCTTTTTCTTCGGTCAACACTTTATCTTTATTGCCTTATACACAGATAACAGTACATTGACATTTTGTAAAAGTATGGTCTCAATAGCTCAGTACGTCATTTATTGCGCGACACCACACTTTGCATGACATTATTAAAAGAGAGGTTGTATTGGGTTCTATTATACACTCTGATGGGTGGCCAGCGTATAATGGGTTAGCCCAATATGGTTATAAGCATAATACAGTTAACCACAGCGAAAATTTTGTTGATCCACTTACACAAGTGCACACTCAACGGATCGAAAGTTTATGGAGACCATTAAGCTTAAAAGTAGTTAAAAATATGTGTGGTACAAGTCATGATCTCCTTTCAAGGTAATTTATTAATAACGTAATATGTATGATACAATGATACATATTATTGCAGGTATCTGATGGAAACATGGTGGTATGGAATAAATAGATCAGATTTATTTAATTCATTTTTGAGAGATATGGCGGAAGTTTTTGTATAAATAGTTATTTTTTTTTTTTATTACATTTTATTTATTTATATTCATTGACAAAAATTTTTTTGACAAACAAATTTTTAATAATTAATTTTTTACTTTAATTTGTTTATTGCCGTCTGTCCTCTCGTGTACCTTAATCACCTTCCACTCCCATCTAATCAAACCGTTCGCTACTTAGGTCTTCATCTAGACCGCCAGCTAACCTGGGCTACACATATCCACACCAAACGGCTTGCCCTAAATAATCAGTCCCGACAATTGTGTTTCCTTTTGACTTCTAAGCATGTAAACCTTAAAAATAAACTCCTATTATATAAGTTACTCCTCAAACCAATATGGACTTATGGCATTCAATTATGGGGTGCCGCCAAACCCTCCAATATTACCAAAATACAAACATTCCAGTCTAAATGTCTACGTCAAATCACTAAAGCCCCATTCTATGTCTCTAATGATACTCTCCACAAAGATCTATTCATCCAAACTGTAAAAAGCGTTGCCAAGACCTTCTACAAACGCATGCACTTAAATCTCCGCAATCATCGCAACCCCCTGATTTCGGATCTATCTGTTCCCACCATTCCTGGTGACCCCAGAAGGCGCCTAAAAAGAACATGGTGTCGTGATCTACTTTTAGACTAACCCCCCCCCACATGTCAAGAAATTCCATCAATGGATGGCCTCTTCGCCCAAGCCCCCTGTCCGAATTGATGTGAATAATCGCGATTTAATTAACTTATGTTTGTTACATTGTCTGTTATTTTGTCTTTTTTTTTAATTCGTTTTTTTCACTTGTGCTTATTGTAAACAATAATTTACAGATTGTACAATTATCTAGATAAAAAATAAAAAAAAAAAATTTATTTATTTACGGTAGACCGCATACTATATGATAGACAAAAAAAAAATTTGCATACAAATAGGGTGCCCCATAAACTGTGTTGAGCAATAAAACACTATGATTAACTGATAATTAAAGTTAATAAAAATTATATGTTTAGTAAAAAATACATGAATTTCATTAAATATATATTGTCGGCTTTAAGTAAAAACTCACTAACGGCAAAATGTTTTTTTTTATCATACCATCTTGTTTATAAGTAGGCTTAGGGACTTCTAGCTATTGCATACTTTTTTTAATTATTGTTAAATATAGCAGAGTGCGAAATAAATTTGTTTCTCGGTGTCTATTTGATAGATTTTGCAGGATAGTGCATATTTTAAAATGTTTATGCTTATTTTGCATATTTTGGCAAAATTTCCAAATTTCAAATTAAAAACTATTTATTATATATTATTGCATACATATTTCAACCGATCGAAAAAAAATTTCATATCCAAAAAAACCTCTCATATCTCGTTATAATTTTTGTGTAAGTATAAACTATAAATAATACTATAAACCCGTATCTATCGTAAAACCCTCTGGATATCGACCGGATGTCGATAAAGATAATAGTCGATATAGAATAATAAATTGTGTTTAGTGTTCATTTCAGTCGATTATTATCCGTCGTTGTTTTTGCGTAGAAAAATATACAAATGAAAGCATACCTAGTGAAACCACTATACGTAAAGGGTGGGTAGACAACATTTATCAAGAAACTCTGTTAAAAATTAGGAACTATGTTGACAAAAAAAAATTTGGGTATCTGTTGATGAGACTATGGATGTCACCGGACGTTTTGTGGCAAATGTTGTAATAGGAACACTGGAAATTGATAGGGCAGGGAAAATTTTTTTATTGCATTCCGAAGAATTAGAGAAAACTAATCATTCAACTATATTTAAGTTATTTGTCAAAGCTATGGGACTATTATGGCCCGATGGAGTTCAGCATGATAATGTTTTATTGTTTCTAAGTGATTTAGAAATAATTTAAAAATATTGTAATATTTATATATTTTATTTTGTTTTTATCTATTTATTTTTAATTATATCATTTTATTTTTAATTCTCGGTTTAATTTTGCAAAATTTTAAGGTAAATTTCAATTGAAAAAATAAATAATAAATTTGAAAAAATTCAATTTTTCAATTTGTTTTTAATGCATATAAATGCATATTATAATGATTTTAGAAGCATATTTGTGTATTTTTTAGAGCTATAAGTCCCTAAGCCTATTTATAAGCTTCAAGTCTATAATTTGTGTAGGGGCTACTAAGGTAGGCACTAAGCACTGAATTATTAGTTAAAACCTGCTTTTTTTTTTTAGTTTTTTCATAATGTACAAACTGTGTTAAATACAATTTTTAAAACTAAATATGCATTTACCAAATATTGCTGTTTTGCCATTAGTGAGTTTTTGTTTTAATATATTCATTGAATTTGTCAATATTTAAGGATTAAGATGATGTTAAAATAAATAACATTGTTCTATAAAAATAACAAGTGAAATTTTGTTTAGCTTTATTTTTATCAAATAAATAATATATTTCATATTAAGCCATATGTGTAGTAACAAATTCAATGGTTGTACCTTCATATAATGAAATTTTTAAATTTTTAAAAATATTTATAATCTTATGATTAGAATTATATCTATGTTATGGACCTTATAAACTTTAAATCAAGTATCAAGTTTATTTTGCCCAAAACTGCCGGTATTTGTACCTATGAATTTGTTATTGGAAGTTTCTTATATTGCATGCATATTTTAGATAATGATATATAAATAAATATTACCAGTTCATCAAAGGTTTGCTGGTTTTCTTCTCCTAAAAAATCAATACGTGTTGGTAGAATCTAAAAATAAAATACATCTTTACTGAAAATACAATTTAACTATAATTGTTTAAAATTATATCTTACATTTGATTCGTTCAAATCCAATTTAAGTGCCTATGAATAAAAAAAAACAAATAGATAGAATTACCAAAAAAGGGAAGTACATGTTAACCATAATGTTATGAATTAGTTTAATATATTAATAATAAGTATATATTTAAACTATGTATGCTTTACATACATTGCAATTCAACTGTCTTAAGATTAAATATTTTAAAATACTTATGTCAATATCTTACTTCAAAAGCATTTTTGAATTGACTATCCTTCAGAAACTTGGCAATCAAAAAGAATAACTCTACAATTAAATAAATTGTTTTAGTTACTATGATGTACAAAATAATAATATGAAATATAGTTGTAATCCATGAAAAATGTTTTATTCTTTCTTACCAGACTTAATGCTGTCGTTTTCTTCTTGCATCATTCCAAATGTTTTATCCAAATCCATGACTTTGAATCATTTATAGTGAAGTTTTCTTTAAATCTTTATCACAATTTATTCTGTCAATAGATGATGATCAAAAAGACTAAATGTTAAAACATCGAGTTAAAGAAACATTCCTTTGGAAATATTATTAAAACGTTTGCATTCATCAATGGGCCATGATGGACCAAAATTCTAAAACGTCGAGAACAAAACAATAATAAATTGTCAATAAGTATCAAACCCAAAAACCCAAGTATTAAACTGAACACTCAACTATTACTAAACAATATAATAATGATTAATAATTTGTTAATGAATAATGATAAACATTGTACATAAACAAACATGCATATCACAACTCACAAGTAATAGTATCAATATCTATTCTGTGGTATCACCATTCCATATAATATTTTTCAGATTTCTATATTCCATCATTAACCATGGTTATTCGTTGTACTAAATAATAATATTGGTTAATCTGCTTATTGGCGGGAAATCCTTAATTATTTTAGGTTATGTTGTGTTTTTATTGTACAATATCAATATTATGAATAATACTTTATGCAATAATAATTAACTATTTAGTATTTACGGAAATTAACATTTTACTATATTGTAGAATATCTATCGTATATTATAAATTTTAATTATTATTTACTAAATGCCAAAAATTCAAAGTATTCTCTGTGTGCATAAATAAATAATTTTACTTTATTTATTTATTTCTAAAATGAACGATAATCCAGGTAAGTTTAGTTTACTTCAGAAAAGGCGTTTCGTGAACTTATAAAGTATAATCTTATATTTATTAAACAGAGACATCTAGACCAAGACGACAAAAAGCTGGGCAAACAAGTCGTTTTGAAGCATTAGCAAAATTGAAAAAGCTCAAATCTGATGGAACTAAGCACAAATATGAAGTAGAACCAATGAAAAATGTTTATGAAGAAATTTCAGAACAAGAATACACAGATAGGGTGGTTAAACGACAACAGGATAATTGGATTGTCGATGATTGTAAATAAATATAATTTAATTTACAAATGCAAATAATCATGTTATGCATATCCTAATATTAAAATGTCTGCTAGTTGATGTTGATGGATATGTTGAAGATGGAAGAGAAATTTTTGACGATGATTTGGACGAGGCATCTATTATCAAAGAAGAAAAAAAAGGAAGAGGTAAAAAAAGAAGTAGAGCTGATAAAAGTTTTGATGAAGATCTTCCCTCTTCAAATAGGGATATCCAAAAGATGTTTGCTAATATGCCTGTAAAAAAAAAAAAAGAGGTACCTATATTAAATATTATTAATTTAGCATAGAATAAGTTTCAAATTGAATTCTGTACAGGCTACAGTTTAAAGTACCTGGCCTTTGACAACCTTTTAAAGCCAAAACTTCTCACTATTTTATTAGCCTTATAAATGTATACATTCTTCTAAAAATAAGTTTGTATTGAGTCAATTGTAATCCTTTATCCAAATTCAATGTATTTATTATCAAATTTTTATTCCAAATATATAGTGTATACAATTTGTCTTTGTTCAATGAATACATTTATCATTTCTAAGGTGCCAGTTAATTTAGACGAAGATGATATTCTTGATGATTTGATTCAAGAATTGGATAAACCAGGAATTACAAAGACTCCACGATTAGTTCATAATAAAGTTACAGAAAAAATAAAAAGAGAAAATCAAACCAGGTAGAGTATAACGATTTACATTATTGTCTTAAAATTAAAGTTAATTGTTGTACACCTATTTTTAATATCAAATGAATATTTCAGACATTAAAAATTTCTAAAAGTAGTTTTTTGTATGTGCTCAAAATGTTTGCCATTTTTTAAACTAATATAAGCTATAACACAAATTTTTCTGTAAATAATTTTAACAATATGAAATTCATGCAAAATTTAACAGATAAATTAATTTTATAGATTTTAGGTTAAAAAAAATGAAAATTATTAATGTTTTTCAGAGGATATTTAGAATCATTTTCTACTGTATTAAAATCTCCCCGGACACCTATTAATAACACTATTATAAAAACAAAAAAGGCTGATGAAAACATAGAAAGTTCTAATTTGAATGATCCCAATGATGTTAGTAAAAACAATTGTCAAGCTAAAGAACTTAGTGCAGAACCTATAAAAAAAGTATTGCATTAAATTTAATTAATGATGACTATAAAATTTAAATTAGTAATACAAATCAAATTTTTTTTTTGTTTTACTTACAGCCTGTGTCAGTAACAGAAAATCCCATTAAACAAGAATTATTTGATGAAAGTATGGATGACTGTATTGAAGATTTTGATTTTGAAGAAGCAATCCAGGTATATTACCTAAAATAACAAACTTATAAATATATATATTTGTAATTATAACATCCTTCAAATTATTTTAGGCGGAAAAAAGTTTTATGGAACTTACAGAGTTAAGTGTGAAAAAAGAGTTAACAAAAACTGAAATTAAAATAGACTTTGAAGAGACTAAATGGCCTATTGAAAAGTAATGCTAATTTTTTTAATTTTTAAAATATGATTGTTTATTTAATTTTTATAAAGCAAAACAATTGATTATGAAGATGCCCTAATTTAATTTAAGTAATAATAATGAAAAGAATTTCTCCTTAATAATATTCAAAATAGACATCATTATCGTTTCTTTCTAAAAAATAAAATAGTAAATACTGTTGACAGTTGAATGTTGTCCTCCCTGATCATACAGTACTGACTTGCGAATAGCAAAACCTCAAACCTATTCGATAATTTCAAAATAATATTTATTTAAATAAATATTTAATGCTACTTTATTTTACCTAAATATATTAATTTGTCCATATAGATACACTAGTACAACAATGTTAGGATAATACAAAATGTTATTATGTTAAATATTATTACAACTGATATATACATGTTGTATTGTTATAACTTTCGGTTATTAAAAGTTGGTTTTGCCATTGTTATTTTGAACCTCAGAAACAATTTGAATTCTTGATAATTCAGTTTATTTAGAAGTCCTCTCAATATTGAATTATTGAGAGTTGACTGTATATTTATACCCTGTGACAGCTAGATATTAAATTTAAAAAATGACTCAATATGATTAGAATAAAAAACTAAGGTTCATAAAAGGTAAGAATGCCTTTTAATTATATTATAACTTATGTAATACATTATTATTACCTACAATATTTTTAATATGGTTTAAAATTAAATAGTGTTCAAGAAGAAGAACAAGTTGCTTTACCACATGACATTTCTTCTAAATTGCCTCTGACATCAGATAAGAATGGAACTCAAGTTTGTCATTATTTTACTCATTCATATATTATAATACAGTGCATATCATTTAATGTTAATTAAATATTCAAATTCTTTTGTCATACTCTTTTAAATATGAATAATTTTTAAAAAAAAGAATACTAAAAAAACCTTTTCCATTAATCATATTAAGACATGATATTCACTTTATTACTGCAAATCATTAATTAATTAAATAACTATTTGATTTATTTAATTTTAGGTTTTTCGTTTTTTTTATTTGGATGCATTTGAAGATGTGTTCAAACAACCTGGAGTTGTATTTCTTTTTGGCAAAGTAAAACCTGTTAACGTTGATACATATGTAAGCTGTTGTGTAGTAGTTAAAAATATTGAAAGAAGAATGTTTCTACTCCCAAGAAATACAGTAAGATATAAATATTGAAATCTAAAAGTATTAAAATGTATCCAATTACTATAATAATGTATATTATTACAGACATCTGACAATGAAGAAGTAAAAATGGTTGATGTGTATAATGAATTTAATAATCTCACTGACAAGTACCAAATACAAAATTTTAAATCTCGCAAAATTACCAAAAAATATGCATTTGACCTAGCTGATGTTGCAGATGAGAGTGAATACTTGGAAATAAGATATTCTGTTAGTAAATATTTATATACATATTATATAACATACTTCATGAATAGGTACATTTTTTCATTTCTCTAGGCTTCCCATCCACCTTTGCCTGAAGATTTAAGTGGAAAAACATTTAGCAGAGTATTTGGAACAAATACTTCATTCTTAGAGCTTCTGCTCCTAGATCAAAAGATTAAGGGACCATGTTGGTTGGACATAAAAATTCCGCAACTTTCAAATAGTCCTATGAGTTGGTGCAAAATTGAGGTATATATAATGTATATATATACTGAATTGTTCCTTCACCATTTAATGTTTAATAAATTATACTTTATAGGTATTATGTTTAGATATGAAAAATATACAACTAGCACCTACTGTTTCACCGCCACCAATAGTCATTATGACTTTAAATCCAAGAATTACGTATAACAGAAAAACAAAACAAAATGAAATAATAATTATAAGTTGTTTGGTGCATACACATTTCCCATTAGATCAAGCTCCGCCAACTCATCATCATAATCAGTTTTTTTGTGGTGATTAAAATTTTATTTTGTTGTACGATATGTAGTTGCTTATACTATTTTGCTTTCTAATAAAAATTTTTACCTTTATAACACAATATATCATTATAAAGTCTGCAAATTCAAAATTCTCATTTAATATTTTTTTTGCAATTGATGATATATTTTTCCATTTTTAATATGAAATTCGAAACTAACTTTGATATGACTCAATGCAACTTATTTTGTAAATCAATAGTTAAGTAATATTTATAAATAAATTTAACTGTCTTTTTTGAATTAGCAATATCACGCCCAAGTAATATTCCATGGCCACTCCGATATCAAGAAGAATTAAAAAAATGTGGAGATCCTTCTAAAATCATAAAAATGGATTCAGAACGAGCATTACTAACTTTTTTTCTTGCCAAGTTATCCAAAATTGATCCAGATATGATAATTGGACATGATATATGTAGTTACATATTGTCAACGCTTGTAAGTCGTTTAGAAGCAAATAAAATACAAAACTGGTCAAAAATTGGTCGTCTTCGAAGAACTTCATTTCCCAAAAAAGTAATTATAACATAATATTAATATATCAATATTTTATTTACTGATCTTAATTTTTAGGGGAAATTTATGAGTGAAAAAAGTGTGCTCAGTGGCAGATTGATTTGTGATACTCAAATTTCTGCAAAAGAATTGATTAAAGCAAGAAGTTATGATTTATACTCGTTATCCGAACAGGTATATTGTATTGTTTAATCAATAATTTATAATAATAATTATCATTAAGATTCTGAGCGGAGCAAGTATCTATTAGTCTATTCAATTTATTAGTTTTATATTAACGTATGTTTTTCCTTTAAAAAACTTTTGGAACATTTAAATTTTCACAACTCATCTTCTTAGATTGTAAAATAAATTTAATTTGTACTTTAGAGATTCATTTAACTATGATGGGAGTAAAAATAAATAATAATGATAATAATGATACCAGGTCCAAAATAACAAATATACGGTGAATTCCGCTTAATGTGGGCACGTTGGGACCAGCCCTGTTTGCCTACATTAAGCAATTGCCCATAAAAACCGAAATTAGTTTTAAAAAAAAATTATTATATCCAAAAAAGTTTTTATTTTGCACATGTGAATCATACAATTAAAAAAAATGTTTAATAATTACTATGTATATAAATAAAACTAAATGAAATTACTATTTGGATGTGGAAGGTATACAAAACATTGCAATTTTCGGAACGCTTAATTTGTCAGCGATTTTACGTTGTGAAATTCCTGGAGGTAGCGATTTCACTTTGTCCAAAATTTCAATTTTTTCCTCGAGGGAGAGATCTTTTTGAGACGTTGAAATTCACGTTATTACTGAAATGCGGGTATTGACGCATTAGAGAACGTCTATCCCTTTTTTTTATCGCTTCTGATAATATTAATACACATTTTACAACAAAATCCCATTAAGGTTTAAATGGTAATGCTTTTTATTACTTTGGATAAACACAATCTCTTAGATACAACGAAACCCGATTAAATTAGTCATTTTTACATATGTATATATTCTAACGCTATGATAAAATAAAAATTGCCCACATAATCCGAATCGAGTGCCCATATTACGCGGTTTTTTTTAACCTTGTAAATATACATTTATTTTGGGACCAGACCATTTTGCCCATAATAACCAGTGCCCACATTAGGTGGAATCCACTGTATTATATTCTTATTTTTATTTCTTACCCAAATATAAATATAAGGCTATGTCATATACATTTGTATTTTGAAAACTTTGGTAGTTAAAACTCATTTTTTTCTTTGACTATTTATATTGACAATTTGAACGACAAAATAGACCGATGAGGTATGACAAGTTTTGTTTTTGTCAAGTTGTAACAAACATCACTGGTAATAACTATCCAATGATTTAAGCAACATGAGGTTGAGTACTACCATTTGTTGATATTAACTATGATTATGAAACAACTAAGTTTAAAAATTTTAAATAGGAATATATTTTAAATAACCCCATATAAGATTTAAGTATTAATTAGTTGTGCTTCGCTCTAAATCAAGTTTGATGATTTATCAAAGAATTACAATTTGAAATAATAATAATGATAAACCTTGTATATTAATAAGGTTGGTTTGGCAAGTGTCAACAATCTCACCCTATTAAACGTCTGTATTCTGTTCATGTATTACTATTAACTTTAATTTGTAGATTCTCAATGTCAAAGAAAATGAGCAGTTTAATTTATCTGATGATGAAGTTAGTTATATGTATTGGTATGTTTCTAGAATAAATATTTTTTTTAAATAAGAGTAAAGAATACAATAATATTTATTTACAGTTCAGCTGTATCTTTAATGCAGCTGATCAAATTTACAATTATGGATACTTCGTGCATAATGCGACTTATGTGTCAAATGAACATACTACCTTTAGCACTTCAAATAACGAAAGTCGCAGGAAATTTACTATCCAGAACCTTAATTGGTGGTCGTGCGGAAAGGAATGAGTATCTATTATTGCATGCCTTTAATGAAAAAGGTTATATACTTCCCGATAAACAGTATAAAAAGAGATCAATGAACAAAGTAAATAATTTTTTTTTATGTGTTTATTTATTATTAATTTTTTTTTAATATTTTATCAATTAAATTAGAATGAAGATAATGTAGAAGAAGATAATCCTAAAAAAAATGGCCGTAAAAAAGCTCAATATTTAGGAGGTCTTGTACTTGATCCAAAAATTGGTTTTTATGATAAAATGATATTATTAATGGATTTTAATTCACTTTATCCAAGTATAATTCAAGAATACAATATTTGCTTCACTACAGTTAGCTTTCGAACATTGTCTGCTCAAGAGGTTTACATAAATTATATTATTAAGTATTAAGTTTAATTTATTAACACAGCATCTTTGAAATTAGAGTGATGATGAAATAGCTGAGTTATTAAAGTTAACTCCAAATCAATCTGTTGCTCGTGGAATTTTACCTGCTGAAATTAAGTCGTTGGTAGATTCACGAAGAGAAGTAAAGAAGTTAATGAATGATCCAAAAATATCTGCTACACTTAAAGAACAGGTGATTTAACTTATTTGTATTGTCTAAATAATTCAATTTTAATTTTAACATGTTATATAACAATAGTGCCATCAGTAGTTGATAATTTAGATTAATTACTATGGTCGTCAAATATTTATAAAGGTGAAAAGTGTACCAATTATGTACTTATTGGTTTTTTTAACTTTGGAGTTATTCAATTAATAGTTTCAATCAAATTGAAACAAAAGAGGGTATATAGATTGTATTTATGAATATTCAATTAATGCCAAAAATATGATTATTATGTACATTTTTTAAACAATATTTTTTTTTTTTGTTACAGTATAATTTGAGGCAAACTGCACTAAAACTAACTGCCAATAGTATGTATGGATGTTTGGGATTTACTCATTCCCGTTTTTATGCTAAGCCGTTGGCTGCATTAATTACCGCTAAAGGAAGAGAAATATTAATTAGTACCAAAGCATTAGTTGAGAAACTATCATTTGATGTTATTTACGGAGATACAGATTCGTTAATGATCAACTCAAACTGTGTTGACTTTGATCAAGTTATGAAAATTGGTTATAAAGTGTGTATTTTATGTAATTTACTTTTTTTCTTATTTTTAAATATGTATTTTTGGTATTAGATTAAAGCTGAAGTCAATAAAATGTATAAACAAGTAGAATTAGATATTGATGGAATTTTTAAATACATGTTATTATTAAAAAAAAAAAAATATGCTGCGATATCTATGTCAAAACTACCTTCAGGTGAATTTATAACTAAGGAAGAGATCAAAGGGTTGGATATTGTAAGAAGAGATTGGTCACAACTATCACAAGAAGCTGGAAGGTAAAGTTAATTTTTTTATTCATCCGTAGGTATTAAAATTAATATTGCTGTTAATCAAACATAATTTATTGATATAGATTTGTATTGAGACAAATACTATCTGATCAGTCTCCTGAAGAGAGAGTATCAAATATTTGTGCTCAGTTGGAAAAACTTAGAGCTGATTGCGAGGGAAATAATGTTCCTCTGGGACTTTTGGCCATAAGCAAAACATTAACTAAAGCACCTCAAGATTACTCAGATGCTAAAGCATTACCACATGTAGCCATTGCTCAACGACTTAACAAACAAAGTATTAAATTTAGACAAGGTGATACTGTATCATATGTTGTTTGTGACGTAAGTTTACTTATATATTTTTAAAGATAAATAGATTAAAAAATATCTGTTATGATCAATAGGATGGAACAAATTTTGCATCAAATCAAAGAGTTTATCATGTAGACGAGCTAAAAAACAATACTACTTTAAAAATTGATTTCAAGTATTATTTATCACAACAAATACATCCAGTAATAATGAGACTATGTGCACCATTAGAAGACATTGATGCTAAAATGATTGCTGAATATTTAGGTTTGGTTGTAGTTATCATATGATTTTGCAAAATGTAATATTTTTTTTAATAGGTCTGGATCCTGCACAGTACCAAAATCAAAGGACAAAGACCATTTATGAGAATTCAATTGAAGAAAACGCAATTGATTTAGATGATGCAACCAGATTTAGTAGTTGTGATCCGTGAGTACAATTGCTTATATTATGTTCATCAATATTATTTAATGTTGAATTAATAAATATTTTAAATCATAAATCTAGATTTAAATTCAAATGTCTTGGCTGTAAAACTGAAGTAGAAATATTAGCACCAGCAATTAAAAAGGTATTGTTTAGATTATTATTTATCTCATTCAAAATATAATTTGAACTGATTTAATTTAATATTTTAGCCTAATGGTAAATTAGAATTTTCCTTAGAAAATTGTTCTAATTCAGATTGTTATATTTCACCATATAAATATATTGGGATGTTGGAAAATACTTTATGGTCAGCTATAAGAAAGCATACAGTCAAATTTTATAAGGTAATTAATTGTTGTTTACATTTTATTTTATGATATTTTATGTACAGTAAACCTTCCCTGACCCCTAAAAGTGGGGGGCATTTTTTTTGGAAACAGACATTTCCACTACTTTTCATTGAATAGCGGGGACCTATATTGATCTTAATTTAAAAATAATGACTAAACGGTGACAACAAATGCAATATATATTAATAACAAACTTGCTGACAACACCCATATAATAAAACAAATGATTACTACAATAACATTAAGACAAAAATATTAATCTCTTAACTGCCAGTGTCTGTTTTGTTAGTTAATGATTTTATACCCCCTCTGAATAGCATACATTGATTGACTGAGTGTCTACTATTCAAAGGTTTCATTGTACGTATGTGTGTATGCACGCACGTGCTCCAGTATAATTTTATTTATTTATTTTTTTAGAGTTATTATGTATGTGAAGATAGTACTTGTGATTATAAAAGCAAATATATACCGCGTACAAGTGATGATATTTGTATACAATGTAAATCTGGAACGTTAAAAAAGGAAGTAAGAATCTCAGTAAACATTTTTAATCTTATTTGTTTGTAGTTTATGTACTAAGCATTTAAAATATGTTTGATACAATACAGTCTTCATACTTGAAATTTGATATGATATCTTTCCTTCTTGTATTTTTCAATATAATTATAAATGAAATCTAAATGTTTCTTTGAACACACGGTCTAAGGTAATTCAAAATGTAACATAAACCTAAATATTTTAAACGCTAAGTATGTGTAGTATTATAACTTAAACTTTTTAGTATAAAATATATAAAACACTTTTTACTTGGTATAATTTCAATTATATAAATTATAATCAGAAATAATCTGAAAACATTATTTATTATTTTAATGAATCAATGATGAGCTAATTTGATATACATTTTTATATTTTTAGTATTCAGCCAGCCAATTATTGTTTCAATTAAGATATTACCTGTTTTTATTTGACATTGACAAAGTATTGCACAGAAACAGGGAAATACAATTAGCTATTGAGGATCCATTATATATAGCTTATAGTAGATTAAAAGCTAAAGTTCAAAAAATGCTTAAACATCATG
Organism: Neotoxoptera formosana; assembly: GCA_022818045.1. NCBI lineage: Eukaryota > Metazoa > Arthropoda > Insecta > Hemiptera > Aphididae > Neotoxoptera > Neotoxoptera formosana. Next base: position 13,680,007 of record CM040634.1, read on the forward strand.
ATTTCTACTATGTTAATTTAAAAGAAATATTTGGCCAATATTAATTAATATTAAATTTTGTAAAATACATTATTATTTACCTATTTTATTATTAATTAGTATAGTTACTATATATATTATTATTATTTTACTTTAATCATAAAACACAAAAATCTATTTATATGCTTATCATTTTTTAATTGCAATACATTTTCAAGCACAAAATTGTACTATACATTTTTTTTTTATTAACTACATTTTATACAGTTCATATTTTTACAAAACATATTTTATAAATTAAAATGATAAAATACTTTTGTTAGTTGTATTATATCTAGTATAAATTATAATAGCTATTAATTACATAGCAAATACATGTAGAATTTGTATAATAAAAGTGTACATCTGAGTTGTTCCATTTATAGCTTTATTTACTAAATGCACGCTTTTGATAAAATTAAAGATTGTACTAGAGTTGTTATCTAAATTGTGATCAGTTTTCCGTTATTTCATAATTATAATTTTATGAATTTCAATGTTAATACAATGTGACATTGTAAAAATGTAAATAGTCTACTATAACCTGCCTTGCATATTAAAAGTAACCTCAGGCGGTGCCCAATTTTTGTCCAATAGTCAATAGTCTATACCTTTTGATTAACTCTAGGTGGTTTAGTGGTTATTGGAATAATAAAGTGACATTTCGAGGAGTATTTCGTTGGCCATACCCATTGTCACTACACGAGGTAACCCTTATAATATAAGACAGAGTATTAACAAGTCCATTTTAGATAATTGCCTCCTAGATTTATTTGATTCTTAATCTATAGTAGATGCCTTTAAAAATAAAAATTGAATAATAAACATCAAAAAAAGGTTTTTCATTATTGTTAATTATATAAAACTCATGTATCAGTGATATTAATGTAAAAAGATCTTCATCAAAGTATAATTTTAAAAAATGTACAAATTCATCTTAACATAATATATTATTCAACTCATCTGGACTATTTATATCCTGTAAAATAATAACAATATTGCATAACTAATAGAAAAACATAAAATACAAAAATAAATAACAATGTAATTATTAAAAACAAACCTTTTTAACAAATTTTTTTTTTAACAATATTCCATTTTTTTTTAATCGTTTGGCAACAAATGGTGTAAACAAATCTGGATTATCACAATGCTCTTCTTTGAAAATTGAACTAACCACAAGTGCAACTAAGAATGTTACCATAAATCCAAGAACTATACAATACATGTAACTAATGCGATGCCAATAAAAATAATTCTCATTTGGTGTCCTTAAAAAAATGTAATTAATTAAAATGATTGTAATATTTAATTTTTCTGATAATTGATTAAATCAACTCATTCTAATAATATGCAAAAATCTGACAACTGTTGTACAAAATAGCTTTATCTTATAAAATGTTTATTTGTTGAGTTAAAAGTAATAGGTTTAATATAAAGTTAATTTACATTGTACTATTGTAGTTATTAGTTAAAAATATAATTAAATATTAAATTTATGTAGTTCGGAAATTTTTATTTTTAAATATCAAAATACTCAAAATAATATTCTGTTTTGCAATATGAAACTAAAAATGTATGTTGAGATTCAAAAACGTAAAATTTATAAAATGTTACATTTATTTCAAAAATTTTGTTTAGTAACTGAAAATATTTTTAAAAAAAATGTTTATGATTTTTGAGGTAATGATTGTTCTGTGATAAAAAAAAATCATCAAATATAAAAACAAAATATAATTAAGTTGTAATTACTCATCATGTAACAACATAGATTGTTGAATGGTTTTATTTAGCACTGCAGGGCATGCATTTATGTATGTTGGCAAATTTTTGGCTACAGGTCTACCAAATCCCATTGTAAATGAAAATACTAAACCAATCACAAGGCCAGTTAATGAACCCTAAAATAACAAAATAATGTTTACTCAAAGTTTGTTATATAAAATAGTGGAAGTACTTTTTGGTTAACATGAGGTAATAGTATTCCCAGTGTAAATACTGCTAACACTGGTCCACCAATCATTCCAAATATGACCAATGAAGCTTGTAGTATTGAGCCCAAATATCGACTCAAAAAAGCTAATAGCAAACAAATTGCACCATAGGCAAGAACTAATATTTTCATATAAAACACTCGTTTTTGATCAGAAATATCTTGTTTCATAAAAGGCTAAATGAATAATAAAACAATGAATTATTATTTTAATACGCACAACAATTGATAAAAATAGTAATACTAAATGTATACCTTAAGATAATCTTCCATTGTAACTGCAGCTAAAGAGTTAAGCACCGGTGAAACAGAACTTAATGCAGCTGAGAATATACCAGCAACAAATAATCCAGTCAATCCTGGAATTGATCCCATAGTATCCAATACATACAAAGGCATCAACTGATCTACGCTTGGTATACGTTTTGACCTTTGAAAATATTTGTGTTATAATTTTGATCTTAACTTATATAAGAGTATTGAATACTTGATTGGATCACAGCCGTAGTACTTTGAAAACATTGCCAACCCAGAAAAACTTGTTGAAATAGATAGCAATGACAAAAGGGGTAAGCTACACCATAAAGATTTCACAGCTGTATTGTAGTCTTTCATGGTTAAATACCTTTGTACTTGTGTTTGATTAATTGCATACAATGAAACATAGGTAAACATACCACCAATCACCACACTAAACCAACTATGTCTTTCTGTGGGATCTATATTAAAACTAAAATAAATTTTACAATTTAAAAAAAAAAATACTTTAGGAGTTATGTAATAATGACATCATTTTTATTCATACTCAGTATATATTTTAATTTTAAATTAAAAGTACTTATTAAATTCAATTCGTCCATATTTATCAGCAATCTTCCAAATTTGTGATATTCCACCAGTTTCATACATAGCAACTCCAATTACAGCATATATCGAAGCAAACATAAGTAATGACTAAAAATGTTAAGTAAATCAAATAAAGTTTGACATTAAAATAAATTTTGTTATCAAGCTGAATTCTTACTAAGACGCTAACTCATGTTATTTTATATATAAGTGAATACATTATCATTTACAAATACTTTAAACGTGACACAAATTCAGACTAGAACCCGGCTTTAATTGAATATTAAATCCAATAAGACATTATAGTAACTGTATAATATATTGTGAATTGTGAAAAAAAAACCCTTAGTACAAAAACTGTTTAATTTTTATACTTTTTAATGATAATTAATACTTTTAATAGGTAAAATACACTTTATAGTGGTCTTATTCTCTTATTACCAGGTAGAATTAAAAGTATCTTCTATGCAAGTCCTAGGTACACAATATGAGATGTTAAACTTGTTCCCATTATTTGGAATAACATAGAAAAAAAATATTTAAAAATTAAGTACAGATACTTGGTGAAAATAAATTTTAAGATAATGCGTTTAAGTATATTTTTTATTTTGATTGTGAATTATTATTATGAAACGGGACGATTCCAATACAAATTTAGGTAATAATTCTATCTAGATTAAAATTTATAACCACAATCAAAAAAATACATAAACACATCGAAAAAAAGGTTGTTATTGTTTTGATACTGCTACGTTCTAAGAAAAAATATCGTAATTTGATTAATTTTTAAACTGGGTTTTTTTTTCCAATTACTATAATGTTGTAGGTATTAAATTAATCTTGACTCAAAACAGATCACTACACCCAAGATAATTAATAAATATGAAAGAATTAAAAACTTGATTTTATAAAACTAGTACAACAAGAAATGTATAATATTAGTTAAACATTTCAACAAAATATTAGATAATACAGTTAACAAAATAAATTTGACCACAATTATATTAATTAAATAATAATTACTTGAAATACGTCAGTAATAATGACTGCCTTAATTCCTCCAATTGTTGAATAGAATATACATACTAAACCCACTAGTGTAATTGAAGAGGTTAAAGATAATCCAGTTATAGCTTCTAATGCAATTGATGGAGCATATAAAACTATTGCCATATAAAATATCATTTGCAAGCTAAATGCTATAGATGTAACAGTCCTTGTCAATCGACCAAATCTTTTTTCTAAGTACTGTAAATATAAAATACATGTTATAACTTATAAAATATAAGTACCTACTCAAATAAATATTAGTTCTATAAGTACTGTATTACTAAATATCTAGTAGGTATATGACTAATAAATTATAGTAAATAAAAGCAAGAAAGATCTATTCCACTTTCAATAAATACCTATAATACATCTTACTTCATAAACAGATAAATTTCCAAGTTTGAAGAATACAGGTAAAAATACATATGCAATTATTGGAGTTCCCAAGACATAAGATAAATTAATGGCGACAAATTGTGTTCCATGGTAATAGTTCTCCGCACTCACGCCAAATAATGTTATAGCAGACATAAAACTGGCCATCAACGAAAATGCAACTGGTATAATGCCTTGGTTTTTGTTACCCAGCATATATTCCTTTAAAAATTGTAAAATTGAATTGTAAGAATAATAAAAATTTTAAATAATTTAAATGAGTTAATAAAAATTTACCTGGGTTGTTTTCTGTTTGCCACCAGTAAATCTGTAGTAAATGCCTATTGAAGCAGACATTACCAACATTATTGCAAACACAATATAATCAACGATACCAAACGCCATCACGATCACAAGTATAACACAATTGTTACAAATGGGTACCTGAAATCACTGAAGTAATAGTTAATAAAATAAATGGTTACTCGTAACTACTAATAAACATTTATTAATTTAGTACCTAACAATTAATAATGTCAATTCAGTTTAATAGGTCATTGCCAAATTCCATTATGGAATTATCCATTTAGATGTAAATTCATAAAAGTAGTGGACAATACAAATACCACATATTTAACTAACAAAAAAATTATTTTATACAATAATTAGAAATATTAAATACATGCCAAATCCTGCTCCAATATCAAATAATATTATACATAAAAAAAGGTTTATCTTATAATAATTATTTTCACTGTATGTCTGTTAAATCTATTACTTATAAGTAAGTATTTTAAAGTGCTTCCTTTTTAAAATGTAGTCAGTTCACATGACTGATATTATTAGTCACTACAGATAAACGATATAATTCAAAATTCATATTAGAAAGATAATATTCAAATCTGTAGATCGAAGATTATTTATTTATAGTTTAAACTCGTAACACAAAAAATAGTATGAGCACAATTTATTATTGAATTCAACGGAACTTTGATGTTGTGGTCATTGCCACTGTCTGTCACATCTGATCTCACATTTCACACAACTATATTCCATAATAAGAATCATGCGGTTATAATAATGGTGATTGTGATATTTAAATAGCTATCTCTGAATTCTAAATAGTCGAAGGTACAACAGTTGTTGAGTTACTCAATGACAAGGCAAATAAATTAGGTAATATAAAAATATAATTAAATTATTTTAAATTATCAAAAAGATTAATTACAAATTCAAACCAAATGAGCTCATTTTAAAATTAATTATATCATATTATACGAATTCACGATATTGTACCTTATAGTTATAACCTATAATTATGAAAATATAGAGTAATATTTATTGGTATTTTTGTTTCTCGTAATTCGCATAGACAAGACAAGTATGTATCATAATTCATGATATTATAAGTATATATCTAGTTAGTTAAATCGTGGTATGTATAATATAATATGAGTAATGAGTTTATGACGAATTGACGAATGGACTCGCGCCACTCGCGGTGAATCGCGATAGTGCCATAGTGGTACGCTTATCCCGTTAACCACTTTATCAGTAATCGTGGTTACCACGTCTTGCCGAGACATCTGACAAATCTTGATTGTACAATCGATCACTCTGTTGACAATTTACATTTTACAATGATAAATCGGACATCGTACGTGATAGTAAAAATAATGTGGACACTGGACAGCTGCAGCTACACAATTAAAGAAATACTAATAAGAAATACTATTCTTCGTGGTGGGCAGATATCAAAAAGTTTGCGGTTACACCCACGAAATAAAATGAATAATTGTATCTATTGTATGAACATACGTCTGAACATACCCGCCTAAATGGGTTTAAACGGGCCAATTTTTTTTCATCGCCAAACCACTTTTCCTTCATCAGGGGCGAACGCAGGGGGGGGGGAGGTTTTGGGGGTTAACCCCCCCACCGAAATATCGGGAACAAAGTATAAATTATCTGACCTGACTGACCTACAAATGTATTACTAATAAAATAATAATTTTTCAAACCCCCCCCCCCGAATTTTTTTCCTGCGTTCGCCCCTGTCCTTTATCATAGTAAATATATATGTATTTTGAGTACCTATATATCTATAGCACAATGCACATGTTTTGGCTGTAAGCGTAGGTAATCTTCATTTTTTAAAATTAAAATAATCGTTAAGTTGGATGTCAGAAAAAGCTTTTATCATGCATATCAATTTTATTTATATACATCTATATTGTGTATAAATAATAAACATAAATATAAATTCCTTCCGTACATATTATAATAATATACGCATTATGGTTTTCATAATATATAATTATTACGTCATCGGAGTGGCTGTAAATAATTGTATTGCAGGCTAACAAGACGCAGGAAAATTAGGGGTACTAATAAATTACCTATATCTTCCTGTTTCCTACTTCCCTTCCTTCACAGATGGCACTTAAGATTAGATCAAAGAACAGCATGAAGCATAACAAAATAGGTAACAATATACAAAATTAAATCTAAATCTTATATCTTGTAAGTTTTTTACGAGTGACGAGATTCAGAATAGAGGGTTTGGACGGTTAAGGCTTCCCGGGTATATTAACTTAATTTTACTTTTTGATTTTTACCTAAGTTAATTGATTTGTATTTTTGGAAAAAAAGTTCTTGTACAACTTTTGCGGGTTAGGTACCCTTTGCCATTTCCTCAGCTGGTTTAAACCGAATGCTTTTTAATAAAAATAAAATATTCTACGATAGTAGTAGATTTATCATTTATTATTGTGTAGCCGTGTAGGTATATATTTGAGTCTATTGTGTATTTATATATATTTTAATTCCATCTACATATATATTATAAATTATTATATACGTAGTTTATTTTGTCCACCGTGGGCAATTTTGGAGGAACTTTGCTTCGTGATTCTTCTGGAAAATATTTTTGTAGATACTATAAGTACACAAGCACACGACAAGGTGTTGAATACTTGAATGGCGGGTTACGGGGTTATATATAAAAGTCAATGCACTGTAGTCTGTAGATTCGATTTATTAAAATATATATAAATAAAATTACAATCTTCTATTTTTAATTGCAAGTGTTGATGACCGGCAATAATATTATAGATATCGAAAATTTCTAAAGTCATTAAACCAATAAGGCCATCTCGCAAATTATTCATCAATCCGTATTTTTTTAATTTATTGAACTCGAAACACATTTCAACATTTGTGGTTGAATAGTTGAGGACGTGAGGTACCACCCACCCACCCAACTACAGTATAAAATAGCCGTACTTAGACTGAAGTCTGAAGATATAATACTTAATTATACATAAATAAATTGTAGTGATCGGCGCCACTATAGGTAACAAAATTACGAAAATGCTTGCGTTGATATTATCTTCATTCTTCATACCTTAAATATTTATATACGATTAGAAATATAAGATAAATCTTGATTGTTACCTAATAATAAAAAATAAACGCTATGTGTTAAATATCCACACAACTCATAAATATAGGACAAAATATAAGATATGTATAGGAGTATAGGACTATAGGAGACAATAGTGTAGGACGCTAACATAAAATAACTATATTAATTTTAATTTTAATGTTTGATATTTTGATAGGACAAATATTACCTTAAAGTAACTATATATGCCTATATCAGCATTTACTATTTGCTGGTTTAATGAAGTAAACAACCGTGGAATGTTGAGATTACATATAGGATGTACGAATATTATAATATATGCATATTGTACGAAAATAAAATACTGCAAGTTTTCAATTTTCTTATTGTTCGAAATCGTACTTTTATGGAGAAAGTTTTTGAAATATTTTATCCGAACTGTATTTAACTTGGATGACCTGAATGGTTATATTTCTTCAGAATTTTAAGTGTTCTTTAAACATTCAGAAGAAATAATGTATTTTGTTGGAACATGGTTTGTATTCTCTACAAACTTATATTATTGAGGTGATAAATGTATATTGCTTTATGCCTTTATATATTTATATAAATGTACCGTATTATCTAAAAATAATTAAGCAGGAAAATGTATATCCTATTATATTATTGGTTGGGATATTTTTCAGTTTAATCGTTTATTCGTAATCAATTATCGTTAATTATCGTTAACCAATAATCGTTTAAGACATAAATCGTATGTGTATATATTATCGGGTCGCGACGCCAGAGGCAAAAATAAAAACAATCACGCTGACTTGATATTTATATATAGCATAATATAGTAATATACCAATATGTACATAATTAGTTACTGTGTATATTTTTTTTCAAGTGGGGATAATTTCAATACAATTACTCAGCAGCACTTACATGCCATTTGTCTTATACTTTATACACCGCAGACTGAAGTATTGATTAATAATTGAAATAAATATAAATTATAATGCAATCGTGCTTAGATATATATTATAGGTATACACGCGTATTATAGGTGTATAACCAACAATTTTTAAAGGTTTTAATATTTTTAAGATATTTTTATTTTTAAATTAAATATATTGAAGACTATAATAAGGTGTATTTTGTATTACAAAACAAAATATTTTTAGAGCTAATAGCATTATAAATTTACGTTCAACAAGTGCCCTTGACGTTTCAATAATATTATCAAATTTAAGGTAATATTTTTATGCAAGAAGTTTTTTTAATAATATTATCATTTTTAAATTGTAATTTATAGGTATCTATTACTCAGTTGTTTTCTTGTTTTTTATTTTTTTATTTTATTAGTTATTACTTATTATACTAATAAGTTATTAGTACTATAGACTATTACAGCTCAACAATTATCAATAATCAGTATACATACAACATTATACAATGGATAATATATTGCATAATAGTTTAAGAATGAGTATTACTCAGTTATAAATTGTTTTGAAATTTAAGTGTCGAAAAAATTCTTACAACTGAACATAGATTATATACTGTGTTACAATTAGGCATTAATACTAAGAATATTAATAATTAATTAAACAAACGTAAAAGTAAGAACATTTTATAGTTTTTGGAGTCTGTGTTTTGGTTTTTAAGTGAAAATGAGTAGGCATTAGAACATTAGGTTATTTAGACCTATGTCAAATATTGTATTATACAAATGCTGGTGCTACTCTCATATGCGGACTACAAATGCATGCGGTCTACCACCATAAATGTATACCGCATATAGTAATAGAAAAAATATAGATTAAATGCATTATAAACACGTACATCCACTAAAAGATAAAATAAAATTGGTCAGATAAAATGTTCTGATATAATAAATGTCATTGTCATATCTTGTATTTTCCAACTATGTTTATTGTTAGTTATAAAGCGACATTATAACGAATTTAAAAAGTTTGTTAGTTACGTATTGGTCGTCGATTGTGTTGTACTGCGTTTATATTTGTGTCCGTTTTGTATAATATCGTGTGCATTATAGAATTTAAAGATTTTTATTTGACTGTCGCAAAGAGTGAAGAGAATGCCACTGCATTTTTAAGGGAGCACGGTTTATTAGACACTGCCGAAGAAACATTGCCATGTCATAAGTGTGGTTCTGAAATGGTTAATGCTAGAAAACGAGATCGAGGAGGCGACTTTGTGAGGAGTGTTTTTCGGTGTAAAATTAAAGGATGTCTGACCACGCGTAGTATATGACAGGGCAACACATTTTTTATTACTACACTGAAAAAAAAACCTTGGTAACATTGATAAAAATATAGATTTGATCAACAAAATATTTGTCACTATTCAGCTAACAAACAGATTTGTCCAACTAACAACATTAAATTGTCAATTCATGATCATCTTGAAAAATGACAAACATTTTATCGTTTTGATTAAATTTACATTATTAATTTGATCACATAAAATTGTCATGGCTAACACTATTTTAACAAAATATCTGATCAATACAATAAAATATTTTATTAATAGGAAACATTATTTGATAATCAAAGCATAAGAAATTTATTGTCAAGATTATTAATTTTATCATTTCAATCAAATATATTTGTTACTGATAAAAATATAATCTGTTCATATCCAACAAATAGGTTTATCATTTCAATAAAATTTTCTGATCATATAATAATTGAAATTATTATTGCTACATTAAAAAGTGGTATGCAAATTTCAAATAATTTATTACTTAAATATAGGTAATGAAAAAAAAACTATAGTTCATTTAAATATTTAATAATTTTTTTTTTTATTTAGTATATGTTTTGAAATCTTATTAAACATAAAGAAATATAAATTATATAGGTAAAACAATGTAGGTATAACATAATAACATAATGAAGTGTATATAAAATATGCAATATAATAAATATAAAAAAAAAATATATATAGAAATATATAGCTAGGTATACAAATGTATATAGGTACCAAATATATAATAACATAATGAAGTGTATATAAAATATGCAATATAATAAATATAAAAAAAAAAATATATATATATAGCTAGGTATACAAATGTATATAGGTACCAAATATATTATTTAGATATAATAATAGAATACCTATAAAGAAATATAAATTATATAGGTAAAACAATGTAGGTATAAAAATATATAATAACATAATGAAGTGTATATAAAATATGCAATATAATAAATATAAAAAAAAATATATATATAGAAATATAGAAATATTTAGGTAGCTTGGTATACAAATGTATATAGGTATCAAATATATTATTTAAATATAATAATAGAATACCCACGTAATATATTTATCTATTCTGCATGTGTATTATTTTCTAAATCAAAAATTAATTGATTTAAATTGGGGTGTGATTTATCAAATTTAGTTTTAATATTATACAAATATTTTTGTATAAATTGCCATACAGCACATGATTCAATTGGGTACTCTAAATTAAATAAATGTATTATCTTAAAGCACACATCTATTGCCCGTAGTATAGTGAAAACTCTATATTTAATTGTATCAAAATATACAATAATCTCTTTCGGTTGAAGTGGAGTACCAACAACCAAAATAAAGGGCTGAATTGGCAATTTCAGACTATATCGGTTTGCTATGAATTCTTCAGCCAGGGTTACAGTATTACAAAATACCAAAAAAGTGTTTTGTGAATCTTTAATAGAAAATTTGACAATATTTTTTTTTTCCTTTATCATCTATAGTAACTTTTTTGGAAGTTGGCACAAATAACGAATGGAGTAAATAAAATGTAACCGCTTGTTTAGCATCTGAAAATACACAATATGATTAGTTAGGTACCTACCAACTAATATTATACAAAATTACAAGAAATAACCTTATAAGGATATTTATAGATATAATTTTAAATTAATAATTATTATGAATTACTTTCACATGGGTTTTCCATCTCAATAAGACTCTCTAATAGTTTACGGGAGTTCATATCTTTAATTTTTGTTGTTAAAACATTAAATATTTTTAATAATTTTACTTCATAATTGCCTAGTACATTGAAAGAAGTTGGGTGAAGAACATTAAAATCAATATCAATCTGAAAAATAAATTGGAAGTTAGATAATAAATATTTTACATAGCTATATAAATATAGGTATCAGATGCAAGGCAAGAATAGTCCTCACATAGATTTATTAATAATATGACATGTGTTTGGTTGGTATATGCATATTAAGATTTGTATGTATTAAAAAAGTACTTTTTTTATGCAATATGCACTCATAATGCAATAAATTTTATGTATAGTGGCAATTCACTAACCATGCCCACAAATGGTACAAAAACAAATTCAAGAATATGGTCCTAGTATATTTAAAAATTCCAAAAATCAGAATTTCAATAAATTAATTATTAAATGAAAAAAATTCTATGTGGGCATGCTTGAAGGAGAATCACCCCATATATTACTTTCATTTTTATTTGTTTTATCAAGTTGTATTATTGTTTTAATCGTACAGATAAAATAATAAACCCTGTCTGGCTTTATATGGTATACTCAGTAACTTTATATACAAATAGGCTATACCTATTTACCTATATAAGTAAAGAGTAAGGCTCGTATGGTATGTATATAAAGCTCAGACAAAAATTCATAAAAATTGAGTCAGAGATCTTTTAAAATATTCAAAATGTAGTTATAAATTATAATAAAAGTAGTAAATTGTTGTAAGTCGGTAACATATTGATTTTGAACAAGCCATTTTCCTAAACGGTACTCAGTACTACAAGGTTGAAAAGGATTTGAAAAAACTGTGGAGAGTTTATTAAGTTGTATCTTTATAGTTGAATGTTCTACTACTTCTACTTGGGAATTATTTAATTTTGTCAGCATTAATGCCATTGGTTTAGTTAAATATTCAATAATACCATTTTGTATCTTTAAAACATCTTTAAATGAAAAATTATTATTATTATGCAGACTCATGATAAATGTAATAGCTGATTTATATAAGGAATTAATAGCAGAATCTATATCAAAGCATTGAGGTATTTTTTTTGAGCAATCGGGTTGATTATCTAATATGGGCGTATCAATGTATGCTTCTGTGACATTTTTGTCACTATTGACATTTGAATTTATATTATCAATATTATTATCTAAGTAGGTGCTGTGGCGAATATGTTTAGTTGAAATGTGCCTTTAAAACTATTTAAACATTGGAAAGCCTGATGACAGGATTCTTCAGCACATTCATATGTACTGTATGACTTGAGTGAGTGAAATATTTTAAAATGGACCACCAGGGTTTTTAAGTTAGAAAATGTAGATTTACAAACAAAACAAATCATAATGATAATAGGTAGGTAGTTAACAGAAAAATAAGAGGATTCAACCAGTACCTAGGTACTTGCAGCATTGGAATTAAACCTATATAAAATATATTATTCAGATTTTAAAAATAGTTATAACATTTATGCAAGTATTAAAGTATACCTATTATAAGCAAGTGTGTTTTGTGTGTATGTATTATATTCTAAATTAATTAAGTAATAGGTTGATATGTATATGTAGATACCTAAATGTTTTAAAAATATTTGGAATAAATAATTTGATTTGAATTCATTAATTTAATATTAATAATTAAAACATAAAATGACTGCATTTATTTAAGTGGAATTAAAAGTTTCTAATAATATTAATGTACCTAATACCTATGTACATATTTAATAAAAATTGTTTTAATTTTATATTTTTGTTTATATTTTTAAAAGGTATTTATAAACACCTATTGTTAAAAAAATATTTACATAGGTTGAATCTGGTTAAACTACCTATATAATAATATTGCTATTAAAATAATTATTGTTTTTGTTATCTATTTTTAAACTTTTATGTCGTTTTTATAAGCACCCACCTATAATTTCTTTTTATTATTCAAGAGTAATTGTTATCTGTGTATAAATAAATCTTAAAATGCTTATAAGTAGGTATACTTATATAATATGCAGTGACGAGTTATGTAGTTGTGGTTGAAAGATCCCCCTCCAGTGCCAAGGGTTATATACCTATTCTAAACAAAGCGATGAATGTTGTTATAATTATATTTAATTTTTTTGTGTCTGTATCTAATATCTATATAGTTTTTACTAATACACGATTTCAACTTCGAAAATTTGCAAATTATTTTGTATAGTTAAAAATGTATAAAATGTTCAATTTGGATAGCTGAGGGCTGAACATTTAGAACAAAGATTCTCATACAGGTTATACTGTTTCGTCGTTTTTGAGAAATAGTGATGTATGAGTGGGTGTTTGGGTTTCATATGAATTATAGATTAAAAACATGTGTAGTTAAATAATGTGTTTACAATGTACCATATTATTATACATTATTTTACTGTAGTAATAATATGTGTTAAGTGTATTTAAAAGAAAATAGGTTTATGGTACTTCTAGGTGGTGGGAAGGGGATGGAAAAGCTCCATCTGACGTGTATACAAACTCCCCCTCCACTAGAGAAAAATCTTAACTTTGTCACTGCTTATATGCTAAGTAGGTACTTAATGTAAAAAATCATAACTTACCTTATTTTACTTGCAAGTAAGACGATATAGGTAATAAATATTATTATTACACAATATTATGACAAACGATAGTCAAAATGGTGTTTAGTTATAACAGTATGTATATATCTGAATATCTCGAACACTGTGTTAAGACGCTAAGTCGATAGTTGAACACTTGAACTCCAAGAGTGAAATGCGTTACAGAATAATTTTTATCGAATGTTCTCGTCGTATTTTTCATTTGCTTGTTGTTCGTTTTGGTAGAAATTTAGTATAGACCCAATGAGAGCCAACGATAATTGTGATTTTCCCTTGCTCATGATTTTCAGAGAAGATATTATATATTTCCCAATTATCTTTTATCTCCAGTCCCCGCAAGCATCTCGGCGAATTCCGTACTAGGCCTAATTTTAAGAAAACATTAAGCGCTCACTTATTCGCACGTAACTTCTGCGAAAAATATACGATCAAAACCGCATAAGTGCATTTATTTTCAATTAATATTTATATACGTAATAAAATAATTAATACAAACTTACCTCCTTTTATAATTCATTATAAACTACAAATTGACTATAGCCCGATTACATAATATGAATTATAAACGTTCTTATTTAAATGTATCACACCAAATCTTAGGTAGATATCATTACCTATTTTAACCAGCATCCAACACAGAAACACATATATTATATATATATTAATCACTGAATGTTAAATTGTATAGATTGATAAAAAAATACTATAAACCATGTAATAAGAATACGTAAGAAATATATTCAAATATCAATGTAGAGTATTATATAAATACAATTCTCATATTAGGTATGGATAGCGAACACAGACAAATGTAGATCTTTAATAAGTATAATAACTCATAAAGTTATTAAAGTTTTTGTTGAAATGAAAAAACTAATTTGTTAATATATAAATATATTTGACAACACGATTTTATCATTCAAGTACATTTCGTTGTTGGAATGACAAAATAATTATTGATTTAAAAAAAATTATATTACAAATGATAAATGCATATTGTTGGGTGAATATAATAAGATTTATCAATATGACAATTAATTGTCAAATTGATAAAATAAACAATTACAGTATATAACAAAATTTTTATTAAACTAACAATTTTTTATCATTATGATACAAATATTGTCAGCGTAATAAATGTTAGATTTGTTGATCATCTACAAAACATGTTTGTCAATGTTACTATTAGAATTTTTTTCAGTGTAGGACTTGAACAATAGGTCTAATAGGAATCTCAAACTTACCAAAATTTTAGAATTAGTTTTTTTTTCGTATCAGATATTTCTTTGACAACAACGGCCACTTTAACAGGAAGAGGACAAGGGACAGTTACTGACTGGTTAGTATGGTATGTGTCGTGAGGTATGTTCGATGTTGTTCACAAACGGCCAAATAAAACATCATTATTAACGGTTTATCTTACATTTTTTATTATTTTTATTTAGTTATTTTCATTTATTTTATGTAGTCATATTATTATTATTACATTATATTTTTCAAATTTGAGCTAATAAACATTTATTATAATTATGAAAATATAAACATGGTGTATTACAATATAGGTATTATGCGATCTACGTCTTACAAGATAGACCGCATACGTGAGCAGAAATATGTCGGTAGTCTGCATATGAGAGTAACACCCAAATGCTTATAACTCGCTTAAAAAATATTATATCGTAAAAAAACAACGTAAAAACACATCGAACGGTCTTACTTCTTACCTTTTTTAACTTTAAAACAAATCAAATCTTTCTTAACATTGAATTAAATTAGGTACCTACCGAATTATTATTATAAGCCAACAATACAACGTTGGTTTTTCTGAAGTAGCTGAACGCAAATTTGCTAATTTTAAATTTGTAAGACGGAGACAACACACGAGGGTGTGTGGTGTCCTCTCGATGCAAATTGTTATTCAATTAAAGTCTATAGATAACTACATTCTACAAGTATACTGTGCGAGTATAGTGCGTGGAACTGACGCTGAAGTGACATGATACATGACAATAGCGTCAATAGCTAATATTATGTAAATATATCAAACGTGATTAAACTAATTTTGGCACTCCGATTTCATCTAATCTGTATTGGTGAACGGAGGTAGTATCTAGTAAGTATCTACTATAAAATAATAATGGGGTACCTACTTTATTTCAAATGTTTTTTTGAATACCTAAATTGATAAGAGTTCTTAACACCTGCACGGCTGCACACACATGCAGTCACCGCAATCATATTATAAAGAACATAATCATATTATTATTTATCTACATTATACTATTTGTAGCTTTTTACATTAATTATATTCGTGCCACTACAGAGCCACCGCATAATACACATTTAATCGGTATTCGACATGATTGCAATGTGTGGCGTTCTGGTTTGGAGATTGCAATAATTGTAGCTGTGTGCGTTTTAAACACGATAAACTACTTTCTGTCCTACAATATCAATTGTCAAAGAAGGTGAAATAAATAGCGCAACCTCAATGTTAGGATAACCTGCGGTTACATTTCGTACAGATCGTACAGTATACGTGCAGTACGTGATTTATTTAAAAATTCAAGGAAATCTTGAGATCTCACTATCTCAGTATAAAAATCCAACTAAAGGTACCTACTATAGGTATCTATAAAATTGTTTCAATAATTTGTATTTTTTTTTTATTATCTTAAAACAGTAAAAATAATTATATCAATAAAAGCTTAAGCGAGGCCTCAGCCCCAGATAATAATTTTTGTCTTTAAATTTTATAATAGGTTAATTCACTCTAAAATATAAATATCAAAACTATAACAGCGCACTATTGAAACTGGTGAACGAGAATTTGCTATGTCGTAGGTATTAGGTGTGTAAGACGAAGACCATACACATGATGCGGGTACGACGTCCTCTTAACAACTCGTTCGAAATTAGATTTTTATACATCAAAGTAGGCATTTCAAACATAGATACGATGCTTTGGAATTTTAAATTAAAAAAGCATGTTTTTATTTGATAAAGTAAACAATAAAAAATGATAGTGAAAAAAAAATATTGTTTCAAAACTATAGCTTTGCAATATGACTTAAACTTTAAAGCTATTTAAAAAATCCTATATTCTATTTAACTTTACAGTGCGCTTATATATTTTATAACGGTAAAAATATAACAAGCAATGACTAAGACACTAAGTATATATGAATAATGGTGGAAAAGTATTATAACTTATGATATATATTATATATGTATAATATATTGTGATGTTACAGTTTTCCCTTAAATAGTTTTTATAACAAACATGTAGAATGCGTTTTAGTAAATAAGCCAGAAGGCATGCCTAAATATATTTAATAAATATAATTGTGTACAAAATCGCCGGCCCACCTGCAGAGGTAAGTTTAGTTATTATTAGGTATACAACTTTATAATCCTAATTACTATTTTAATTAATAGATGTAAGTAACTACACTTTTACCTGTGTATAATAAAGTCCTGTTCTGGATGAATGATGATATTATAATCCACTATAGTATTATGACTTATGATGACTTATGGAGGGAGTCAATATAATAAAGCACGTATATAATATAAAAAATATTTTTTTTTTAATTTAAACCAAAAGATGCTGACATATCATAGCCTGGTTACTTTTTAATTTTTAAATTTATAAATTGTTCATGTATACCTAAATGCATGGTTGTCTAACTGTATATCGTTATACGTTACATTCAACACGTCCTCTTAACCCACAGTGGCATCAGAATAAATATTGGTCCCCTACTCCATAGCTAGTAATCGACGTACCTACAATATTTTGTAATGGTATAGTATAATATTGCAATATGATTGGCTTGGTGTATACCTACAATTGGTACCATCAGATTTATATATAGAGATGTCGCACGTTAAAATGTTAATAAGATAGGTATTATTATATATTATATACAGACATACAGTGTGTTCAATGATAAAGGTAACACGAAATATTTCAACCACTTGACCCTGAATTTCATTTGGGTTTTTTCACTGCATAAAGCGAACTTCTTATTACACATATTTTTAAAAGATTTAAGTTTTGAAACTTTTTCCACGCATCCGAAACAAAAATTTTTTTGTAATTGTACTCCCTTTTAAGATCTAATTTAAATAACTTTAATTTTTTCAAACAAATTAACTAAAAAAATTGTTTAGATTCTGAGCGGAGTGATGAATGTATTGATTTTACAATGTTGCGTGTATTGTTATTTTATTTTTTTTGTGTCTGTCATCTAGTTTTGGAGCAGTAAAAATGCACTCAACTTCGCCCCTAGCTGAAAATTCCCAATAGTTTTCATTATAGTCAGGAAAAACCATCCAAAAATTAGGGAAAAGAGTACATTTTTACGAAAAACCACTTTTGGACAAAACCGATTTCTTTATTCTGCTATAACTCAAAAATTAAAAACTTTAGAAATTTGAAATTTTAACCAAGCATTAACATAACATTATCTGCAAATGGTATAATTTTCAAAATATTTTGATGTTTTTTGAACTATTTATAAAAAGTTGAAATTTTTGGTTTTTTTTATGTTTTTTTCTAAAAATGTTCATTAAAAGTTAAAACCCTAGAATTGATCAAACATTTTTGAAAATTTGATACAAGATTAACCTTAAATAGTACTTATCGAATTAAAAAAAAATCAAAAATCGTTAGTCAGCATGTTTTTTTATAAGCGTTTTAAGTTCAAATTCTTACAAAATCCATTAAAACCACAAAAATGTGTAAGTTTTTTGTGGTTTAAAAATTCATACATTTTTCTATTCATATCTAAGGTTTGAAAATTTGATTTCTAGATTCTACATCAGTTTACTGTTAAAAAATGTTATAAGCGTTTAGAGTTCAAATTCTTACAAAATCCGACAAAATCAAGAAAATATACAAACTATTTTGTAGTGAAAATGTATAACATATTGAGAATTTATTTATACCTAAGTTTTAAAAATGTAATACAAGGTTCCTCATAAGGTGTAAATAAGTAAGTGATAGTTAAAAAAAAGTGAAGCGTATGGCTATAAGTCTAATAGTTTTTTATAAGCATCTGAAGTTGAAATTTCGAATAAATACGTAAAAATCACAAAACTTTGCAGTTTTTTTTAATTAGAAAATTCATAAAAAATGTTCTATTTAAATCTATGATTTGAAAATTCAACACAAAATTCTTTATAAGTTTTTCTACATTTCTAAAAAAGTAAATGTTTATTGGAAAATCAAACTAATTTTTTATTAGCGTTTGAAATTAGACATTGTCTTTCCGTTTTCTCCGGGAACGATTTTCTTATATTTTGACTTAATTCAAAAATGAATAACTGTATAGATATTTGAAAATGTCTCCAAATGTTTAGAATATCATTTTCTATATGCCAACATTTTTTAAAATTATTTTGACAGATTTTGAACTATTTGTAAGCCTAAGAAATTTTTGGTTTTTTCAAATTTTTTTTCTGTAAATATCGATAAAAAAAATGTTGTTGGGTCAAATTTCTTGAAAATTGAATACAATTTTTGACCAAAATTCATCAAAATCTTGAAAGTTTGCAAATTAATTTTTAGTTCATATATTTATTTTATAAATAATTTATAAAATGTTCAATTTTGATAGCTAAGGATTGGAAATTTAAAATAAAATTTCTCGTAAGTTGTTAATACTTTAATAGTGTAACTAAAAAATTAAAAAAAAAAAATATAATGGTTTTATAGCCTTTTTTAGTTCAAATTTGGACGAAATTTGATATTTAAATGAAGAATAACAATGTTAGTTATTTCGTTGTAATTTAAAAATATTTTTCGTGGGTGCTTGAAACTTTTAAAGTATATTTTTATATTTTATACGATATACTCGATGACATTTTCCAATGCAATGTTTTCGGCAAACAATAATACAACCTACTAACCTAGCGTATTATAAATTATTTAAAGTAAAATGAATTACCTAATATTTTATTATTATTATAAGTATTGTTATTATTAAGCCGCATTTCCACGACTGGTGTACTTGACCAATATTTGGTACTGGTGGTTACTTGCCATGCCGTCGGATCGCCATACTTGTACAATTATTTGTCACTGGTGTCGTTCCCGGCGATTGTCGGTAAATGTGACACAAGTCAAAGGAACGTGTGCTCCAGTATTGGCGTAATGGTGTACTTGTCAAGTGACAAGTACACCAGACGTGTGAGCACTGAGCACCCTATTCGTGCACTGGTCAAATGTACAATTATTGGCGTATTTGGCAAGTACACCAGTCGTGGGAATCCGGCTTTATAGCATGTTTTTTTGTATGATTAATTATTTAGGTCACATGTCCAATAATGGAGAGGGTTATTCGGAAGAACAATAGATGAGAGATTTGATGTTAGGGGATTTGGGAGGGCGTGGGCTAAAGTGTTAGATTGGAATTTTTTATAGTGAGCGAAAGTAAGTACACACTTCACACGGAGTAGGAATCTTAAAGATAGTTTTGTAGGGTGTGGTTGCTAACGTACTACGATGCTTAGGTTAATAAACGTAAGTTTATTGACTGGAAGGATTGAAACAAATTTAAATCCCTTGATGTATACTCTATCTTAAATTGTAGTTGATGGCCAATGGACATTTTTACCATTTTTAACTCTGATCGCGATCCCTGCTGAGCACGAGCCACTGACTGTCGATCTCCACTCTCCTGGCCATGCTCAAAAGAAATCGGCTCGCGAGCTCATTGTGTGCGATGTTCAATTTGGACGTAAATAAATATGCACACAGCCGCTCACGATCCTGCACAGGCATGTTTCTACAAAACCAAGATCTGTTTGTGGTTGGGACTTGGGGGTCTTTTTAAGTTTATGTTTATTCATTTTCACTAATTACTGTCAACTGTGAACATACGTGTTTAAATAATTCAGTTGGGCACACTAGTATTTTATATTTAAAAAAATATGTAATGGTCCAAGGGAAGTTGTTTAAATTTAATAAATGAATATCAAAAGTACCTACCCAGTAATGTGAAAATATATTTAACCGTTAGATAGCTCTAGTGATGTGGTGTTCTGTCAATCAATTTTAGTCCATGGTATAAACACAGAATAGATTAAATTTAATCTATTCTGTGGTATAAACCATCGATGTACCTACATCGTCGTATAGACGTATAGAATAATATTATAGCGTACCATGTTATCTTAATTCCTGGTTAACGATCTTCGTTTGTTTTAAAAGTTGACCGACAACCGTTCGTAATTCAAATATCTGCCTTATATTCTTAGTTCTTACCGACTTACTCTATGCCTCCATGTTCTATAGACTTTAAAGGTTTATTGTTTAGTACTTCAGTCTGCCGTCTGATTATATTTAATGATTAACAGTTTATCATCAAGTAAAGACCATAGACAACTTCGTAGTCCGTCTCTTTTTACTTACTTACTAATTAAAATTATATTTTATCAATTGCAATGGTTTATTGAACATAATATACATTAGTTATCCACTGTGTCTGGTATTAGTTTAAATTATTTCTGTAATTGATTATTATGTTTTATTAATATTATTTCTTGAGTTTATTTCAAGTCAATAATCATGTCCAAATCAGGCATAGAACCGAAAGCTTCGTCTACGGCTGTCAAATCTCAAGATCAACGGTATGTTGCATATTTTAAATAATTATAATATTATTGTACAATTTGTTATTTGTATAGTTTGAAACCATTCTTCTATTGCAATTTAGGTATTTAAATGTTTGTTAAAATATGTTACTAATATTCACATTTCTTTATACGTGTGTTGCATTTGATGATAAAAATCAATAAACCAAAGGCATAACATTATTATTAATTATCATAGTAAGTAGTTAGTTATTACTTATTAGTCATATTTAAAGTACAGGGTTTCTAATTTATTAATTTATGTAACTTACATAAAAAATTATATTTATACTTATAAAATACTATAGTATCCTAAAGTGTTAAAACAAAAAAACAATGTATTACCTAAACATATTATGATTTTGGAAGGAACGGCTATTTGTCACACTTTGACTGGCAAGTTTATGATAGGTCCATATAAAACTTCAAGTTTTAAGCCCGGAGCTGATGTCAAGTCACCTATTGTCTACCTGAAGATAATTTATTGCAAAAATAGTTATTGTTTAGCTTATTATAGCATAAAGATAGTAAAAAGCGCAATCAATTTGACTGTTTTGCGCATGCGTAAAAATTGCAAAATCACAAACTTCCTTCAGCTAAAATTTTGAAACTAAGTCTGCGGACAAATTCTGATTGTACCATTGTTCTTTACTCGTTGAGATATATCAAAAAAAAAAAAAAACATTTATAGATATAATTTATATAAAAAAAAATTACTTAGGCCCTAAACAAGATTTGTTTTTAACCAAAATAATAGATGAAAGAACACAAATAATATTAATTATACCTTGCATTTCATTATATGTTAAGTTACTAAATATTAAGAGGACGCCACACCCGCATGTGTTGTCCGTCTTACAAACGTGTAACATACCAAATTTACGCTTTGCAGTTCACGTTTTATGCCGTTAGCTTAAAAATTAGAGTGAATCGACCTATTATAAAAGTTGATGGTAAGAATTTTATCTGTGTTTTGTTGGAAATCTTTTTACTATAATTCAGTTTTTAAGTGAGTTATGAGGATTTTTAATTTACATTTATTATACACACATAACTCACTTAAAAACTGAATTATAGTAAAAAGATTTCCAACAAAACACAGATAAATTTTTTACCATCAACTTTCATAATAGGTCAATTCACTCTAATTTTTAAGCTAACAGCATAAAACGTGAACTGCTGAGCATAAATTTGGTATGTTACACGTTTGTAAGACGGAGACAACACATGCGGGTATGGCGTTTTTTTAAACTATCAAAACAAATTGCTAGTGTACGTTTGCGAGACATCTACAAGGAAGTATTTGAAAAAAGTTTTTAGAAATGTATTTTGGTAATAGATTTAAACATATAAGAAATCAACTTCTAGCCATAAACCGGTGCATACCATTTCATTGAATGTGTTGAAATGAGATACTACACTATGTCACTTTTGCTTCCATATCTATGTACAAACTTTAACATAATAAATATAAGATTTTTATTAGAATATTTGATTAAATATTAAATATAAGTAAATATAGAATCGTAATAGATATTAACTAAGGTAGAGTTATTGCATTCAAATATACTAATAATTTAACTTAAAAACTGCATTAAAAACTTTTTTATAAAATTTGGAACTTGCTTATCCATTGTTGTCGTGAAACCCTATTCCGTGGATAGTTGAGAGTTTACTGTATATTAAAATAAAATAAAGCCCCTTACCAACAAACACAAACATTCAATGATTAGGTTTAGGTTAAATGTTCAATGTTTTGATGACTTTTGGTCAACATTTTAACTTTAAATGTGTACTAACTAGATTCACTTTCCCACCAGAAAAGATACTAATTGAAGCATTATTTCGACTACCTACGTGTATACAGATAGAAAAAAACATACAATAATGCATTTTATTGCAATAAAAAACACAAAAAACATTTTAATCTCACTTAGCAATATATAAGCAAAAAGAGATGTGAATGCAATCATTTAATTTCCCTAGTAATAACTAATAGCCATTCAAGCTAAGGTTTATGTTTTAGATCAAGAAAATAATAATATACAGATAGAAAAAAACATACAATAATGCATTTTATTGCAATAAAAAACACAAAAAACATTTTAATCTCACTTAGCAATATATAAGCAAAAAGAGATGTGAATGCAATCATTTAATTTCCCTAGTAATAACTAATAGCCATTCAAGCTAAGGTTTATGTTTTAGATCAATTAAAGAATAGGTTGAATTTAATTTTAATAACTTAAATTCAAATAGTTGTAATTTATATTTTCTAGGTCCTTAAGAAATTATCTTAATAATTCCAGAAACAATGAAACATTTGGTTCAACGTTCTCTGATGAATTGACTAATGGTAATTTAGGAAAAAAAACCTTATCAGAAATGTCAAGCAATAATAAAAATGGACAAATGAATAGTATGTATTCATCATTTGGTGAACAATCTTCGTTGGGAATTTTTGAATTAGAAAATATGTCTGGTAATAATAATTAAAGTACTAACTATAAATATTTCAACATTTCTTAATATTTCTGTAACTTCTAGATATAGGTAAAACTAACAAAAAAGAATCATTTCAAAACAAAACTCATAATAACCATCCTGTTTTGCAACGTCGTTTAAGTCAAGCTACTCAAGCTAGACATACTCTTGCTAGAGCAAGTTCAATAAAAAATATTGTTATAAGTAAATATATATATTTTTCTTAGATTAAATTGTATTGTAATTTATTTATTTTTTATTTAAAGAAAATGAAGATAATGAGCAGAATGTTATGTCATCTTTAACAAATATAACCAATTCGTTCAAAGATATGTTAGTTATAAATTAGACATAAATAATTTCAATTGTACCTTACTAAATAAACTATTTTTGTTTATTTAGGTTGAAAAAAGATTTTAATATTTCAAGCAGTTCTTTTTCTAGTGATGATTTTATATGTGGTAGTGACTTTAAGGAAAAATTAGCAGAAACTGAAGAAATTAACCGCAAAGAATATGGATCATTATCTGAAAGTCGTTTCGATTTTTCTTTGGAAGGAGAAAAGTAATGAATTTTTATAATTATTAAATTGGATTTTTTTTAGACATCTTGGTGACTTATTGTCTGTGACAATGCTTATCAAAAGTCTAGTTATATGTGTATTGTTAGTTATAAATATAAAAAATAATAATATATTTTTCTTTAATATTATAGACAGTCAAATGAAAATGCGTCATTTGCAGCTAATTACTTTGCTGCTAAAAGTATACCCGTAGAAGACTTATCCGTAATTTTTCCTAAAAGAAAAAACTGTAATACAACATTTACAAAAGAGTTAAAAGGGAGTCATTATTCATTTTTAGTTCCAGATAATATTAAAAACAACCCAGAAGGTAATTTATAATTACATTTTGTAATGAATATTGTTTCCTTTATATGTTTATTATTTTTTTATTTTTTTGTGGTATTGCCATATGGAGGTAAAATGTTTGTACAACACTTACCCTATATATGTTTATTGACTTTTCAGATCAACAAGCACATATAGGTTACAAGACAATGTCTTCAATTACATCATGGACTGACAGTCATGTATCCAATAATTTGTTAAACTTAACAAATTTGTCTGATATTTCTGAAATATTAACATCGAAAACAAATTCAGTTAATCCAAAAGAATTGACCAAAATGTTGCTATCTGGAGGTTTGAAAATTGCTTCAACAAATGTGTTTACTTTAGAAATATCGCTTATTATTTTTTCTTCTGTAGATTGCAAAATAATATTGTATGCCATGCTATTATTTTATTCTTAATGCTTAATGATCTTATTTAGACGCGAGAGGAACATTTTGATTGAATAATTATGAAGATAATCAACTTTATTATATTTGATAGTTTAATAATTTATCATAAACTTATTTAATTTGAGTAATGAAACCCAATAAATTAATATTTTATATCTATTTAATAATAGGAATATATTTGTATAAAATATAAATTGTAAATATCATCTAAGTACAAAATGTACAGTCTTTACAATTTTTAATTTTTTAATCGTAAATTTACTAAAAGAAAAAATTTAATTTCCAGTAAATGATTTTTCAACAATTAATATCTCATAATTAAAATATCATTTTTACTCAACTAAACTTAAATCTCTAGTTTTTTTATAATTTTTTTTTAATTTCCTCTATCAGTGCTTAATGGCACGTTTATACATGGGCAGTTTTAAAATCAAAGCTTTCTTGCTCAAAATGTAATAATATTGATTGATAATTATAGGCTTAATACAAATAATGAATTTCCATATTACACACTTTTTATAATATAAATGAAAGGTATAATAAATAAGCATTTAAAAAAAAAAGTAAATTGTTTATTTATAAAAAATAGTACAAAACATTTTTAGCAAATACCCAAAAATTACAATTGGTTTTTATTTGTTAAATAATAATAATCATAGACTTTTACTAGTAAGACTTAAGTTAAACTAGTGATTAAATTTTGAAGGTTACATACATTCATATTTTATATGAATTTATATTAATATAATTCATTTTTTTTTTATCTTGATTTATTTAAATTAACTTAAGTATCCCATTTCTTGTAAATTTAGATTTGTCTGATGACAGACAGTTGAATGAATCTTATAACTGTTCTCAAAAACGATTATCTACTTCCACTAGATTTTCTTATGCTTCGCAGAATCTTGAGCATGCAGAACTATGTAAATTTCTATTTATTTTTCTCTGTTATATATATATTTTTTTAACATTACATGTGCATTATATTTTTATATTTTTAGATTTTCAATCTTTAAAAAATGTTAGTTTTATATCTCCGCAAAAAAATAAATCAAGTATCCACGAAACAACATTAGAATTGAATAAAAGTATTAATTTGGATAATTATGAAAATAAAAGTGAAATATGTTTAAATACCTCAAATCAGTGTGCAACAAACAAGTACAATTTATCCAATAATTTTAACAGGTAAATTCATTGCACAATTAAACACATTTTTAAGGGCAACATAGGGCCTAATTAATAATATATTTAAATGTTTCAGGAAACAGATACAAAAACAAATAAATAATAGTTGTCATTTTTTTTTGACATCTAAAAGTGGATATTTTGAAGATTGTACACTAGGAACATTAGAGATAATGGAAAACAATATTAATCTTTCAAATTTTTCTATTTTAACTAATACTCATGAAGTTCTGACTGAAATGTCTTTCAATAAATCTACTAATATTTCTAAAATTGTCTATTGTAATGAAGCTATAAGTCAAGATAAATTAAATCAGCCAAATATTCAAGATTACAGTTAGTTAAATTTTTTTTTTTAATTTAGTGCTCTAAGGGGGACCGGAGTGGCACAGTGGTTACACAGTCATCGTATTGATTCATAGCAAGTGCAAAATATTTGTGTGATTCTATGCAATTACCATTTTCCCGTGCTATCGTCCGATTGCACCATCCGGTTTCCAACTAGGTCCCACTCCAATGGGAGTGAAGACCACACATGTCTCCTCTTGGAGAAGAGGGGTAGTATCATGCATATAGTGATATATACGTAGATAAATATATCACATGATCTCCCTACTACCCACTTGTACCTACTAGACCATAGGTTCTTAACCGGGGGTCCGTAAATGGTGACTCGGGGGTCCACGGAGTGGCTGTGAATTTTTTCAATAACCCAAAAATAAATTTCTTTTGATAGCGTTTTTAGGATAACAATAATAATGTCTTGCCCGCATTCTGCCACTTGAAAAATAACAATGTTTTTAAATATAAAATTTAGATTATTTATATACAGGGTGTCCCAGGTCTATTTGACTAATGCAATAACTTTTACAGCAGTAACAGTGATAAGCAAGAAATAATTTTCAATTTTAACACACTTTGAAAATTGTTTAAAAATTAACGACTTAACCAAATTAAAAGTTTTAAACGCCAAAATGGTTTTAAATACTTATTTATGAAATAGCTATCTTGGATTATTAAAAAAATATTAAATAAAAAATTTAAATTATTTATTTTAGTTGTAAAAAAAAAAAAATATAAGATATACAAATTATAGCGCAGAGCTCTACAAATCATTACAAAAAAAAAAACTTAAAAATATTGAATAGAAAAAAAGTTATTGCATTAGTCAAATAGACCTGGGACACCCTGTGTATTTTTTTTATGATGGAGGGGGTCCGTGATTATATTTTATACTTCAAAGGGGTCCATGGACCAGAAAAGGTTAAGAATCTATGTACTAGACCTTGAGTTTGTTTCAATGAACATAAAAAACAAAATAAAAAAATTTAGTGCTTAAAATATTTTTACAATGATAAATCATTATGTTTAAAAAAATATTGTAAGTAAATTTTGATTCATAGATTTATACTCAAAAATTATTTTTATTTTGTGTATTTTAACACTCAATAATGATAATTTTTCTTGAATTTTATTTCTATTTCATAAAAAAGCATTAATTATTTTTAAAGAACATATATTTTTAGACTATTGATAAATATTTTTCATATTAATATTTTATATAATTCAGTTTTTTTTTTTAATTCTTAGGAAAAATGAGTAAAACGCTTGAAATTGGTGATATATGTATTGGTACTTACTCTCAAGCTGTAATAACATTGGAAAATCAACTAACCATTGAAGCTAAATATACATTAAATTTATTGAACACGTCACTTAACCATATTAATAATTCTAAATTTGTTGAAAATAAACCAATTGGATCAAATGTGGCAACTATATTTTGTTCAGATAAAACTTGCATCATACCCCCATTGTCAGAAGCTTCATTTACTGTAAGGCTATTAAAAAAATGTAGTGAATGTTGTGTATTTATATATTTTTTTTTTTTTAGATTGGGATTATTCCCTTAATTTCTGGAAGTATAAATATTTATATAACACTTAAAAGTGATGATATACCTCAAGAAATTTATCGTAACATTCAAATCCATTGTATTGAGCCACAGGTATTTTAATATTAGGTTAAAATTGCATATAAATCGTTAAATAAAATATTTTTATTTTTAGATTACATGGATAAATAACTCTTTTGGCTCTATAGACTTTGGTTTATTACCAGAGTTATCACAAAAGTCTCTACCTATCAAGTTAATGAATAAAGGAACATTTCAAGTTCCTATAAAATTTATTTTAAACCAGGTTTGTTTGTATTAAATAATAAGTAAGTTTATCAAAGCCATAATATATATTATTTCTTACCTATATATCATAATTATATAAAAATAAATAATATTTTAATCAAAATTTGAGAATATTTTTGGTTTATACAATATTACAATGTGAAATATATTTATACCTTATTCACCAAAACCATAACGCATAATAATTACTTTTATTAATAATATAATTAAAAATCAAATAACGTGATATCTTAAATCTACTTATAATTGTTTTAGGATAACTGTGATGATATTATTCAGGCTAAAGCCATTATAAATCCATCTGAATTGTGGCAATGTGACGTGAACATTTTAACAGCACATTTTTCAAAAACTAATTGCAAACTAACTGGACGTCTTCAAATAGTTTTAGATTCTGTTGAACAATTGAACGCAAATTATTCACCGTTGTTATACTGTTCCAATTTAACAGGGCGTGTTGGTTTTACATCTATCTCTCTTGATCAGAATCCTTTATTATTGCAAAAAGCTGGACAGTTTTCATTGAATGGTATTATAGAAGTAACCAACAATGGTGAAATCCCTATTAGTTTAATTGTACAACAAAATAACAATTCAAGCACAGAATTTACAATTCAGCCAGATAAATTCAATTTATCTGTTAATGAAAAAATTAAAATGAATGTTGTATTTTTCCCATCCAAGTCAATTAATTATTTCAAGTAATAAAATACTTAAACATTTTAATATTTTATTGGTAAATAAGTAAATAATTATGAATTATTTTTAGTGAAACAAGTATTTGTTTGCAAGTTGTATCTTCACAGAAACAATTTTTTTTTCAAGTCAACTATATTGAATCTAATTGTAATAATTTATTTTCTTATATGTACATTATATAAAATCAAAAGTGCATTCTATATTATTTTATTTTAGATGAGTTTCAACAAATGAGTTCTCCATCTTCACGACCTATATCTCCTTGGAGTACAAGTTCATCCAGTGCAGGTATATTTTTATTTAATTATTAAATGTATGTTTCATAATTGATTTTATTTGAATTTGTTAACAGTTGGGCGGTTGGAATTGGAATCTACATGTTCAAGTTTAATATGGGGAAGTGTACCTTCAAATACTAAATCAGTGCAAATATTTACCCTACGAAACCGTGGTTCACATAAGGAAAAATTGCATTTGAAAATAAAAGATAATAAGAATTGTTTTAAGGTATGTAACTTTTTTTTAAAAATAATATTTATTTTTATTCAAGACGTTAAATTATGTTTACTTTTAAGCTGATATCTTCTGGTGAAAATCAAGTGTCAGAAATGAAATTGTTACTAGAGCCAATGGAAAGCCAAAAACTGAGTGTAGCACTTATATCCACGTCAAATGAAGGCCAGGCATTTGGTCACTTAATTTTGCAAAGACAACATAGCAATGAAAAGCGTGTGGTTAGTTTGTTAATTATTTAGTTTTATTTAATTTTAAACCCTTGTTGCAAAATTACTTAATTTGTTAAAAAATATATAGGTTTTTTTAAGATTGAGTAAGTTAGCTCTGAATTGTTTTCCTTATAGCCTGCTGATTTTCATTAAATTATGTTTGATTGAATCAATGATATATTTAAAGTTATCTTATCTTACTAATATTATAAATAGGAAAGATTTGATTGTTTGCATTGAATAGACTCCAAAACTACTGGACCGATTTGAAAAAAATCTTTCACCATTGGGAAGCTACACTATCCGCGAGTGACATAGGCTATATTATATTTTCAAAAAAATTAGGGGTCCTTACTAAAACTCCAATAATGTAACACAAGATGTAAAAAAATCATTGGAGTTGTTTTAACTACCTTCCCGAGTGTCACCACGTTGGTACGTTGCCCGATTTTTTTGTTGGAGGGGAGGGAGTGGTTTTATTATATTTTATTTGTAGGTTCTAAGACATAGATTCTTAACCTTTTCTGGTCCATGGACCCCTTTGAAGTATAAAATATAATCACGGACCCCCTCCATCATAAAAAAAAACACACAGGGTGTCCTAGGTCTATTTGACTAATGCAATAACTTTTTTTCTATTCAATATTTTTAAGTTTTTTTTTTTGTAATGATTTGTAGAGCTCTGCGCTATAATTTGTATATCTTATATTTTTTTTTTTTTACAACTAAAATAAATAATTTAAATTTTTTATTTAATATTTTTTTAATAATCCAAGATAGCTATTTCATAAATAAGTATTTAAAACCATTTTGGCGTTTAAAACTTTTAATTTAGTTAAGTCGTTAATTTTTAAACAATTTTCAAAGTGTGTTAAAATTGAAAATTATTTCTTGCTTATCACTGTTACTGCTGTAAAAGTTATTGCATTAGTCAAATAGACCTGGGACACCCTGTATATAAATAATCTAAATTTTATATTTAAAAACATTGTTATTTTTCAAGTGGCAGAATGCGGGCAAGACATTATTATTGTTATCCTAAAAACTCTATCAAAAGAAATTTATTTTTGGGTTATTGAAAAAATTCACAGCCACTCCGTGGACCCCCGAGTAACCATTTACGGACCCCCAGTTAAGAACCTATGTTCTAAGGCATCCAAGTTATAATAAATTGTATTGTGTAATAAAATAATATGCGATCAACAACTTATTATACGTTACTCATATTTTCTAATTATTTTCATATAATATTGCCAGATAACAAGAATACATACATTTTTATACTTACACCCAACAATGGCGGGTAATTTAGGATTGACAATGGATTGCCATTGGTTATGTATTATACTATTATTATATTACTATTACGATAAGTAGATTTTTTTCAAAAATATATTTATAAATTAAACAAATATTTGGCAGGGGCAAGACAGCTAGTTTTATACAAAAACAGATTTTTACTAGTTAAATTATAATTTTTGCCGTCCTATTGTTGTCTACTATTTAGACACTTCTCGGTAGCTTATATAATAAAACTGTTTAAAATTGTAACTGTTTGAATACATTATTTTTTTTAATTCAGGTTTCATTATATGGCTACTGTGGTCATTCAGATATTGTAATTCGTGGTCCATTTGAGGACAACTTTGGTAATATGTGGCTGTATCCAAATCCCCAACTTATGACATCTCAATTGTCTATAACAAACTCCGGAAATACTGCTGCATTTGTGAAAATTGTTCAAGGTGCCATTTTATTTCAATTATTTTGTCTTAGTTAATTACTTCCAATAACAACCAAAATTTATGTTCTAGAAAATTCTTCAGAAGATATAATTCAACCTCATGAGTTTATATTAAAAAAAGGAGAGACCACTAATGTTGAAATTACTATAGTTATGAGTCCTGAACGGTTAGAAATGTTAATGGGACGAAATTGTAGCTCAAAAGTTATTAATATAAATAAAATATCATTGATTTATGGTGACGAAGCATCCAGAATGCGTGTATCAAGGTTAATATAGCATATAATTCATTGAATACCTAGAAAATATTGACATAGAATTTCGTTACCTTAACAGCAACAATACGATTTATATATCGAAATAATTGTAATCTCCTTGCGCATAAAATTGTTTACTATCATGCACGCTGTAGAATCATTAGTTTCTCACTAAAAGTGATTTTAGTAATAGCACGTATAGTAAATTCATCTATTTGACCAATTTCACACGGTGGATGTAGAACATCCCTTAAAAGTAACTGCGTTCTACTCAATATTAGGGTAATTATAATTTAAGTTTTTGTATTAGTGATTATTAATTTGTAATTGATTATAAACTTATTTACATTCCTAAGTTCGGTTAACATTTTACATAATTGAAATACGTGTTATGACGCGTATATATAATTTATATAAACTTAATAATTATAGTATAATACTGTGTATTACACAGTGTACATTAAGTAAATTTATATAGCTTTGTTAAAAAACTTTAACTGTCATTAAAAAAAGTTATGAGAATTCATTTTTTTAAATTATAAAAGAACTTTAACAAAAATATTTTTATCTATTTCAGTTACGTGGTATTGATAGTATTATTTTAAAATCTATTAGGTTTTTTTTGGCGATAACATGTATCTCTAAGTTGCAATACCACATATCTTATTATGATGTGGATATAACACGTAAGTGGATTTTTCAGTAGATAATAAAAATTTTTAATTTTTAGTTAAAAATGATGTAGAACTAATTAAATAAACAGAATACATCTTGAATTCGGTCAACTAAGTATTAATTACCAATTAATACAGTTTATTGTTTCTCCTAAAAAGTAGTAAAAATCCGATACGTGTTGCTGTTAAGGTAACAATTTATAAATACAGATATTAATTTCATATCGATTATTTATCATATTTTTGAGATTTAACCTTTAAATAACTTATTATAATTAAATATGAATTGCATTATTTTTTTTTCATTATTGTATTTAAATGATCTTTAATGTGATACACTTTAATCACAGAAACAGTTATAACATAGTCAGTGCATATTGTGTATACAATTATCTTAATCGATATAAAAGAATATCTATAAAATATGTGAATAGAGTAAAAAAGTGTAAATTATGATTATATGTTATTCAGTTATGAAAATTATGTGTATGTATTTGTTTATAGGCTCTGGAAAAAAAATAAAGATAAAAAAAAAATTGTATACTTAAACCAACAACGTTTAGATGAAATATCAAACATGTTCAATGATGTTAATCTTGTAAATGTAGAACATCTTGTAGATACTGAGGTAAATTATAACAATTATTTAAAAATACCTATTAAATATATTACTTAAAAAAAATGTTATTTAAAAATATAAAAATTATGTAAATGTGATGTAAAAATTCCCCCTGGGATTTAATTTTTTAAATTTAAAAAGTACCTACTCATTTTAGTATTATTTGTATTTCTTTGTTTTATGTATGCCATTTTTATTGTTACCAAATTAAAAACAGAACTATATATTTAAGGTTTTTTAGGTTTATAAGTAAACCACTCAAAGTTAGGTACATATATTACTCGGTGAACTCTGTCCAAATCTCAACAAAAACAATTTCTTGTCAAAAATGCTTAAATTAAACTTCTATATTATTCAATTTTATTAGGTAACCTAACTTGTATTATGGTGAAAGTCAATTTCTTACTTAGTTAGTATTGTTATAATCATACCACAAAATGGTATTTATCCTTAATTATCATTTATTTTAGGTAATAATAAATTCAAATTTAATGTTCTGATCTATAAACTATTTTGTATAAGATGTAGGTTCTTATTATTTTTATTAAACAAGCAATTTTAGTAATCCTTGATCCATAACCCTGGAGTTGTAAAAATTAAATAATTAAATATTTTTATTGAGACTTATTTATTTTAGTATCATTTTCCAATATTTTTTTTAAATTATCAAACTATTAAAAATGTTTTATCTCATGCTACCGTTTTCAATTACTTAGACTGTTTTAATTGTGTATAGTATCTTTGTATCTCGATTATTTAATCAGTTAGTCAATGTATTATATATTTTGAATATTTTACCTTAACTTATTGTTTCCAAACAAAATACCAACTCATGTCTTCCATATAACCATATATCATGTAACAAGAATCTTAACCTTATGTTTGTTTTTAGAAATCATTACCTAAAATATGGAAAATGGGCATACATGAAGATAGTATTGTCGTTTTGATGGAAACAAGTAATTTAGAATCATTATTATGTGACACGACAACAGTTTTTAGTGAACTAGAGACAACTGTGTAAGTATATAGATATTAGATGTTTACATTTCAGATTTAAAATGTTAAACTACATAATATATTATATAATACCTAAAAGTACTCAATTAAAAAAAATATTATATTTAAGATACCTGATTGATGCACATTTTCGTATGTATTAATTAGTATTTAAATATTTAATATATTTTTCTGAATCACTATAATTTAATATCTTGTTTACACATTTTACATTAATTATAATATACAATATTATATTATAATATATTATGATTCAACATTTGTAAAAAAAATTATTTATTTATGTTTTCATGTATTTATTATTTTTACAGAATAAGCAGACTACCATAGTAATTTCCACATAAAATATTTATTGGAAAATAGTAGTTAATAATTGTTTTGAATATGAATATATTTTTTTTTTTTTTTTTTACATGTATCTATTTTATCTATTTTACATTATTTGTCATTATGTGTTAATACTTTTATGATCTCTATATTTTATGTACATTGAAACATGTTAAATAATCATTCATTTTTTTAAATAAATATATATGCAGACACATTATACTCCTTCTGGTGCATTTGTGTTTTTCTCAACTTTTCTACAGAAAATTACAAGTAGAAATGAGATTAACCTTCATCCGGGCGCGTGGGCAGTAATTTACCGCCTCTTTCATAAAAGGACTCAGAATTTTTACTGGAGCGTGTTGAGGAGGACGGGAGTTATCAGTATTCTCAGCTATCACAATATGGTCCTAAAACCGGTCCTGCTCTTATTCTGAATAGAGTTAGGTAGGAATGTAGGATCAATCAGCTTGACATTATGCTGCTGATGTAGAGACATAACATTCTATTATTATACTCTGGCAGTAACCTTACTACAACTTAAATACATGTGGACATGTGGTTACACCTTATGTTATGCATTCACAGAAGTCTGAGTATTTAATTTTCCAGAAGACTACTATCAGTACAATCCGCCACACAGAATGTTGTAAAAAAGATTGAGATGGCCCAAGAATGATATTGAGATAAGATAGAAGTCAGGAGAAACTAGTTCAATATTTTAGAAATGTATGGTAGGACCTAGGCAATAACTATAATGGGATTACCATAACTTACCTAATCCAACCATGAAGCAGATTATTTTTTATTTGTAATTTTAATTGATCTAATTTGATAGAAAGTCATGTTCTTAGTCTATACTACAAATATTTTAAATAATAATGGGTTGTGTAGGTACTTACAGCGTACAGACAATATTGATGGATAGGGTACTTGGTGTTGAAATAAAATATAAACTAATTGAATACGTTAATTGTTATGAATATTAATATTATGAATCAAACTTATTTAGTTATAGAATTCTCAACCAATTCAATATTCTAAGTACTCGGAAAAATATGATGCCGCCGTAACTGATCCTACGATTTGTGCGGTTGTCGGCTACAACTTGCGTAAGAATGTTGTGGACGGGAGCGCAGAAGGGGTTACCCGTTAAAAAGATAACTAGATAGTTAGGTCGATTCACTCTAATTTTTAAGCAAACAGCATAAAACGTGAACTGCTGAGCATAAATTTGGTATGTTACACGTTTGTAACACGGAGACAACACATGCGGGTATGGCGTCCTCTTAATTGTTTATACACATGCATCACTTTCTCATATACCAACATAAATTGTATGCTTTTTGGGAAATGGTTGGTTGTTTAAAGTTGATTACTTTTACCACATGTGTAGCCTATACACCCTACAATAGTGTTTTTACCTGAAGTATTCCAAATTGTTAGTTTCCCAGTGGAATGGCCTAATCTAAGTCAACCACTTGGAATGATGATTAATAATAATAATATAAGATATGTATGCCGTAGTACATAGCAAATGTGACATTGCTTAAGATAAAATCACTCTTCAAGAAAAACTTCAGAGCAGGATATTTATACATATCTTAGGTTTATGTACTGTATTTTGTAAATACTTAAAAAGTATGTTTCTATTTAATATTGAGTTATATTTATTATAAAATAAATCTAATATTTATATTAGGTATGTATGATGTATGAGTTAAATGGCTTATTTATATTTATTTTATAAACCTTAGTATTATTTATTGAGTACTCTGAAATAAAGGAATATAGTTAGGTAGACTTAGTTTTTAAAGAATTATAAGTTCAATAAAAATAAAACAATAGATGTACTACTAAATAATTATTTTGACAATTGATTTTAATGTAAAATTTAAAAAAAAAATAGGAATGAATAACTAACTTATTTTTGGTTTGTCCCTATGCTAAATGGTTTCAATTTGTTTGGAAATATATAAACATAATAATTCTGTTGAAATTCACTGAATGTAATTTAATTTTCATAATAAGCCACATATACTATGACATATAAATTATAAAATAAAAAAATTAAATAAATTAACTGTACATTAGATGGAAAATCTGATTTCTGAGTTAAATAATAATCAACTATTTTTTGATTTTGTTTTTGTTTGTTGGAAAAATACAGGCAGTTTATTATTTAATAAGAATACATAAAAAAAAAAGATTTAACTTAATGTGCAAGATAATTAATTAATTGATACAGTTAACAGACAAATCATTGAATAATGGGGGACTAATAAATTATAAGTCTTCATCCTCGTCAGGCAATGCGGTTTCTTGAGCCTCCTATAAATAATTATTAATTAGTAAGTTTTTTGTCATAAGTACATTATAGAATTTTTACCTTAAGGTCTTGTTCAATTTGGTCTTGCCATTGAGGGTCCATCTTAATTTCAGGAGGTACAAGAGCAGGCATCGCAACAAATTCAAGGTTGGGATCGCCAATTAATTTTCTGGCCATCCACAGGAATGGTTTTTCAAAATTGTAATTACTCTTTGCACTGATATCGTAATACTATAAAAATGTAAGTTTTAATAAACTGTTTTTATTTTAACTAAAAATTAATTGTTTACCTGTAAATTCTTCTTGCGATGGAAAACTATTGTTTTAGCTTTTACTTTTCTGTCCTTGATATCCACTTTGTTGCCACAAAGCACAATCGGAATGCCTTCACATACTCTTACCAAATCTCGATGCCAATTGGGTACATTTTTGTAAGTGATGCGGCTAGTAACATCAAACATGATGATAGCACATTGACCCTAAAAATAAATTTTATTTAGAAACTTAGCATGATAGTGTAACTTTATGTTTTTAGTTTATATGCAATACGTAATACTCAATATTACACAAGACATCCTTTTAAAGTTATGAACCTTAGATTGGTATTTATATATTTTTATTTGTATTGATTCAACATCAATTTCAACTGATCCAACTTTAAAGATTATTTATCAATTACATACTGTTATGAAATATTGTTCTATAGAATAAATACCAAAATGTGTCATTCAAACATATTCCAATAGTTTCCTAACTAGTAACTGTACAGTGATATAAAAAATGTAATTGTAATAGGTAATTATCATATATTCTTATTTGTCATAACTTCCTATTATTAATCAAGTACATTTTAAACAAAAAATATAATATTTCATCATTGTAATAACTATCTTATATATAATTATAAATATTGTGGGGTAAAATTGTGTGTTTTTTTAAATTTTAAAAATTTGTTTTGACATTTAGAGAATGAGATACATAAAATATACCTACAATATAAATTCAAGTTACATACAAAAGAAAACGGAAAAAAAAATTATTTATTTTATATAGAATATATAACACTAAATTAAATAGCCTGTATGGTTAAAAAAAGATAAAATTTTAAGTATAATATTTTTTTGGGGTATCAAAGGGAATGCTGAAGGATTTAAAAAGATAATAGATGGTTATGTTGTGTTGATAAACTGGAACAGGTGAAGATGGGGTGGCTAATGTCACAGACGATAGGGTCATTGTGGAGTATGCAGAGGGGGGGTCATTCAATGAAAGTTTAAAGGAATGAGAATGAAGTAGTGTGTGACCAAAGCGGAGACGCGAGAACGATATAATGGTTTTCCTAGAGGGATTGATGTTCTGAAACCAGGGTAGCGGTGTTTAAATAAAAGCAGTATACATAATTACTTGAATATAGTATCCATCTCTGAGACCTCCGAATTTCTCTTGACCAGCAGTATCCCAAACATTGAATCGAATAACACCACGAGTTGTATGGAACACCAACGGATGCACTTCTACTCCTAATGTGGCCACATATTTTTTTTCAAATTCACCAGTCAAATGCCGTTTAACAAATGTTGTCTTTCCAGTACCTCCATCACCAACCAATACACATTTGAACGTAGGTACATCATCGGGTAAATTCATTATTACTTTTTTCTGTATAAAATCAATATATTAAATGTTAAAAAAAAAATACAAAACACTTTAAAATATTTACAAAATATAGATAGGTATATGGCCCATCATTTGATGAGCTATATCATGAATATTACTTTAATTTTTTTAAGTGACTTAATAATCTTATTTTATATTAGTATTTCCATCATGCAATAACACATAACTTAGCATACATTTGACTATTTGATCTCATTCAATAAAATAAACATTTAATTCAGTGACTAAAAAAAAAAGGTTAATTATTTTGATAAGGACACCTAACCTAATAATCAAATACTCAGTACAAATGTTGAAAAATAATCGATATAAAATTATAAAAATATCGGTTGTAATTACTTTGACTGAGACATACATTAAAAAATAGTAATAGGTACTTTGTCAATGATGGTTTTATAATAATTTGTTTTAACTTACAGTAGGCGTAATGTCTGTGCCTATAATAAATCACATGGTTCAGAGAAAAATATTTTGAAGGAATGTCGCATCTAATTAAAGTACTCAAGCCAAAACAATTAAATAATTAACTAAGCCTTTTAAGAAATGAAAATAGCATTTCATTCAAGAGAAACCACAGATTATAACCTAAGATTTCATGAACCGAAGTTTAGGACAAGATGCTCAGTATAATATACTATGATGGAAGCGATAATAATCGTTCACTCCTTAAACACAATCAATGGCAAAACAATGTGATTACTTACGTGTGTTATAGATTTGAGTAAGCAATGTCGGCGAAAACCAATAGAGTGATGACAATTGACAATGCCTTACAGTACAATGTACAACTGTAACGGATTCCAACGGCTTCGTCGGAGTCGTGAAAAAAACGCGCTCGTGAGTCGTGATTGCAAACAAGGAATGATGGCGTCAGGAGAGTAGGAGACCGCCTCCGATGCCGCTATCACGTCACAACCCGCCACAGGAACTGTAATGTTATACAGTGTCGCCAAACACGAGAGTGGTCGTTAAAATGATTTGTATTTTTAGGCGCCAATGTTTGAATTCAACACATCGGATACGGTTCTTTTTTTTCAACAAATTTTTTATAGTATAAATTAAAATAAATTCTATAATCTATAACGACTAGAATTGTGATCAAATGTGACTCATAGAACGATTCAGATAATTAAGTACAATATGTTTCTTTAAAAAAGTTCGTTATATATTTTGTTACACCCTATATATAATTTAATCACTAGTAATTACATATAATATTGAATTGCTCAACATAAAATAATAAACACACTCGACACTTTCCTTCTCTGTTCAAATAATCTTGAATTATTGACACTTGACAGTTGATTCAACATTCTCTGTCAGTACGAGCGAATTCTAAGATACAATTATTAGGACTTAGGATGTCTCACCGCATGTGTTGTCGCCGTCTTACAAATGCGTAACATAACAAATGCATGTTCACTGTTCAGCAGTTCTCTTTTAGCTTCGATAGTTTTAATATCATAGTGAATTCACCTATAATTAAACTTGAAGGTAACAATATATTTGGTGATTTGTTGAGAGTGCTTTTACGATATTTTAATTTTGAAATTAGTTATTAGCGTGTAAAAAAATTACAATTTAAAAATATTCATATTATGCTTATGGGCTATGGCCCAGAGGTAAGGCAATTATAATATAAATATTTGAAATAAATCTTACGTGTATATGTATTAGTTTATCAATTTCCACCCCCCCCCCCCCGCCCCACGATATAAATATGCGCTACTGTTCTATCACCATGCAAAGGTTGACAGGATGCATTTCTCAGTTTCTATTTAATGGTCATCATTCAGCTATTAATTTTGAATTTAAAACCATACAGAAACACACAATACTGGCCATTGTTTCGATGATAGCAAATAATAGCCCAACTGCCAATAGGAAGTAATTGTTTGTTATTACCTCGCCACTGAGCAGTATAAAATGTATCGACCAGCCAACAGGTTAACGACACTAGCTTACGTCAGCAGTCTTTAATCACAGATGGCACCTATAAATAATAACATTATTCTTTAAGCTGTGCTTTAATCTAAAATGTCAAGGATCGATATTTATCTCTATACTATATGTATTCCAAATCTTGTATTTATTACGTGCAGATTAGTCCAGTTACTCTAGTATGATTTAAATTTATAAAAAAAGGGTAAATACTTCTTTTAATACTTGAAATTGTATTTTATTAAATGTTTCCTATTAATTATTATAGTTGCAAATTGAAGTAAGAAACTGAGAATGGAAACGTAGAATATGGAGCTTTTGAGATCATTATCTCACATTTGGAGTGATCGTATTTTATTTTTTTATGTGAGGTAACCAAGTATTGTAAGTTGTCGGTCGATGTTGACTCCAATGCGTAGCGTACGCAATGGGCACTGGAAAAGGGTTGATTATTAAAGAGGAGTGGGGACAGGCATACCCTCTGCTAGAGTGAGAATGTACAATGGATGGGTCTAGTTTCGTTAATTTCCACTTTCCATTCTCTATACCAAACTTGAAGAAGGTGTAGGTGTCAGGTGATCTTGAATATAGTAGGAGGCTAAGTAAGGGTCGGAGCTACAGGTTAAGGCAGCTTTGTCGTCAGAGAAGTCACCAACAAGAGTATGGAACGATAAAGGCCGGCCAGATGTGTACAAGTTGAAAAGCTGGGACGATGCAGTGACTGTGCTTTGTTGTACTCTGCAGTCCGCCGGCAGCATTAATTCTTGTAAGATGGAAACAGCGGAGTCTACACGGTACACGAACTGGTCACATTGAGAACTGAAAAGAACCAGTCTTCTATATAGTCTATAGAATATAAGATTTTAAAATTAAATACTACATTGTAACATATCATATATATATAATTATCATTCAATTATATATATATATTCTACCCAGGTAACTCGCAAAAGGCGTTAAAGTGTGAGAGTATATATATAGAAACTTTAGAGGGCTGATTTTAAATGAAATCATGAGAAATGAATTTAATTATTTAGCTAAATTTTCAATAGGTATTTATAGGTTAATTCATTTGTATTGACAAGGCTTAATGTTTTTACCCAATATAATTGTTGCATTATTGACTATTGTTTTGTTACTGTACTCTAGACTCTAGAGGTTTATTATTATATTAAAACAACTATATAAGAAATAAGAACTCTGTTCCACGAGAGGGTATCTACACATACATACGACTGAGGTCCGGCATTTATTTTTATTTTTACAATTCATATTTGAGTATATTTGATAATAATAATATAGGTAACCTACTTAACCTACTTTCTTTTTAATCTTTCAAATATTTTGTAAATCTATAACACTATAAATGTATTTATCTAAAGTACATGTTTTTATTCTTATAAGTTATAACTGTCATTTCCTACTCCCTGTATATAATGTATTTATGGATGTACCTTATACTTAAAATTTAAACGTATACAAGTATAAATTATTACATGCTTAATTATGCTATTAAGATTTGATATTTTGCTATAAAAATGTTTTTTTAATTTCATCATTTGTTTTCCTAATTTCCTAAGCGTACAGACATTTATTTAGCATAGTACCTATTTTTTGAAACCCCTATTTTTGCTGTTGTTAAAAAATTGATATTCTACATTTATTTTTGAATGTTGGCTTATAGTGTAGTACGTTTATAGTGCAGTTACAATTCAAAAAGACCAAACGGTTTTTCTTTATTTTCAAAAATACTGGCAAAAGCCCAAAGTTTTCGGTAATAATACTTAAGAGTTGGTTTTGACGTGTCGTCGCGTATTCTGTATTAAAGCAACGTATATTTACATATCCATATTAAATTAGTTAGGTGCAATAAATATCTTGTTAATTTTTTTTGGAACATTATTCAATATTTTAAGTACCTATTATACTTAAATATTATGATACAATAACAATATTACGCGAGTAAAAATAACAAAATATTATATTGAAAATGTTAATCAATATTATCGAAAGGCGCTAAATTTTTGCGTTGGCTAGACTGGAGTAGATTCGTTTTTTGGTCCACGGTGCGCGCAGCCGCGCAATATTTCACTCGCAGGTCTGCCGCTGACAGTGCTGTAGTTAGGAAGTATGTATTGATTTTTATCTCGTCCCTTTTTCGAGTTTTCCGCACGTTCGGAGTTTAATATTATAAAAGTTAATTTTTTATCGTTTTCCTCGGTTATTTTTTTAATTTTTATTATAGTGTTATTTGTACTTGTGTCTGTGTCACCGTTTTCACCAAATGACGCGTTTATGAGACCCAATCGTTTTCGGCTAGTCTGTGTATCTATTTCGTGTTTCCATACTGTAAATAATGGCTAAAGACAGGCTAGCGGCTTTAAAAGCGGTATGATTAAAAAAAAATATATTTATGATATCGGTGACAATATTACTTTGTAAACATTCTTAACCATGTATAGGTGCATCCTAGTACAAGAGTTTTATCATAAACAACAATTTAGAATCTAATATTGACTTGTCTACTTAACATTAACTATGGTTATCAAACTATTTAAACTTTGACGTCTAACAGAAGTATTCAATTTTGAGACAGAGTATACGTTAAATTGATGTCTACTTAATTATTTTACTGTAGTTAAATACTATTCACTATGAATATAAACAATTTAAATCCTTATTAGGTAGTTCAAAACTAATGGGTTTGAATGAACCTATGTATACTGTATTGTATATTATATACCTAAGTATAATTAATAATTATTAATAGTGATTACCTACCTAGTATATAATATATTGCTTTTGTATTGCCAGTGATAAGTAGGTATATAATATTTCTTGGTTGGCCAAATATTTAATTATTTCAATTATTATTATTTCTATTTCTATTTAGATTCTCTAAAATTAAACTATCTTTTAATACATTTTAACCAGTTCAATGTACACAATGAATAATGATTATTAAAGGACTATAATATGTCCCAGTAAAGACTGAAGATAAATAATGTGGTTTTCAAATGTTAATATATTTTACTGCCATTGAGTGATCATATTATTTCTTCAAAAAATTTAAAACCATTCAATAGTTTGATAATTGGGTTCAAGATCATTAGATTATGGATAGGTATTACTAGGTTACCTTAATATATTTCTGTATTTTTTGTATAAATATAACTATAAGTATTAGTATTTTATTTAGTACTGTATGTATGATATACACCTATGATATATTATGATGATTCTATTTGAGTTCTAATCTTTAAATAGCCAACTAAAAACTGAAAATCGGTCACAATTTTAGACGGATAGTTAAAATGAACAGAATCTTTTTAAACATTAACTTAGGGAAGTATGCATTAAACATTTTGGGGGGATGTTCTAACTTTTTGAAAACCAGATATTGAAAATTATAATTGTATTTAGAAGTCTTTTTAAAATTTCTGAACATTCTATTACTTATTACTCAGTATTCTATTCAGACTTTAGTGATTTAGATTAATGATAAGTACCTACAGTATTTTCTTACTGTTATAATAAAACAAGACTATACTAAATAAAAACTAGACTAAAAATGTTTAAAGAATATAG
Organism: Neotoxoptera formosana; assembly: GCA_022818045.1. Classification (NCBI taxonomy): domain Eukaryota; kingdom Metazoa; phylum Arthropoda; class Insecta; order Hemiptera; family Aphididae; genus Neotoxoptera; species Neotoxoptera formosana. The sequence continues at coordinate 13,724,737 of CM040634.1, forward strand.
TTAGCCATTTATTAGCTTTTACCAATTTGCATTTATTGTTAACACACCTACTGGAATTTCAATAGCTATTTTTTTTGATTTTACAAGATGATAATTTTTAAATATTGCACTTATAAACTATGCATATGTATTTTTTTTTAGGCTCAAAGTGACGATGAAGAAGGAGGTGCTGATGATGTGGCTGTCAATTTGGAAGGCCGGCAAGATGGATCAGGAGCTGGATTTATGGATAAATTTTTTGAGGAGGTAAATACTTTTATTATGGAAAATAGAAACAAAAGATGCTTTTTGAAAAAATCAAAAGCAATCATTATCAAACTAAAAAATCTATTTACCTTTTAATTTTAATAGGTGCATATCCTGCACGTTAATTTTCAATAATGTAATATTGTAACTAGATTTAAAAATTGGATAATTAGTTTACATATTTATATAAATATAATTCAGTTTGTAAGTATTATAAATATTTATTGTTATAAAGTATTCAAATCCATTCAATATATAAAAAAAAAATAAGACAATTTTATTCTAAAAAAATATTAATAAGTATACCACACAGATTAAATTAAAATTTAGGTAGATATTATGTTAAGGTTGTTGACCCATTTTTGATATCATTTTAATCACTATGTACTGGAGTTTTAACATCTTTAACATTCCTTTATTGGTCTTTTAGTATAAAATGTAGGTAAATTAAATTGTTTTTATTAATATGGTAAAAAACTTTCTATTTTTCGATGCTTAGAATATTTAAAGTTTAAAACTTTTGTTTTGATTTTTGCTACTTGTGCACTAATAATCTAACATTCTTGTTAAATTGTATTACTTAATTCAAATTTAAAAAAGGTGGTAGGTAAATGAAATCAAAGATTTAAACAATGTAAAAATTATAAATTAATTATCATACATTTTAATAAATGTATTGACAGACCAATATTGGTTAATATAATAAAATTATAATTAAAAAACTAAATTTTATATTATTATAATTTATACCTATAAAATAAAGCTAAATAAAATTAATTTTGGAAAATGATTCTTTTTTTAATTATAAATTGTTATTAATTTTACTTATTACCTAGTTTTTTTCTTTATTAAATTGTATTTATTTTAACACAAATAATACGCCTTAATTTTTAATATAGCCAATTTAAATTAATGTAATTAGGTATTTATTGAAATAAATACATTTTTAACTCTGATGTACCTAGTCATTGGTTCAGATTTATTCATGGATTTTTATTTGAAAGTCTATTAATACAGGCATTTGTATGTATTATTTATTTTTAGGTTGATGTCGGTACAATGTTTGTTTTTTTCTCTCCTACCCTTGTTCAACATAAAACATGTATGTTCAATGGAACCAATCATGTGTTGTTAGCTTTAATATTAAGTTTAATTAACCTATTACCAAACTTAAAGGTAAGACTATATCTGCACTAACCTCATAGGCTTTTATTGATATTTAAACGAGTATTAAAATTTTAATATGAGGTGCCCTAGATAATATTCTTACTTTAAAGTTAAATAATAGGTCAACTCAGTCTAATATTAAACTTAACAACACATAATTGATTAAACTGAATACAAATTTGCTATGTTGGGCACTAGTGTGTGGTCAGAAATATAAAACAAACAGTATGCAGAAATCGTCTTAAAGACTGTATTCTTATAATCTAATCACTAAGTGAAATAATATAAAAGGTTTCTGAATATTAGGTATTTTTTTTAATTTAACATGTTGAGTGCCTTGTATTAGACATGCATTCAGGGCTGTTCTTAGGAAACAAGGGGGCCCAAATCCTGGGCCTCGCACTTTTTGCTTATATTTAAAGCCTTGCGTTTGAAAAAAAAATTAGAAAATTGGGTTCAAAAATTATTTATCCTAGTCCTTTTATCTTAAAAGGACAGCTTTGCATTCATTGCTCGTGTACCCGCAACTACGTGTTGGCGCTGGGCTTCAGCTCAATACTAAAAAACCACTAAACAACCACTTATAAAAATGGATACTTTGCAATGATACAGTACCAAATTGTTGCCTTAAAGGGGGTAATGTCACAGTTGTCATCCAAGGCACTCAAGGTGTTAAACGTAACAATTATTATATTTTAAACATTTTTTTTAATGCAAAATCGCCAATAATGTGTGTGTGTTTGAATAAGTTTATTTTCTAAAATTGTCTTACAGACTTGCTGTAAACAAAAATTGTTATTAAAACTAATTTAAGATTTATTAATTTGACCATATTTTTATTATATTTATGTATATTGTATACATATATTCATAAAAGAAAATGTAATTACCTAATTAGTACTTCTATACACTACGAATAACTATGTTATATTATATAATATATTATTTAATGTAGATGCTTACTTGTATTATGCAGTGTTAATTTGTATGAAAATAGTAAATTAATAATAATAAGTTAGAAATTAGCAAATTAAATTGATAAAATATATTAATGATTTATTAACTTATTTAATTTTAACAAAATAATTATTATAAAAGTAAAAAATGATTACAAAAATTAGTATTCATGATTTTTACTACATAAATGAAAGTAGTTCAATACTCATTATAATCTTCAAAACTATAAGTTGTATACATATACTTGATGATAATATTAGTAAGTCAAATAAAAGATAAACCTATTTACAGATAAAACTTCTTTAACTAGTGTAAATAATTGTATCAGTTTGTTATTTATCCTGCCCAGAAAATGTTCATTTTAGTATGATAAAAATTAGAGTTTTACTACAATGAAATCAATTTACAAACCTTTATTGTGTGATTTTAAGCTTGAGGTTATTTTTAAAATATCTTTTTAATTGTATTAGTATAAATATTTATTATATATGATTAGTATACATCTGTTAAAACGTTCAAAATTATCTATGTTATAGGTGGAAGGTATCCGAGGGATGATAGACAAGATTCAAGCAAATGTGGAAGAAGTGAAGAAAAAACATAGTGCAATTTTGTCTGCTCCTCAGACTGATGAAAGTAATATAACTTTTTTTATAATAAATAATTTAAGTGTTGGTTTTCTTTCAATATCTAACAACAATGTAATATAAGATAACTATTGAAATATTTTTTGATAGATAATACAAAGAACTACTGAAATCAAACTTTTACATCCTTTATTAAATATAATTCACTAAAAAATAATTTATTTTGTGTTATAATATTATAAATATTAAGCATAAAACTCAAATTTGAAAGTCAATAGAAAAATCAAATCTTTGAGTTGTTTCTATTAAAGTGGTATCTGTGAATTTATTTAAGACTATATTATTGTGTACTGGGGCTATTGAATTTTTATGGGTATTCAAAGTTTGGCATGTAAAAATATGACACATGATACCTATATATTAATAAATATTTATTATTTTACTAACATTTTAAGTATGTACTACAATAAAACTATAATGTATTTATTAAACCACAATAAGTTTCCAATATACAAGTTTTAAAGCTATATAAATAATAAATTGCTTATTAAAAGTTGTTGGTACTTTAGCTTCAATATAAAATTAATTTAAAAGTTAATATTTGTGGCGGTTAATTAAAACAAAAATTATTTTTTTTAATTTTAGTATTTATACTATTGTAATTGAGTGGCCGTGCCCAATGTGCACCATCACCAGTTTGAACTTGGCCACTTGTGGCCTCTTTATCCAGGCAGGAAACTGTCATAGGAAAGAGATACTGTCATCCTTCTTCTATCCAGTCTAAATAAAGAATAGACTCTTGTTAAACCAACTTAAAGGTTGTAAACTAAAAAATAATAAATTATTATATACATACACGGTAATTCATGAAGCATGCCTCATCCCTGTATTTTCATTTAATAATGAATTAATTCAAATTCTGATTTTTGGAATTTTTAAATATACTTAAAGACCATATTTTCAGATTCTTGAGATTTTTTTTGCGCCCTATAGATATACAAACTTCTGTTTTTCAAATGCAAATTCCTCTTTTCAACAAACAAAAATGAAGCAGACAATTTTTCTGAAAACTGATGTATCAAAATTCAAAATTGAACTAGTAGTTTTTCAGTTATTGAAATGTTTATACTAAGGATAATAGTGCTTAAAAGTTGTATTACAAAAATATAAAATAAATATAATATTGAATCTAGTATTTATTATACTTAGACCATTTTTATAAATTATAAATATTAATTACTACACTGTTTATTTACTAACATTTTAAAATTTACATAGCCTCCATTATTATCATAGACCTATTATCTTTAGTAGGTACACAAAGTTAAATAACTCAAAGACTGTTTGTTTGCATTTTGATTTTAATATGTCAAAGTTTTTATATATCTTTTCCACTTAATAATTTACTGTTTCAAAAGGGAGGTTCTTATTTGAAAAATAGAAGTTTGTATCTCTATAGGGAACTCGTTGAGTAGTGTAAAAGATCTCAAGAATTTAAAAATAAGATCAAGTATATTTAAAACTTCCAATAATCAGAATTTAAAAAAAAAATGGGTGTTAGCATACTTGGTAATTCACCCTGTTATATATTAATGTATTAAATATGTTTAACAAATTTTTTTTTTTATTTATTCTGAAGTTAAAGTTGAAATATTTAATTAGTGTTTATTTTATTTATGACTACTATTTACTTCTATTCCCTTATTATGTTAATAATACAATTAATGACATTAATACATAAATTATTCTAAACATAATATAGAGATGCTATTTATTTTTTGATAAGGTTTTTTTTTTTATTAAAATGTGTATAGTTTTAAATATTAAAATTTAGGATCAATAATCAATTGTGATAATTTCTTGGTTAAAAATGTAGAATATCACATGGCTTCAGAAAAACTAAATAGGTAGCTCTACATATTATATTTTAGTAAAATTTGAACCATTATATTTTTATTTATGTGTTATTAAAACAATTATTTATATCTATTTTTAATTTTAATTTTTTAATATTTAATGATACAATTTAAAGTATTTCCAACTATTTACTAATGCTTACTTTTACTTGTACCCCATTGTTTAAAATTTAGTTTTAAAAATTCTTATATGGTATTTTAGAGTTCTTCCTATGTCTATATGAATAAATAAAAAGTAATTTACCTATACAATTGGAATATTTTAGTAGAGATGATTTCTAATAATTTAAATTGTAAACAAATAACCTTATCATTCTATAATAAAAAATAGATTATTTTTACACAAATATTCACATGTTCATTAAATAGATTACATTTTTTAAATAATTGATAAAATTTGCTATTATGAATAAGATAAACTTTCTCCCTTAAATTCTGTCAAAATTGAATGTTTGAATATTGCTTAGTAAGTATTTAAAAATTTAATATGTAGTTGGTCTTTATATTTAAAATATATGTATGAAAAGTACACGTGTTATAAATGTATTGAACAATATCTTTCCATATTATCATTGAATCACGTTAAAATCAAGAGTTTACAATCTATATTAAAATGCAGTGTTTTTGGCTAGGTTAGGTAACATAGACTTTAACTGACCTGCTGACAAAACATTTTTAAAATTGTTTAATGGTGAATTAAATAGGGTTTTTATTTATTTCTTTTAGCCTTTAATTTTTTCTTGGATAAACATGTACATTACATTTTTATGGCTTCCGAAAGCTACATAAATTTCTAAAGTGGTCCTCTAAAAATATTAATTTGCAATCCTTGGGGTCTAGCGAACAAATACTAATTAAATATGCCGTAGTAAAACGTTAGCTATTATAATATAATGCTATAATGCTATATGCTATAATGATATGTTGTGTATCATAGTTGTGAATAAAATATTAATATGTTATAATCACTATCAACTTATATGGTAAATCATGTTTAAGTAACGTTTCAGGGTAAAATTGATTGAGTGCTTTTTATACTGTAACCTAACTTTTAAGTTAATTTTATCATAATTAATATATATAATCAATTATAAAATTCATATTATACAAATAAAACAAAATGTATAACTATATAATATAGGTATCAAGTGTGCTATAGTTATATTTGAATTTTGTATACCTATTTGAATTATTGAAAAATGGCAATCGTATTATTGTAATCATAATTTTTTTAAATAATGTGATTAGCATGATTGTCAAGCTATATATATATTAATTAAAAATGTGTGTATTCAATAATTTTAAGTTTACTTATAATATATATGGTATTTTTAAAGTTTGAACTGTCTGAACCTGAATAATGTTTTGAAAAGAAAACAATTATATTCTTTGACACAGTTAAGTTTAAGTATCCAAACTAAAATCCCCTTTTTTTTGAAAATAGCCATTAGAACGATGTATTTTAAATAGGCTTTTCAATTAACACATTTTAGATTTTGAACTAAGTGATGAATGTATAGGTTTTTCAATGAAGTGTGTTTTTTATTTTATGTCTGAACACGTGTTATAGTAGAAAAAATGCTCCCATTCTATAACTTTAATGGTCGTTTTTTTTTAGAAAATTGAATCTGGTTGGTGCTTTTAGATGGGAACAAAACTTAAAAGTAAAAATTCCCCAGTAATTTTCAAAAATTCAGAAAACACAAAATAATTAAGAACAAAAATGAATATTTAAATAAAATTAGTTTGACGAAATCGACTTTTTTTGTCTTAACAATTAATAACTGATTTGTATATTTTGGACGTATGACAATATTATCTTTAACTATGTATGATACAATTTTCAATATTTTGTGCTATTTATACATATTTTAAATTTTTGAAATATTGTCTTTTATGATTTATGTATGATAAAATGTTTGAGTAAAAAATTTTAATAATTTAAAACAAGTTTTTTCGTGATTTGTTTATATGGCAAATAAAAATTATTGAAAAACTTAGTCATAAATTTTTTTAAAGTTCAAATTTTTATAAAATTCATCAAAATGACCAACATTTGTAAATAATTTTCATAAACTTATATATGATACTATTATACTATATATGAACTGTTATATTTCTTTATAAAGATCTTCGATATTTTTGAAGGCAACTCTTAAGCCGGTCCCACAGGCCACACGACTCGTATACTCGGCAAGCATCAAAATCGCCGACGATTGCGTGTATTTTGACTATACGATTATGTCGTTCCTATACAACAAGACTAAAGTATATTTACCGATTTTCCTTTGACTCGTGCCGCTTTTACCGACAACGGCGACAAATTGTCGCCGACAACCGATGGGAAACCACGAGTCATGAGTAACTCGGCGAGTGAAAATAATCGACACGATTTACGAGTCGTTTGGGACCGGCTTTAGGTTTGATTCTAAAAATATATTTAAACAAAGTTATTTCCAGTTTTAAAATACCTGTTTCATATAACTGTTTCATTCTTTTTTTTGTTATATGTATCAACGTTTTAATTTTACAATTGTTAGGAATCTTTGTTTTCCTTAAAAATTAATGTAACTTTGTAAGATTAGGTGCTATGGCTGAAATTTTAGTACAAGGTTATATTTATAATTTCCATTCGTCATAACTCATAACTTATTGTATTTAACTGGTGGGTGGTGGACGTTGGTAGATACTGCGTACATACTGCATACCAACAACATTAAACAATATTTATTGACAATTGTAATTAATTGTTCTGACTTTTAAAATTGCAGCCAAAATATTATAACACATTCAGTCCTTTGTATTTATAAATTCTAATATTACATAATTAATTATAATCTTAAAATCTATATTATTATAGTTTTGAATGAAAATAATCTATTTTAGATTACGATTCCAGGAAATTGTTAATTTTGCACCATGATTTAAGATAATTTATGGTTGAATGACGAATTATATAAGGCAAGACGATGTTAAAATAACTTGTACAATACAAATAGTAATAATAAATACTAATTTTTAATAATAGTAATAATATGTTATATATATTTATGTATATGTGATTATTTTGTATATAATTAAGTATTTATTAATTACGGAGGAGTGGGAATATGACAACTGCTATTTTGTAATTTCGTTGTGGATAGAATTGGAGAACGTATTGGTTTAAAGAATAGCTTTTCTTCCCACGTGAGTCAGTCAGTGATGCTATTAGTCCGAAATCATAAAATACATATCTATCCACTTAGCTCATTTTAATATCGTAAATAATTTATAAACTGCGTGGTCGTTCCTTAACTACCTAATATTTATTAATTATTAATTTTAAACAAATATTTTTATTTTTATGTATAAGAAAGTTGTGGGGGTAATATGTTATTTATATTATGTAGGTATATAGAATTGTATAGGCATATCTTATATACATATATTACTAAAAAAAACATAATTTGTAATATAGTGTATTTTGTATAGAGTCAAAAATGTTAAGCTCTTTTTTTTTAATAGAAAATATTATGATGACTCTTATGTGGTAAAGCCTCTCATTGTGGGTTGATTTTGAACTCAAGGATTCACTAATTTTAGCTTAGTTACTATGATTACTATTCACAAAATTTAATAATACATAATATTTTACTCTTCAAATGTAGATAATCTGATAATGAATATATTATAAAATATGTTAAATTAATGTTAGAAAAAAAAATAAAAAAGTATAATAAAATCGTTGGTTTATGAAGTGCAACATGCATACTTGAAAGAGTTTAATGCTGACGTTTAAATTGACGACGAAGTTTTGTTTGGTTTTTTATTTAAATTTTTTTACTTGACTTATTGATCTTAAAAAACGTCTATTTTATAATTTTAATCTACTATAATAATTTATTATCTTCATTGGTCTCATATAACCCAAAAAAATATGATATAGGTACTCTACACGTAAAGGTGTTACATAGAGTAAATGTGGAAGAGTGTTTTTATTATATTTTGAAAAGATTATCAACGCAGACACGCAGCTTAAATATGATTCTGAATAAAGCTGGTTTTGCGGTTTTTCCACTAAACGATGGGTACTCGTATTTATATAAAATGTAGTTTTACTTAATTTACAATTTTTATTTGCCATTTGGTTGTATTTATTACGTTCAACTTTTAAAACGCTTAAAGTTTTCATTGAGTGCTTTTATAAAAAAAAATTAAAAAATATAGTAACCAATGTTTATTTTCTGTTTTATATATATTTTTTTCAGACTGAGCAAATGTTTTGATTGGTTTTATAATGCGATATAACAATTATTAAAAAAATAATACATTTTACTCTTTGTTATAATATTTTTCTTAGCTAAATTGTTGTTATAATCACGTTTTAAACACGTCGAATTTTCAACAAATATTTTATGCTTTGTCTTGAGAGTTAAGATATCTTAAACAAAATTTGAACAATTTGTAAAAAATATCAAAATATGAATTTTGATGATTTGGCGTTTTCTTTCAATTTTATAAACAAAAGTCCATATCCATTATCCATATATTTTTAAAAATTTTTTTACTTAAAATTGAGTACAAAGTTAACCATAGAATATTAGAAACTATTTATACTACTCATAATATTCATTAATTGTTTACATTTTTCCTTCGATAGTTCATTTTATAATAAACTTAAATTGTTTTAAGTCCTATTATCACTATATTATCACTATAATATACACTTGGCTCCACTCATAATTGTTTTTTTCGAATGCGATGATTTATTACATTTCATATTTTATATATGTACCCATTGACTTTGTGATTCTTTGGTCTGTAGGTTTTATAGATTCTTAATACAATCTGTTACTTGTTAGAAAGAAGATTAGTATCAGAACATAAGATTTTTGATTGTTTGAAGTTCAGATTTATCTCAAAATGAAAAGAAGTTGTTCTTAAGAGTATGTCAGCGCGCTGTTTGTGACTTTTGACCCACGCGCGCAACGTAGACAAAGCGCATTCATGTAAAATCATTTGTATTTTATGTTTTTATCTTAAACTAAAATCAACCATTACAAAAATTATAGAAAATAATATTTTTGTAGGCATGAAAAATTGATTCATCTAAATATTGTCTCAAACTTGTAATATGACAATATCCATTTAAATTCACAATTTGTATTAAAAATTTTTATGTTGAATATAAAGTCAAATATTAATAAAATTTAAAACCGATTTGTCAAACCCTCAAAAATATTATCCTATACCATTTTTGTAATAGGGCATTTTTTTTTAAGATTGCTTATAAATCATAAAAACGATTTTATATGAATGCGTTTTATCTATATTTCGCGTGGGTTTGAGATAGAAAACAAATCTGACATCCTCTTAATACTCGAAATGGTAAGCTTTAAAACTAACGATTGATTACTCATATTTTAATATATTCAGCGCTAAATAGTTAAATGCAATACTTTATAACTGTTCTTTAGATGTTGTTAATCTTTCTATGTACAATTTATTTTATAGATGTGGTTTAAGTTTTTATCATTAATAATAAAATATTATATGAAAAGTATACAGAGTTTATCTTATGTCACAAATCACCTCTATTTTTCTTAATGAAAACCGAGTTAATAAAGTAGTGTGTCTAAAATTGATGGTTCAACCATCAACATTAATTGCAGAAAAAAGCATAACTGGTGCATTAAAAAAATTAAGTTGATTTTACTGTTGGTAAAACTGAGTGCTTACAATGTTAAAATTGTTATACAAAAATGATCTGTTTAAATAAAGAAATGTTTTTTTTTGAAATTTCGAGATAATTAATAACATGTCATACATTCAGTATAATACAATACTACATAATATTCATTTACTTCGATTTAAGTATGACGTAAAGCTATGATTTACATTATGGTTAGACTTATTTTATTAGTTGTTAAATTTGGTTTTAAATTATATAAAAACTGACTTTAAAATTATTATTTTATTTGAAATTCTAGAAGGAAAAAAATAAACTTTTATTAATGGCATTAATTGTATACTTTTCTGATAATATTTGATATACGTTGCAATGTACTGCGACTCTTCGCCGTTACTGGGATTTTAATCGATATACTAACCAACCCCAAAACTCTGAACCTCCTCTCTTTCTATCGTTACTACCCTCCTTCTAATACAGTCTAGTCACCTTGACAACTCGATGAATGTTGTCAAATAACTTGCATACTATTTTGTTATTTTTTTATTTCCACCCATAATTTAAAAATCCTTATATTATTTAAAACGTCACGATTTTTTAAACATACAATTTGTTCGTTTTATTTTGATACTATGTTTGATTAAAGCGGGATACTTAAGTTTATCTTAAGTGAATATAAAATATTAATTTTAATAATAATTATGAAATATTATTAAGTTATCTATTTGTATATTAAATGGACAAATATAGATACTATAATAGAATGTGTATAATAGACATTAGGAATGTTAGTATATTTCAAAAAAATATATTTTCCAAGGAAACATTTGAACAGAGGAGACAATATCAATTTTATTATTTAAAAAATTACGATTTATTACTAAGTTTTTAACATAAAAAGTATATAAAATACATCGCAATAATTAAAAATGTTAAAAAGTCAAATATTAGTGGGTCAAAATTTTCAATTTAGTACATCAACCTAAAATCGGGAATACAAATAAGACATATGTAGCGACCAGTGATTAAATATATATTTACAATAACAAAATTGTGATTTAAACTTTCCGTTGTTGATTAGCTAACGTAATCATTTTAGATTGATAAGTTGGTAAAATTATATTGGTTTTTTATGCTATAAGTTGGTACGTATAGGTACGTCCCAACAATCGGAAAACTAAAACTGATATTTTATTACTGTAATCATTGGTATTAAATAGTTACAAAATACATTACACATGTATCGTATATTAACAAATCAGACAGGATATAAAAATGTGTGCATCATGCATCACGCTTTTAACTATTGTGGTAGCTAAATGGGAAGGAGGTGTGCGACTGTATTGAAAAAATTGCTGGATTTGTGATAATAACATATAACTTTGCTTATAAATATTTTGTGTTCTTTATTTTTTACAGTTTCGATTTTTTTTTTTAAATAAAACTGTGAATGTGGTTCAAAACTTAATTGCCCAGCCGAAAATGATTCTGTAATATTTGGCACTCTCGTTAAAAAATTATAACTGATTGCGGATGCAGAGTATAGTATACTTTATCCATTATTATATTTAAACTTAAACGGATGACTTATTTATTTTAACTTAATTATCAAAAGCGTATTCAGGTTGGAAAAAAAACAGAATAACAACTACCTAAAGTGGTTTATACATTAAGTGATTAATCGCAGAATTTAAACGTATTTAATTTTGCGTGATTAATTGCCGCGGTTTTGAAGATATTGATAGGGACGCGCGCAATTAATCGCCTAGTGCAGAGGTTCCCAAACTTTTCCTACTCGTGGCGCCCTTTTAGAACTGAAGTTTGCTCATGGCGCCCTTAATAAAATTTACGACCTTCTTTTAAATAAAATAGATAAAATAACAAACATGTATAATTTTCAATAGATAACATGGAAATATTTATTTTATATAATTATACACTGAAATATTTAATTTTAATTTTATTAGGTAAAGTAAATTAGACATAGTTTATTTGTAGAAAACAATTGAATTAGTGAGATTTTTTGGCAGCGAGGCACAGCCGCGGCTCCCCTGACAACACACAGTTTGGGAACCTCTGGCCTAGTGTGTTATCCACTTAATACATTTATGATATTTACTTCGTAATGCCAATCAAATTGAGCTTTAGATTGTTAGAGTTTGGCTCTCTGTCTACCTTTAGCAATTAGAAATACATACCCTGTTTTAGCTATAGTGATTTCATATTTTGAGCGTAAAAATAATGAGTGTCATTGGAAAGTGTATTTAATTTAATTTATAAAAATCATCAGAAATAGTTATTGTTTCTTTAATGCTGATTGTAGTAGGTGTTAGTAATTAAGGTAATCGTTCAATATGTGACCTTCCGAACCGAGTGGTCTACTCATATTTGAAATGGTGACCTACTAGGTACCAAAAAGTTTTGACCCGTAGACCAATCGTTTTTTCTAAAATTCATATTTGTATCACCATGACAATCATGGCATGAATTAGTTTCATTATTTTTTTGTTGAAGTTTATGTTAATATAAAAATTTTAAAACTGATTTTTTAGTTTGAATAATCCTATACCAACACCTACCAACATATAGTTTAATTTGTTATTTTGTTTCACATACGATGAACTAACAACTTAACACATAATGATAGTACTATAGAGAATTGCATGGACCATTTTTTTCTGTCCGTACCGCCCCGAAACTTAAATTAAAACTATACCCGCCTAGGCCTAGTCCGCAATTTTTTATTTTAAGCCCAACCCGACCAGGCCCGCTTATAATTTTGTTATCATGAACTCATTCGGGAATGACCTAGTGATTAAAAACTACAAGGAACTGACGACATCGAAAATCGACGATTAACTATTTTAAAATTATTATAAAATACGTTGGACAAGTCAATAACAGTGTACGAGTATACTGTATAGTAAACATTGTACACCTATAATATTACGTAGTACTGTTTCGAATTCTCGATTGTCGTCGACAATCACCGTTTCTTGGGGAATAAAACATAGTTTTGATGTTGTACTTTGTATTACATAGTAGATATATACTACATATTATATACGTATATAATATGTTAAAACATAAATGTAAAATTTGCAATATACGTTATATTTTTGACTGACCCGTTCCAAGCCCAGTGCGGGCCGAGCTTGGCCTGACCCGTGCAGATCTCTAGTAGATCAGTATGATGACTATTGTCAATAATGAGCATATTATAATATTATTATCACAGACTATATGAAAATATATTTTTTTTTTAATTCGCGGCAGAATTAGCTATTGTGATTCTAATTATATTACAGAAAGCTCTAATATTTGTATAGTTATTTACATTATTGAATTATATTTTACAATTTATCTTATAGATCCGTTTTTTTGATGTATTCTAAGCTTTATTTTTTAGTATTTTCATAATTATTGTCTGATATTATTAGCAAACAGGGTAAGGTAGGATGACAGTTATACTTATCTGTAAATCAAATCTAGTAATATTATACTATACAATTATAAAAATAAGCAAGCACACATAGTCTGTTTATTTAATATCAAAATATATATAAGTAGGGCTGGGATTTTGATGAACTTTGCGTTGTTGTTTAAAACTAGTTACTTGATGGTCGCTTTAAACATACATGTTTCATGTACTTTTAAATCATAATACAAAGTTTGTTTTTTGTATTTTTTTTTCATTTTTTGTATTTTTTTTCAGTGCATTACTTTCCCAGCCCTATATATAAGTATATAACTATTAACTATTGTTACTACATATAGGTTTCGTCTTGGTAGATTACATATTATTAAACCCGGTAATACAGGTAGGAGGTAGGTCACATACTTAGCTCGATTTTCGATTGGTATGTCGCATATTGAATAAATTCCGTAATTCATTCCTATGTAAATAATACTTACAGAGCGTGAAAATTATTGGATTTCGAAAAACATTTTTCAAGTTGTTAAACAAGATAAAGTGTCCTTAACAATATTGATCGTAATTTATATTTAAGCTGGTTAAAATTTCAAAATATCTATCCAATACCTACTTTACGAAAAATCGTTAAAAAAAATTGTTTTGTATAAGAACAAAACAATGTATGCATTATTGTCTATTATTAAATGAGTAAATATTATTATTCGTGAGTTATATTATATATACATATATAATTAGTTCTATTCAGAATGGTTTGTCGAGTTTGAGAAATAATTTTTTTGACAGTGCGTTTCTAATACATGATTATGCATTATTACATGTTCAAACAAAATGTTAAGATCATACAAAAATCCTAATTATTTACGTTTCACAAATTTTTCTGGCTTATTTCAAATGTAAACAAAATATTTTCATAGAAAAATTCTACCTAGAATTAAATAACCCTCTCTAAATAATGATTATCTATTAAAATCACACATGCTGACGTTTATTAACAGCTGTCAGCAGTGCTTGATCTAAGTCTAGCAGAGCTCTAGAAATTAGGATAATATAAATATTTGGGGTGCCTAAAAATATTCAAAATATTAGATAAAAAAAAAATAATGAATATGGTTTAATATATTAAGAATATGCATGAAAAATAAAATAATTAAAACAGAAGAGGTCATTTAAAAAATGATTTTTAAACTTTTTTGTAGGCAAAATGTTATAATAATTTGTTGTATGTTGATATCATTCGAGCCTGATAGCCCTTTCAAAAATAGTTTGTATAATTTTTAGTTACTTTATTTTTAAAAATGATTAGCTCCTGTTATGATTAGAGATAAAGATAAAGATATAGATGAAAAAATGAAAATTACATATAAACTTAAAACGAGTAATAGAAAAAAAATGTCCCCAATATTTTTTACATTTTTATTATTTGTTTCAGAGTGGCAAGTAAAAAATAGTCCGACTAAAAATGTTGTATTACATTTAATTAAATTACCATATTGATAATTATTTTTGAAACTGTATTTAAGTATCTTAAAAAACATCTTAAAAGAACCTTTCAGTCTTAAGGCAGTTTTTAAAACAATTTTTTGGAAGTGGGAAAAAAGGTGGTAACTAAATATTATTAAATAAAAGAACTTATGTAAACCGAGAACATTTTGGGGTATGAATTATTCCTTAATATCCCGGGGGGGTACTGCATTATTCAGACTCCATTTCTGATTTTTATAGGATACATGAATGAATACATCATGTGATATATAAAATAGTTTAAGTATTCATAGTTCTTATCCTTAAAATTGTCACAGTTAAGTAGAATTTTCATTGTACAACATTTACAAACGTGTAAATGATTATTCATAATCTAAAAATGTATTTTCTAATAATTTTATTTAATATAGATATTATTAAGACATATTTCTGATAATATTATTAACAAAAATTGTTTTATTAGAAGTGAAACAAGAATTGGAAGATCTTATGGTGGATATAAAAAAAACTGCTAATAGAGTCCGTGCCAAACTCAAAGGTTAATATTCTTTTACTCAATAATAGGTTTTTGTTATAATTTAAGTATAAGTAAAAATTTTTGTTATTAGAAATTGAACAGAATATAGAAGCAGAAGAGCAATCGAACAAATCGTCAGCAGATTTAAGAATACGCAAAACACAACATTCAACACTGTCACGTAAATTTGTTGAAGTGATGACAGAATATAACCGTACACAGACAGATTACAGAGAACGTTGTAAAGGGCGAATTCAAAGGCAATTAGAAATAAGTAAGAATACACTATGTTTAAATTCTAAGCGGAGCGATGAACATTACGGTTTTAAAATTATCTGATCGTGTTTTTTAAAACGGTTTTTATTTATTAGTCATCTCATTTTGGAGATTATGATAAAAAAAAACATAAGTATATAGTCACTATTTATTTTTATAACCGATGTTTAAAGTTCAAATTTTTATAAAATCACAAAAATTTGTAAGTTATTTCAGAGTTATGTTTGTTATTATACATATGCTCAATTTTTTGGAAAAATTATATTCATAAAAATAAATTACTAATTATTATATGTGTAATTATAATATACAATTTCCTAGGCTAATAGATCTTTTCTGCTTAGAATCGTTTTTTTTTATTTACAATGGTATATCATTGAATTTAAATTAAACACATCCATTTCAGTGACCTACTCAATAACAAGGTACACTCAATACCTACTATAAGAAGATAATTTCCCAGTTTTTTAATTAGATAAATTTGAATGCTTTCATAAATATTGTTATTTATTTAATTTGTATTAATTCAATGTTTTAATATTTTAGCGGGAAGAACAACTACTAATGATGAACTTGAAGAAATGTTAGAACAAGGGAACCCAGCTGTGTTCACGCAAGGCGTAATTATAAAAATACAGTTTTTTTTTAGATTTTAATATGATTTTTTTTTTAGATAATTATGGAAACACAACAAGCTAGGCAAACATTGGCTGATATTGAAGCCAGGCATGCTGATATTATAAAACTGGAAAACTCTATCAGAGAACTTCATGATATGTTCATGGATATGGCAATGTTGGTAGAAAATCAGGTATGTATTTTAAATATTGTTTAATAATTTACAATCCAATCTGTAAACAGATACTGAGTAGAGCAAAGAAGCTGTTTAAAATGTGTGGTTTTTTTGTTTGATTACAATTTATGGCTAAAAGCAGTATTCTAAAGTTGTATAAAATATTTTCTATACATTGGTTATCTATCATAGATAATGGCACCAAACACATATCAAATATACTAATTTGATGTGCTGTTGTAATTTTTGTATAATTTATCTATTAAGTTTTTTAATTTAATTTATTTATTTGGATTTTCATTAAACATGAGTTGTTTTAATTTTGTATTTTTGGAAAAAAATTGTTTTGGTGATTAGGGTAATTGGGTAAAATAGTATGGGATGGTGTAATGCGGGCGTTTACCAAGAATGTTATTTAATGCACCTGCTTAAAATGTTTGGTGCCATTGAACACATGTCAATTTTGAGAGATAACCACTTTTAGAACTTCTGTCTTATGAAAATATTATGGCATTTTCAACAAACATATAACTTTACCTAACCTTTATTTGTTATAATTTTATTATTTAAAAAACAATAATTCTATAGAATTTAGATATTTTGGCACATAAATTAAGTATCTTATAGAATAGTGTTGTGGATTTTTAATAAATAACAATTTTTAGCTCTATAATAAATAATATATTAATTTCCAGAAAATTAGAATCTCTAACTATGTATAATATATATTTATACACATATGTATTATTGAGTGGGTAATACAGAATTACTAAATTATTTATGATAGTAATGAAGTTTAATGTAATAGATATCCAAATCAACAATTATTTATTCTTACATTATGAAAGTTATTGCCATGTTAAGTACAACAATAACATAATGTAACCCTTTTTTTTTGCAAAAATGTTAACCAATGAATTAAGTGGTATAAATATATAATATAGGTGCATCATTAAGGAAATTTCCTGTGTGCCAGTAATTACATTTCATAGCTCTCTATCAGGTCAAAATGTGGTTGTCAGTTTTAAAGACAATGTAGTTTATCTTTCTATATCTTAATATATGCTTAAAATCTAAACAAATTTCATCAAGCATTCTTAATGACTTGTAGAGTGAATTTTAATACATACATTTATATTTTATTTGTCATAAATGATTTGAAATGCATGTTATATAACTAGTGATGGGAATAATCAAAAAAATAAACAATCAAATGTTTATTAGTTGAAATAAAAATAATCAAATGATTGGTACTAACCTACTACAAATAAAGATAGGTAATAAAATGGGTAATAACATTAATAACCGAATAAATTATGATTGCTTGAACTGGTTAATGAAATGATTATTGAACTAGGATTGTATTATTATTTTTAAAAAGTAACATAAATATTGAATTAAAATTATACAGTAAATTTGTTTTCAAAAGTTTCATTTAATTTATATATATTTTATTGTAAAGCTAAATATTTTACACAAAAACAATATTTTACATTATGTTGATGTTAGGATAAAATTTATCCGATAAATCATTATTTTTTACTAATTACTAATTTAAATTTTATACTATAAAATAAAGAATAAAGTATATACAATTATAAAGATACTAGTGTCTATTGTCTACTGTCCAGTATCTACTATAAATATTAAATACTAGAAAACATTTTTTAAAAATTTATTTATTTTCATTCGATTATTTTATCATTAGAATGTTTACAAATAATTCAATTATTTTATCATTCAAATGTTTTAAATTAATCAATTCGATTATTTTAATAATCAAATTATTTGATTATTTTATTTGATTATTCCCAC
This sequence comes from Neotoxoptera formosana, assembly GCA_022818045.1. Classification (NCBI taxonomy): domain Eukaryota; kingdom Metazoa; phylum Arthropoda; class Insecta; order Hemiptera; family Aphididae; genus Neotoxoptera; species Neotoxoptera formosana. The sequence goes on from CM040634.1 coordinate 13,743,600, forward strand.
TACTAACAGGTTATAATTGATTTTTTTAATGTTTGTACTAAACTTTACTATCAATTACCCATTTAATAATTTTGGTTTGTATATTAATAGCTATATAGCCTCTTCTACCACTTAAAACAAAATATTGAATTACATTTATTTAAAATAACATTTTTCATTGAAATTCATTCATTTAATTTCTTATATTAATTTATTAAATTGAAAAAAAAAATGTATCACCTTAAAAATGTTTTAATTCAAATTATTGAATTTTAAAAATGTAGGTATTGTTCTTAAACAAATAAATAATTCCAATCAAATTGTTTTTAATTTTTATTTACATAGTTTTTTGATATAACCATGTTTCAGTATAATATGAAATAAAATTAGTTTCCTATTAATTTATAAATTAAAAACAAAATTAGGGCGAAATGATTGATCGAATTGAGTATCATGTTGAACACGCTGTGGATTATGTACAGACGGCAACTCAAGATACTAAGAAAGCGTTAAAATATCAAAGCAAAGCGAGAAGAGTAAGTCAAAAGGCGTAGAAGTTTGCAATGGTCCCACTCGCTTTGCTGAATGCATTTTGTTGTTTTTGTAGGTTTTATTACTTATTTGATATTTGTTTGTATTTAGAAAAATAAAATACTTTTAAGTATTAGTTTTTAGTTGATATAATATTAACTGATTGCCATTGATTTATTATTACTAAAAATTCTTTTGTTTTGTTTTTTTTCCTTTTCAAAATTTTTCGCTTACTTTTGTTTTTATTATTTTTATTACATATTATATAATTTTGGGATTTTCATACAATAATTCCTTATCCCAATCTTGTTCCAACTGAAAATATTATCCCCCCCCCCAAAAAAAACCATATAGGGTGAACTTATTGATAGAATAGAATACCATGTATCATTCACCGTTGAAAAAGTTGCTGAAGGCAAAAAAGAACTGGATGTTGCCGAAGACTATCATAAAGGAGCCCAAAAAGTAAGTTATTATTTTTTTAGAAAAAAATAAATTATATAAACATATCTTCCCATAATACAAGATAACTAAATTCTGAATAATCAATATTATGTTACATATTATTAAACATATATTTTTTTATCTAATTGTATTTAGTAATAATTATCTAGGGACATAATTTTATTTTATTTTTTTCAATATGTTATTTTGTTGAATATATTATACAAAATTAACACCAAGTTACAGTTAAATAAAAGGCAAGTCAATTGTGTTATAAACTAAATTTTTTTTAATAAATATAAGGGGAAATTTAGTTATTGGTTTTTATTAGTTATAGTTGAGTTTGCAATACCAACGAGTATTGAATTAATGCACTGTTTGTTTGTGAAAACACTGTTTTCTTTTGCTTATGCTATTAGCTTTCCCATTATTTTGTTTATTTAGTGTATATTTGTGTGTATTTTATTTATTATTTTTTTTCTTACTAATATGTAATTATTGTTGTTAAATAATTAGAAGAAAATCATGATCCTGATATGCTTGACAATTCTCATTGTTATTCTCGGAGGATTTGTAATGAGTTTTCTTCCCAAGCTCCATTAATATATCTTCGTGAAAATAAGTAAGTAAAGGTAAACTTAAGTTTTTTGGATATAATAATTGTGTGTGTATTGATTATTAATTTTAATAATAATAAAAAAAAAAAATAATATGAGAACACTTGGGTAATTACAGTATATACTTTTGAGGATAAGAATAAAAATGAATTACATTCTATTAAAACAGAAAGAGTTCTCATTACATTCTATTCATTTTTCTTATTGTATCAAATCATTTATTTAATTTAAAAGTTAAAAATTGTAATTGTGATTTTAAATATTTTACCTGCATGATTTTAAAATGTTTCCTTAATAATATGTCTAGTTAATTTTTTTGTGATTTTATGTTATTTACCAATTTTTAAATGTATTTACACTGTAGAAAAACTTTTTTTATGTATAGTGTAATACTAACAATTTATAAAATAAAGATTTGTTCATATAATTATTTATATCAATGATTGGTTATATGAGAAGGCCACAATCTTAAATTTGATGGATTTTATCTCTAATGTATATGTATTCTAAGTATATGGTTGTACTGGTTTTTATCCTATTGTAAAAATGATTATTTTCAAAGTTATTGCAAATTATTCAACATTTTAACTTTTTAGTGACCAGTAGGGCGGTAGCAGTCTTATGTAACTGTTACTAATTTGTAAACTATAAAATTAATTATTATTCTAAAAAGCGTTACATTTTTTTTTGGTTATTTCAAAATTGCATATACAGTAATCCCTTGTTATCCGCGGGGGTTATGTTCCAGCAAAGTTGCATGGATAATAAGACCATAAAGCAATGTAAAAAGGGAGGTTAGGTTTTATTTACATATGTATTTAATTTTAAAAATCACAATAAGGTTAATATTTTTTACAATTATTTGATTAATTATTTTTTTATTATACATGATTTATTATTTAATTTAATAATTAGCTCAAGAGCTAGTTCAATCAGTTGGTTTGCCAAAGAAAAAACCTCATTGATAGATTTAGAGGAAAAATCCGGCTTCACAGGTTCTTCTTTTTTATCCTGGTTAGATTGTTTTGATTTGTTCGGGGTTGCGGTGATTTCTTCCAGCTTCTTCAATAAGCTTCTAAACATAGTTCAACATCATTTATTCTATTTCGTCTTTATTTATCTCATCAAAACCTTCTATGTTCCTACGATTTGATTTACTGTGATGCTCAGATTGTAAATTTTATCGCTTTTATCAATTTTAAACTCAACTTCCGGCCATAATTTTTGCAAACAAGCATTTATAGTTGAGGGTTGAACTTCTTAAAGTGTTCGCATTAATCGACGACTCTACTGCGGATAACGAGGGATTACTGTATACTGAATCTCTATTTACAGGCATCCCTCAATAATTGTCCGCTTGAATTAAACTTATAAGATATAGGTAAAATCCATTCAATAATCCTCCTTCTTTATCTAGTAGACATGGGTATTATGTTCATAAAAATACTCTTTCCTAGGTGCATCCAGACAATGGTCACGATTGCCGGAGGGTATATCGCTAACATTGCATATCATCCATGTGGTGTTCCTGACATTCGATACATATATGAAAGTGTACCTTTACATATATTTATGATCAGTGATATAAATGAAAATGAAATTAACTTTGTTTATTTTGGTATATAATTACTTTTGTATCAAATTTACCATAGTTTGTTGTACACTCAAATTCAGTATATCTATTAGCTGATAAAAGATCTCAACATACATTTTCTCAACAAATATTAATATTTACTTAAAATAATAATTTCAAATCAAAAATAAATTAATAAATGACAATATTTAGCAGACAAATGTGTATTACAAATATTAGAGGGTTTTTATACCTATTTTATGTATTAAATTGTTTTATTTTAATAATTTACAGAGCAATTTTTCGACGGGTACATCCGGCAGAGCAGTCACTCAATACATACTAGTTCTTCGGCTTGTAAAGACTGGAATAGTGTACGAAAAACAACATTTTATTCGTTTAATTTATTTAATTTTTATTTCCTTTTCCTGCCTCAAAAAAAAAAAAAAAAAAAAGAGTAAAAAAAGTCCATGTGATTTATTTATTAATGCTGTCTGTCCTGTTTTAAAAGTAACTATATAATAATATTTATTGTTTTTAAAAACCTCTTTCTTAATTATTATAGTTATATTGTTATTGATAAAATTATTAGATTTTTAAAACCAATTTATATATCTATATATAATAATTATTAACTATATATTATAATATAGACGTTCATGTGATAATTCGTTAAGATATTCAAAAAAATTTGGCTTCCTCGTTTTATCATTTTATAATTTTTGCAGTGCGATGCGTAGGTGAATTGGAAATAATGTCAATTTTTAAATAAAAAAAAATAGTTGTTTTGTTCTACTTAAGTATTATTCATCAGTATAATATGCTTTAGAAGGACTAATGTAATGTATTTACATTAATTTTCTTTCGAGATTATTATTTTTTATATTAGTTTTAGTAAGTCCCATAATAGTTTTAACTAAGTAAAAGTGCCTTGGAGTATATAGTCATCAAATACCAACAGTAATTTAGACATTAATGCTTATTAATATTTGAAAATGCATATTATTATCAATATTAATGTACATTATCATTATTATTGTTGTAATTCTAAATTAACATTTATTTATTTTGTTTTTATTTTTTTTTAAATTATAATATGGTTTTAAATTGAAAATTTCATTCTTCTTCACCATTTTATTAAAATTATGGTAATAATAAATAACAAAACTGTTAGAAATTTATAGCCATTAAAATTTCAAAAAGTGTTTACATAATGTATGTTTTTCCAACATATATTTTGTAGATCTAAATTTACTACTAAATTTCTAACACGAAAGTGAAATTCGCTCAAGATATATTATTTATTTCTGAGAAGATTTTTTTATTTTGATTATTTACACATCTTGTTTGACAATATTATGTCTTAATCAATTATTTTTATTTTTCCTGTGTAAGAGTGTTACCTATTTTTATTTTAAACTACTACTAGTATTTTCGTAATTAATTTTTTTAAAACTAATTTAACAATTATAATGTAATTTTAAAGATATTTGGTACTATGCTTTTTTTCTTGATATTCTATGTTTTTTAGTCACAGTATTCGTATTTACAGACTTTTTTTACGATGTAATTTAAATTAGAAAAAATATAAATACATACAATTTTACTGTAAATACATTTAATTATACTACATGTTTTGCCATATTGCTGTTATTGTGTTCTAATCAAATTACAATATTAATAATTAATAATTAATACCATTTTTAGAAAAAATAGATTATTTATTATACATTTCATAATTATTGTTCTCTTTATTTATTTATGTTTTTGTTTTATTTTATTATTATTTGTTAATGATAGAAATGTAATTTACATTTTCAATCAGAATACACAATTTTATAGATTAGAGGACTATTTTTGTTTTTTTTTTTTATAGAATATTAAATTATGAATATCTAAAATATAAAAATTGTACAGTGAAAAAATTGTTTCTTGTTAAATTTGTTGATCTTTGCCTATAATTGTAGTGAAGATATTAATTTTTTTTAATGTTTAAGTGTTAATATTGTAAAAATAGTGCAATTTAAGTCTTTTTAATAAAACAATTTGTTTTTAATAGTTATTAAGAGAGCATTTTATTAAATGATACAGAAAATCATCAATAAGATTTTTTTCTTTTTTAAATTCTTACAGCCTAAGTTATAAAATTAGTACGTCAATTTTGTTTTTAATTAATAAGTAACTTTAATGGGCCATGACAAATAGATTTTTTTTTGCACACTTAGCTTAACAATAAAATCAATTGAACAATGAAATTTGATATTTGAAAGAATAAAATGTTAGTGTTCTAATCACCATTAACCCATTGGGCACTTAATATATTCCAATGTCATTTTTCTTTTGTCAATATAACTTGTACTTATCACATCTATTTTGTGTACTTTGTTTTGACACATTGTCAATCATATTTTTAAACAAAATCATACTACCTATTTAATTGTAGCTGTTTTAGCAACATTTTAAGATGTTTTTCTGTTTTACTTGAAGTATTTAAATTTTTTGCTATACATATTATATTTTTTGTATGATCTATATAGTTTAAAAGTAAAGTATTATAATTATTGTAGATTTTTTTTTCTAAAAAAAAAAAATGTTGATATCTGGTCATAAATACATTTTTTTATTGACCATTGTCAGAAGTCATGATATTGTATCTACTTTTTAATTTTATCTGATAATAACTCATTATAAAGTAATATCAAATTGGTAATAAACTCGTAATAATGTATTAATATATTTGTCATTATTAATATAGTTACTTTTTGTTATACTAATCAGTGGCATACCAATAACTGTTGAATATAAGTATATAAGTAATATTATATTATATAATATATATACTTAATATTATAATATAAATTATAAATTTATATGTTCGAATAACACAATTTTTAACAAATCAGTTTCATTGGTTTTAGGTTCTCCATTCACTATTGTATAGACTATAGAGACTAGAAAATATATTCTAAACATAAACACACCTAAATTAAATTTTCCCTAGCCTTAACTGTTCTGTACTCATTGGTGGATTATGGGATGTATGAAATACACTCACTTAGTCATTTCTTTAGTTTTTTTTTTAGCTTATACTCATTAAATGTACGATTTTATCTATATGCTTGTATACCGTTGTATGTCCACATATACCTATAAAAAATTTCCGAGATAAACAAAATATTCTATAATTATTTGCAATCTTCAATTCTGAGACGGTACTTAGAAGAAATCAGGTGATTTTCAAAAATATATTTTGAGAACCAAAGACTAACCTGTTAACAAAAATACCCCATATTTTATTTATTTTTAATTTGATATTCTTGTAATAGGTATGTAATAATAATTAATGCATTTGTTTATGTGTGTGGGTATGACTATGAGTAGGTACACTACCTATAATATTATAATATTATATTTATACTCTTAAAAATAATAATGTGTGGATATTTTAAAGTGCATTTTTTAGCGTCAGCCGTCAGATAGTTCAAATTGGTTTTGTAAAAGTCATGTGTAACATACAACTTTTATGATTTTATTTTTTGGAAAAATACAAGAAAAATCCAAAAAGTTCCTTCTTATAGCCTAATCTACAGTAGAAATTGTTAAAGTATGTACAAAATCTAAAGTCCCGCCTGGATTTCCTATGTTTTTTGTTTATTGTTTTGTACAACCTATCGATTGCAACCAAACTAGGTAACTACATGGTCCCTTTAATGTCTCATTAAGCAATTTCTACTGTACCTTACATAATTTGCACAAAATTCAAATGTTAAGTGTACCGATTTTAGAGAAGTGAAAAAAGTTATTTGAGCCATCATTCTGACAAATGGATATTAGTTTTTTCAGAAATTTTTTCTTATCATCATCCACCTCGTACCGGCTGTACCCTAGCTAGTCAGCAAACTACAGCATTGTAGTGGCTATAGGTACAACCACACAACAATACTATTAGGTAGGTAAAGAAGATTTAACTATGATCATCCCGATGCTGAGGATGATATATTTGGAGTGGCAATAGCAACTTGAAAATACCAATCTTTTTTTTATATACCAACATAAATAAATGAGTATACCTAATTGATCAACAATTTTAAATTATAATTTTTAGGCATGAAATAATTACTTATGAATTGGATACAAACAGTTTTTATTTAAAAATAATTTAACATTATCCAGAGTCCACGAGGATGATTCTCATTGCCTTCCAAAAATATTTCGTTTTCTTTTTATTATTTAATTTTACCAAATAATTAATGAACGTGCATATTGTACCTATAGTTTTTTTTATATTTCGAAATAAAAGATTCATTATTATAAAACTATTTATTTTTAAATACCTGTACCTAAGTATCTAGTAAAGGTACGTCCTATGTAAGTAGGTACCTAGGTTAGTTTTAAATTTATATTTCGCTTCCTACTTTTGTGTTTATTAATAAAAGTGATGTCGAGCACCTTTCGACTTAGTATTTAGTACACAATAGGTTTTTGTATAGGTACACTATTCGATACATTATTCGTTGTCTAATGATTCAATAGGGTCGTGTAGGTACTTATGTTTATTTTTTACTGGTGAATGTAAGTTCTTACACACAACCTAACCGGTAAAAATTTACATAATATGTTAGCTCCTACACCGTGTAAGCCTAGACGTCGGAAAAGATGATTATGTTATGTTCATACAGATGTTAGGATATTAATAATACAATCTCATACAATTGTCTTAAAATTAAAAACTCTTGTTTTTTTCATAATAATGTAAAAAGTTATTATTTACCTATAGGCTGTAGGCTATAGGTACTTAAATATAAAAAAATGTGAACCTTTCTATTACATTTTACATTTTAACCACGTCAAAAGTTATTATACTTATAAATGTCGTAGATTAAACATAGGTACACATAATTTATATAAATGTTAAACTATGTAGGTATAGTTGTAAAAAATGACATATTACTAAATTGTCAATATATACTAAATGTCAAATAATTAAGAAAAATATATCTTTTCTATCATGTAGGAATTTAATATATTTGTCAGTTTTATATTCACATAAGAACTTACACATCTCATATTTTGTAGGAATAAATGTACCTATGTAATTTTTTCCTGTTACTCTCAAGTAGGAACTTACTATTCCACTTATTTACTACATACGTAATAGACAATACTTAAAGAATTTATAATCAAAATTACTACCAATCTATATTTTTACCGGGCCGAGTTAACATTTCTACCTACATACAGGTTTTTCATTGAATAGAAAATGCTTTTCATGCACAAAATACTACATTTTCACTATATTTTCAAGTACAGTGGTAGCTAAGAATACGATTTTATGAAATTTCATAAATATCTCTGGGAGGGGGGGGGGGGGTGATAGTCAAAAAGTCAGTATTGACTCAAAACTTAATAATAATAATATTATATGATAAAAATATATACTATTATAATTTATAATGGTTAAAATTATATGAATAATATAAATATTACTATTTTTAATAGTTTCAACAAAAATTAATTTAAACTAGGTACTAAAAAACAAAATGTAGGTATAAGGAATTATAGGTATAAATATACAGCTTATATTACTCATACATAGGCTGATAGATGTCTTATGTTAGAGTCGTTATTCGTATCCAATGATGTATCATTGAATTTAAATACACATACCTACCACATACGCATAGGCGGAATACGTAGGGGGCTTAGCCCCTTCAAAATCACGAAAATATGCAAATTATTTTGAGTTAAAAATGTATAAAAAATATTTCTTTTTATACTTATGATTAGAAAATTGAATACAAGATTCCTCAGAATTTTGTTTACTATAAAAAAAAAAGTTTACCAGAAAGTCAAATCAATTTTTTACGAGCGTTTGAAGTTCAAATATCTTTGACATTGTAACACCCGTAAACTCACGATTTCTCATGAAGTGATTTTCTTATTTTGTTGTAATTCAAAAACGAATAATTGTAGATACTTGAAACTTTCACCGGATGTTTAAATTATCATTTTCTATACACTATGAAATTTTCAAAATATTTAGATTTTTTTTTTAAGCTATTTTTATGTATAAAACATTTTAGATTTATTTTTTAGTTTTATAAATATTAATAAAAAAATTTCGCTTTGCCAAATAGCTTCAAAATGTAATATAAGGTTCTCAAAAGTTTTTTTAATAGCAGTTTAAAAATTATTATACTTACGATTCGTACTTACTTACGATTCTTTAAACAGCATCTAAGGTGCAAATTTTGACAAAATTCATGAGAGTCATAAAAATTTGCAACTTATTTTGTTCTTAAACGCGTAGCAAAGCTTACCTATTTTGCTTAAAATATAACACAAAGCGTAAATAAGTTTTCCATTTAATGAAAAATACGATTACATTAAGTGGATGAGGCACGAAGAAGTAGTTACCACAAGAACTCGGATTGGACACTCCCGTCTAACACACCTGCACCTCATTACAAAAGAAGACAACCCGACTTGCGAACTCTATGACAAAGCGCTGACAATCAAACACATCACACTAGAATGCCCCAAGTTCACCAGCTCCAGACAAATTCTTGGAAACCCATTAACAATGCAACAAGCACTTGGCGAAGAGAACTCCAAAAACATATACAATTTTTCCAAAAACATAGGCTTAGCAAAACTAATTTAGAAAAATAATTAAATGTACATATATTCTACAAACTCCCTCTATTGTTAAACATAATGTACCCCCATATCTTTAAGACCAATACCCCATTACTACTACTTTGTAACTATTACAGGTTAATAACCTCAGGAGTTGAAGCCTTATTTAAATAAAAAAAAAAAAAAAATTAAGTGGATGCGACTTATAGAAACTCGGGATTTTTTAGAAAAATGTCTTCATTTTTTAGTGTTTACGTTTCAGCACATGCTCATTTAACAGTTTTAACCAGTAAAACTGTTTTAATTATAAAATTAAAAAGCTCAAAAATCTTGCATTTTTTAAACTAGACACAGCTCGTGCTCTTCTTCTTTTATTCGTATGAATGTTTTTTATGAGAAAACAGGTAGGCAGTTCGTCGTATTAGATTTTACTTTTTGGGTCTATAAGCATAAAACATATAATAACAAACAATAATTAACAATTTTTTTATTATATAAATTGGTTAGGTAACTGTTTTTATATTTCATATCACCCGACTTGACGGGTAAATTTTTAGATTTTGAGCGCTGAGTGGACCGAAGAATGTATTAATTTTACAATGATAACTATATGTTTTTTTGTCTGTGTGTACCACGATATAGGTAGTTGAAATAATGCTTTGATTTTCTTCATCAGTATTTTTTCAGGGAGAAAAGTGTATCTAGTTCGTTTTTTTAAAAGGTTATTTTTGATAATTCACAATATTTTTTTCGGAAATAACAAAAAAAAAAATAAGGAAAAATGGGAATTTTTACACAAAACTAGTTTTTAACAAAATCTAATATACTAATATATAAACTAATGTTACTAATAATATAATATATATATTAATAAGTATACCTATTTTATGATATTATTGCTATTTAAGTAATTTATTATACTATTAATAATACAGTACCTACGACCTACCTACAAGTTTTTTGTTTTCAAATATATTATTCTATTGAACTACGAAGTGCAAATGTATTTCCTACTGGTAGTCGGTAGACACTATGATATTATAGTTGTCTTTCAGAGGTACCTACATCATATTAGAGTTATTAGGTGCATTGTGTAGGACACCTGGATATTGTACCTACACCCTTTATCGAATAAGATCGTATCATTTTTTTTTTTTTATTTGAAAGTTTTAAGTTTTGACATCGGAGGTTATTAGCCTGACATTAAATTTTACATGCTATTTTGTTTTTCAACATTAGGTGTTACATTATATACAAGTTAAATAGGTTAAAATTTTTTAATAATATTTGTGGTAGGTACTTAAAAATTCTATGGTTTTCGTGGTTTGGCTTTCGTCGAGCGTGCTATTGCTATGCTGTTGTGTGGCATGTTGAGACTTGAGGCGGTGCGTGTTGAAGAGAATTGTGTGCACTCCTCCACTATGTGTTTGATGGTTAATGACAATAAATTATGACATGATCATATCGTATCAATTTTATGAGCAATTTGCGATTTGTTAGCACGCATTTTCTAAAAATGTTAGTTAGGCATTTTTTTTTTTTAAGCATATTCATTAATTATTATTTACCCATACTTAGAGATCCAATAACCTTATTAAATGTATCATATTTAGTTAAAAGTTGTAATAAAAATTGTCAATTTAATTATTTATATATTTAAAATACCTATGTATATTAATTGTTACATACAAATTAATTTGACTTTAACTAACTTCATGTAAACTATAACAATTTATTAATTCGTAAGATCAAACCTCATTAAATAAAATGTTATCAAAATACATCTATTGATAATAATATAACATTGTGTAATTAGAAAAGTAAAAATATTTTTTTCCGGTGAATTGAATTCTTCAAACAAAAAGTATTTTTACTAATTGGTTTTATTGGAGTTAGGTATATAAGTATGTATTTTTTTTAATGCATCTGTGATTTCCGAAAAAATTATGAATTAAATAAAGGACGTAAAAACCGCTATATAAGAAATAACTTTTTAATGTTTAATGTTTTTAAAAACATTTTAAAATGTTTTAAGTTCCGACAATTTATAATGTGTTAAAGTTAAATCAGTTATATTATATAAAGTAGATACGTAAACCTATAGTTATAGTATGTATTTAGTGTTTATTATCTTATGGTATAGGTTATGTAAATTTCGGAGTTTAAGATATAAATTTGATTAGATAGGTTATCGGTTATACTTTCATTTTTTAAGCTCATAAATTACGTTACATATAAATTAGAAACAAGGAACTTAAAGCATGCTCATAATATATTGTTTTTCTTACCTACCTATATAATTTAAAGTCAATGATGAGCACGTGCCAATTTCACCTAGGTTATTACAGGACATTGACGGTAGGCAGTTACTTGTTTTCCACCACTGACTTTGATGTTTGTATTAAGTACGTACGCAAAAATCAAGGGAAACCACATTTTTTTTTATATACAACTTGATGTTTTGGTACAACTGGTCAATACTGAAAAATATATTAATAAATTATAGTTATATTTATTATGGCTATAATAAATCATATACAATATTTAAATATATATGATTCATATAAAAATACGAGTATCTACCTACCCACCTAAATTAATGTCAGATTTAACTATTTAATTTCATTATGTTAAGCACCTATTGTAATTACTTACCTTGTTACATACAGGTAGCTACTTATTTATTCAATACAAATTGTGAGCTTTTATCATCTGGATTTGTTATTTAAAAATGTAAAATGAAACTCTTATAACTCATTTCTTATATAATTTAGTAAGGACCTAAATTCAGGTACCTTTTGATTTTTGAGATTTCTGTGTTTATGAATGATTTCCCAATACTTTTGTTTGTTGTACAATTAAGCGTTCGAATGTATTATCGACCCATATAGTTACTCTTAGAAATATCATTGTAACTGATAAAATATATTGATAATTTAAATACATTTAATTGAAAATACCTATAGCTTTGGTAACAATAAATTTACGGCAGGTTATAATTATTATATTGTTGGTTGTTATTATTTGTTCCATTAGTATTTAGTATTAAATTCGTCAAATCTTTTGCATATTATATTTCGTACACCAACGTATTATCACATGCTTGCGAATTGCGATGAATGGTTTTCCTTTCTTATCGATTCGTAAAGGAACTTTTTATGAAATATTCAACTTTTAAGCTTTTAGTCTTTATGTATATCTTTATATTTGTATATGAAACATTATTTTACCATTTATTTTTTAAACACGTAGTATTTTACATGAACAATGAAAGTGCAATACACATAAATACATGATAAATGTCCTATAACTTAACTGGTAGGTAGGTATATACCTAATATTTTTCAATTTAAATATCTTCAATAATCAGTATGTAGAGCTTAAAAAAAAAAGATCACATTTATTATAATAAAGGAATAATATAACGTAGGTATAAGGATTATAATGTATACTCAAATATATCAGAGTTCAGTCGAATCAATTTTGTGTTGTTATTTTTAATATTAAAGTAAATCTATTATCAAACATAAAAGTAAACCATTTTCTGTGTTTGGACTTCGTTATTTGTATTTAAATTTTAAAGTGACTATGTAATGTATTATTTGACATTTTACTAGTAGCAATATAAAATATTTCAAATTAAATATTTCATATCTTTATTTAAACTTTAAATAGGTATCCTAAAAAACTGACATACAAACACAGATAATGCCCGTGCCTTTAAAATTGATAGTATATAATACTAGGGTTTGGCAAATTTTTCTAACACTGAGTGCCAGTAATTTTTTTTTTTTGGAGATCGTCATTTAATTATGAAAAGTATTACTTATATGTATGTATTATGTATATTATAAGAAAAAATGTATTATTTTAAATGTATTAATATAAAATATGTAATATTAAAATATGTGATTATAATTTCTAAAAGACGTCATCAATAGAGAAAAATTACTAATAGTGTGATGTTGTTTATTATTAAAAAAAAATATATACAATTTTTAGTCGGAAACAACACGTAATACAGCTGGCATACCATCCTCTTAAGACTTAAATATTTAGAAATACCTATTTATTATAAATTTTTTTTATTAATATCCATTTTGTTAATTTCAAGTTAACTTAAAAGATTTTTAACCAAAATATTTAAAAAAAAAAAATGTCCACACGTTTTGGTTTTGATTAACATTTAAAATTCGAAAAACGACTTGAAAGACATATAATATGGTTCCGTTTACTATAGACTAGTAAACCGAGCTTTGTAATTCAAATTGTAGATGGGATTTATCATTATCATTGCTTATTATTATTTAATAATACTAAACACAATGACGTGTAGACGTGTAGTCGTACATAGAGCTGAGTAAAGCGAGCAATGCAACACCCAGTGTCTGTAGTATTCTATCCGCACTTAATATATCTGCGTCAGTGCGTCCTTGTAAGTCTACGACCCATCCAAAATAGTGGCCTACTCAACGTGCAATGATAGTCCGATTTTTTTTTTTATAAAAATAATAAGTGCAATCTATAAACTGCAATTATTGTTTACCACAATAGGTATAACAAATGTTTCAACACATTTGCAGTGACGGCATGCGGAAAACACCTTCAGCTAAAACTATTTATAATGGATAGAGCAATCAGCAATTATTAGATGATTCACGACCTTGCAATATTATTATATTGCATTATTATTGCATTGCAGCAACAGTTCATTTAAAAATGTTATTGTATTTTTAGGTGTCAGTTTATTCTAACAGGGAAAATTGTCTTCAATATTCATCGAGTTGAAGGTTATAATATACCGGTCAATCATAAACTAAATTGTAGGAAATAATTTTAGGTTGTGAACAGAGCGGGAAAGTCTTATTAGTTTATACTTTTAAAATTTAAAATTATATATATAGTACATACAAAACAAGTAAGGACAAATACACTTTAAAAGCTTGCTAAACTTAGGTTCCCAGTTACTTTACGTAGGTAATTAATGAGTCTCAAAAAAGATTTAACATAATGTGTAGTAAGTAATAACTAGGTAATATTATCTTGCTTGCATTCCAATACAAAATACAGTAAGCTTAGTTTTTTGACCAACTGGTTTAAACAATTTCAAATAGTACCTACCCTATAGCAAGTCAACCAAACAAATGTTGGACACTTAACATTTCTTGTTATTTTTTCGAATCATTAAAAATTACCTACCTACGTTTTTTTTTATGATTTGTTATGTTGCATACTGGTATCTATCGGTCTAGAGCTTTAGACCAGTATTCTAAACATTAAATAGTAGGTAGGTACGTACGTAACGACATGCGGTTTCCCTTGATTTTGGCGCACGAGGTACAAACGCTACCTAGTTGTGAAAAACTAGTGCCGTCAATGTCCTGTGTTAACCTAGGTGAAAATAATGGCACGTGTCAATAATGCATTTGCGTCACATTAATGCGTATGCGAAATTAATTTTTATACTATTAATTAGAAACAATCTAATTTATGCCACACAAATTCATTCAAGGTTAAATGTCAACATTTAAATAAAATAAATATCTAACTTAAAATGTATTAAATAATCAAACGACTTTGTATCGTCTTAGATAGTTAGATAATGCCTTTCCAAACTAAAAATGTGTTACAATAATATAAGAATGTTAATTGCTTATTTTTATTTTGTATTTATATTTATTTTTATTTTTTGATGTTTGTAGAATTGTTGATATTTTAAGTTCTTTTTTATAATTTCCGTAAAATTATTTGTTAATTTGTAACAAATTTTTACCAATTTAAGAAAATTCAATGGGTTTTTTTTTTATTTATGATTTTAATAACCTACGTCCAATCTTACAATTAAAATAATTTTAAAACTATTCATTTGACGAAATATTTGTAATTTTTTAAACACAACAAACAAATATTAATATATTTTTTCATAAAAAAAGAATTAAACCAGGTATTAATTTTGTTGTATTTTATTATTTAATGCGTAAACAATTGGCTTATAAAACTGAATTTATTACAATTAATTAGAAAAAGTATTATTTATCTTAATATTTTTATGGCTTAAATTTTTAAAATGTTTAGGTCATAGTTGCAATTTTTTTTAGACTTTTGGGTGTTTAACATTTTTGAAGTCATACATTCAGTGCATACGGCGTAACTTAACAAAAATGATGTATTGGGTCTTATTGTTTTTTTTAAAGACAGTTAGAATAGAGTTCTAGAGAAGTAGAGAACCATATACTTATATCTTATAATTTTAATATACCTAATATAGGGAAGTACCTAATGGCATAAGCTTATTTATTATGAAAACGGGCGTAGCCCAGTATCAAGTATTATATTTAATGAATGCAATTACTTCGACTAATATATAAATTATAAAGGACACATAATTTTAATGAATTAATGAATTAAACACATTGAGAATTAAAAAAACACGCCAATGGTTGATTAATTTAATTTAATTTAATTTACTCACTCCAAACTGTTTAGTTGGCAAATAACTTTGTAATAACTTTGACTTTTTTCAAATTGTATTTGTTCTCATAAATTTTATGAGCGTACAAAGAGCTGTTGTGTCTGTGCATTATATTATACACGCGTCGTACACTTATGTAATTGTTTTGTTATTATTTAATGCGTCTGACTATACTACAATAATGAAATTGCGTACCGAGTATGATAATTAAATCGTATTATTAATTTATTATCATTAACGATAAAAGACTATACAAAAAATCAAATTGCGTACCTACCTACTATGATTATATAATTCAACCGTAATATTATCATCGTCGATGAATATAATGTAATATTTTGACATTAGAAATTAGAATATTATTCTATGCATTTTTTTTATTTATATATAGCTATACCTACTATTATTATTTATCATTAAATTATTGATTCATTTTGACTATCTTATTATCTTAAAGAGCATTTGTTAATTTTTCGAAAAAAAATTACTTTAATAATATCATCTCCAGCTTTCATTTGCCTCCCCCCCCCTCCCTGATGTTGTATATAATATATATACAACTGAAACAATCATAATGTACCTATTGCATAGTTGAATTGAAAATTGAAACATAAAGTTAATTAGTTATCTAACTTTTATACTCATAACTGTAAAAGATATTGCATGAGGATCATTGAGGTTTTTGAATACGTTTTCATAAGAATAAAATATATAACTACCTACTTTAATAAGATTGAATATATTCATTATTTTTAGTATAAAATCTAGTTTCAGAAGTCGAAACTAAAGTTATACTAATTAATAGTCTTAATGCCGGATATTATTGTAAATATTAACTTGTACAGTTGTACCTATCAATATATCTATGTTTTTATATTTTACATAAAATAAACGTAAATTAAGTGTTTGATCTTTGATAACGTATTGATATTAATAAAAATATTCGTGTTTTATAAATAATAAAATATATATATATTGAATAACGGACCTAGATTTTAAAATTCACTGACCATGGCCCGTATTTTGTTTCAAAATATGATATAATATTAAGAGACGTACCTTGTCGTTACATAAAACACTTACGCCAATTCAGTATTGAGCTTAGGTTATCAGCAGTAGACGATTTTGACATTGAAATAATTTATTCTTAAAGACATTTTTCTTGAGGAAAATGGTCAAATTAATTATTTTCATATATATGTCGATTAAGTAAAAATTATTTTTATAAAAATGAATCTTGAATAAGTACAATAAATGTCTCTAGGTATATAATCATAAACTTCTACCTATAAATTTAAATTTAGTTTTAATTATTAAATAAGAATCTAAAAATAATTCCAAAATAAAGTATAAAACTTACTATCAAGGTAACCTTGGAAAATCATTTTTATTGTAATAATTGAATGCGTTCATATTGGATTCTAATTGATTGGTATTATATTAATAACATTCAGGCAATGTTTAGCCTTGACATGAATTCTGCTGAAGGCCGGATTATCACTACAAAATTAGGGTGGACCTATTTTCATTTTTTATCCACAGACTCTTAGTTTATCCTAAAAATAAGTGACACTGAGTACCTACTTATGTTTCTGTCCATAAAAAGGTTCTCTCTAAACAATAAACTGCATATTTTCTTAAATTCAAAGTTAAAACACAAGGAACACAAATATAAATTGTACTATCCAAAGTAATTAGTATACAATATTATATATAAATGTGCAATGTACATAATATAGGTCATAAATAATAATACTTCTTAAAATTGACATTTCAAGGATGAAAAATATATTTTTCTTCTTAAGATAATATTGTAAATGGTTATTTTCAATTTTTGAGTACTGTTGAGACATGCCCACGTGAGAATTTAAAATTTAAAATACCTAAATAAAATAAATTGAAAATTTTATTTTATATCTTATAAAGTAAATATTGGTATAGGTCTAGGGTATCAGTTTTTTAAACAATTAGTGATGAATTTGTTTAAACGTAATTTTTTACATGGTTTATTCACAAATTGTATTACAAGTTTTGCAATTTCGTATACAGCCCTAAAGAATATTTTAATATATAAAACTTAGGTTTTGAATATACATTTTATTTTTATAATTATATTACAATGACACAACAATTTAGTGGCTTTATTACAAATTGAATTTCTTTATTCAAATATTCAAATTTCTTTATACAATTTCATTATAGGTAAATGAAACTGTGAAATGCGTAATATACACATCTTACCTATTGCTGGTGTAGTGTTGGATCATAATATTTGATTTTCAGTGTAAATCAAAAGAGTTATTATATGTTGGTATAATGTAAATAAAGAATTAGAAATATGATATTTTTATAATGTTCACAATAACATTCATCGATGTTCACCTTTTGGGCAAAAGGTATATTTTACTTATCCTATAAACTGATAAGTTTTAAACGTCTTTGTATCAACTTTAGTGTCATTGTCTGCCAATAATAATAAATTGTCCTCCGTTAAATGTTACCCAAGATTTACAGATGTACAGCCAGGTGATACAAATCACAGTCTCTATTGCGTGTTTGGTTCATGATTTTAGGGATATATTATACAGATAATAATAACTTTAATTTAAATCATTTAATTTTTATATAGTAGTATAATTTTCAATATACTACGTTTTACTAAAATTATTCACAAATAAGTAGTAAATTTAACTACAATATTTTGTATAGTATTTACAGAATAGTCTCCGTGAAAAAAATGTTTTAAATTTTCAAATAAAGTAAATTTACATTAACCTAATATAAAAGTTATTAAATAATATTATTCATAAAAATATTTTTGGTTTTTTATCTATAGTTGTTAACAGTTACAAATAGTTTACAGTCTTAAAATCATGATTAGGTTGTCTGCTTTCTCAACAGTACTTATTGCCATTCCCGTAGGCTATTAACTTTTTTCTAATTTAATTTCTCTACGGCATGTTCATTTATTACATTATACCTTCAGTAAGAGTGTAAACATGAATAGTTTTTAGGTATTTGCCATTTGGTGTCACGTGTTTATAGATTAGAGATAACTTATCTTTATGTTCACATTCGCCGACTTAGTTTTATTTAGTTTTTGATCTCAGTTTAATGAAATAACAATGTCTGGTGATAAGGCCTCATAAATAAATAATAAATAGAGTTTTAAAGGATACATTTAGTTCTTACATATGTAAGACATTTTTCATTGGGCTTATTGGTTGAATTTTTTTTTTTTATTAATCATTTTTGATTTCTGATTTACATACGAATTTATTTCAGCTTAACAAGAAGTACAATTTATATGTTTGAATATATTATATTATTTAAATTTTAAATTTCTATTTTAAAACGTATTATAAAATATACTGTAATTTCACGAAAATATCGTGACCACGAGACAATGTCAATGTGTGGTGATCAGTAATCAATGCTTTTATATCTATTATTATTTCTTTATAAGAATGTACCTACCATGCCGAATCAGTGGCGCCGATCTACATTTTTGTGTAACGACCATTATAATAGTAATAATACAATATATTACTGTAGAATGTGACATGGGTATTTTAGCCACTAGGTACTATAGCAAGTTTTACGAGAATATGCCAATATGTCTCTATGGTCGAGACAGCCTAAAAAAATATTTTTAAATATTTAGGAATAGGAAAGACCTACTAAAGTTGTCATACTATTGAGGTTGGACCTGCCTATTTATTTTCAACATTTTGGTACATTCGATAAGTGACAATAACACTTTGTTATAAATATATATTTTATATATAGTTTAGAAAAAGCGAGCTAATTATTGTTACATTTATGTAACGTAATATCATATTATGGTTAGCTGTTTTATTTTTACGTTTTAGCCTATTAGATAATAATAATATGTAATACAAGCTTGACGGATTGATGGCCAACATTTTTTTTTAAATATTAAGTAGAGTTAATTATTTTACTTAAAATTGTTTTTATTATGTTTTGATAATAATGACAGGAAAAAAATTTCAACTAGACGAAATTTTTAACCTATATATATATGTGTATATTTGTATGACAATTTTGAATCACCTTAATTTAAAACACACAACAAATATAAATATCATAAATATAAAACAAATATAGAATACAAAATTGTGAAATTGATACATACATTGATATCTTGGATAGTTAATAATATATTTAAACATTTAAATTATAATGCACAAATATATATACTATATTGTGAATACTGAACATACTACAATTGATGTTGATAGTTGAGTTTAATAATTTCAAAGATATTTCATTTATAGCATTTTCTACAAAGTAATTACAATTTCGTAAACAAATTTTTTTTGTGGTGCAGTGTCTATATTTTATTACATTGTTCAGAAATCATAAAGCAGCTAAGTGTGTAGGTAAACGATGTTTTTCGTAACGTTTTATATTTTATCACCTTGAAAAATGTATATCACTAATAAGTTAATGGGTGGGTACCTTATACGTCTTATATTTACCTCAATAATCAATGGAAAAGAAAAATACAATAGATCATACATATAGCGTGTTATTAAAATGTATACTCAATTAATTTTTTTAAGCATTTGGTTAGGCATTGTGTTATTTTATAGTAGTATTTGATGAAATTACAAATTACATAATATTAATTTACTTTAAAGGTTTTCATATTAATAAGCTATCTATTGGATTTCAACGATATTATTATAGAATGGGTACCTAACCAGTACTTGATGAAATATCACTGCTGTATCGTATAAATTATTATGTTTTATAATATTTTTATACAGAGTAGGTATGTCTAATAAATTATCATGTCACATTGTCACTTATATCATAATATTCAATATTCATTTTGAGAGGACGCAACACGCAACACTCGAATATTTTGTCTTACGACTTGCACGTGCGTAATAGCCAATAGGTATACTAAAATATGTATAGATACTTTCCTATCACATATGGACATTAGCGGTACAGTTTTAAGGTTATTTTTGGTAATATTCATTAGAGAAAATATTTGACTACCTATCAAATCTATTGGTTTAATACTACGAGAACATAAATTATTTATATATTCATGCGTATTTTAAATCAAGCTAATATATCAAATAAGTATTTTAAAAATATATTTTCTATACGAGTACTTATAAAAAATTAAAATATAAAAAACCTCTACTAATTCAAATTCATGTTTACCTTAATGTTTTCACCTATACATTTGTTCTAAGATATTTTATTCTAACTAACAAAAACAGTACTATACCTATACGGCTATTGCTATACTAATGCGTTATGTGGCAGGACCTACGTAATTTAACCATGTTACACGGGTGTAATACAAATAAGACATAATATGTAACCAGTATTGTTGATTCCACTTGAAGATACGATAAAGTATAATAAAAACAACTTAAGGAGTATTTCATTTAACTAGTTCTTGATAAATAAAAATGATTTTTACAACCAATAGATAGTAACATGGTACTATAGTTACAATAAGACTAACATAATAATGTAATAATGTACGTTGTACATTTGTACCTATATGGTCGTCATAATATGAAAATAAATGTTAAATAACTAAAAACAATAGATATTTATTAGGTAAATCATTTTGATCTATATTGTTATGTATTTAATAATTCATAATTTTCTAATTTTAAGGACTTTTATTACCATTTACTACACAAGTAATGATATAATAATATAATTACATAAGTGTTAAGTTACCATTATTTAAAAACAATTTTTTTAAAAAAACCCAGGAATAGTTACTGGCGATTGCTATGTAGAAGTTGTTGAGTGTACTTCGTCATTGAGAGGGCCACTGCAATAGATGTGTTCCATTTTAATTTAATGATAAATCATTGCATACGAAAAACGATTGTAAGTGGAGATTAATAAGAGTAAGTATAAGAACTAATGTTTGGCAAAATTAAATCACATAATTATACAATAATAATCATTATAAATAGTAAGTAGTTTTTATTGTATAAAAAGTTTAAAATTAATCTAAATATTTTGAAAATTGTATTGTGTATAGTAAACATGTAGTGGTGGCCAGTTTCAAGTCCTAGCGAATAATATTTTTTTGAGTACGAAAAAATAACTAAAATCATAAATTTTTGTTTAAATATTCAATTTTGTCAAAATTAAAATATTATACTTCAAACGATTATAAAAAAAGTTGATCCTATGTATTTTCAATACTTTTAAATTGTAACGTTATTTTTAATAATATACAATTCAAGAAAAATCTTGTTTTAATTTTTCAAGCTTTTTTACCATGCATAACAATTTTGATCAACATTTGAAGAAAACATTTTTAAAATATTAAATGCTTATTAATACTTAAAAAAAGTCTAAATATTTTTAAAATGTCATTGTATGCCGTGGATTAAATAACACTGGCTGCAAGGTAGTGATAAGTTAGGAATTGAACCCACAACATAATTATTGATACATTTTGTTCTGAACTAGAAAAACGAATTGAGACTTACAAGTTCATATGAAACAATTTTTTATTTGTTACATAATAGTGTGTTCTAATAATTAAGGGCAATGAACAGTTTAGTATACTCGATCTTTGGAAATGGCTTAATGAAAATGAATTGATTGATGTCTTTCCCAATTTATATATTGTACATAAAATGTATTTAACTAGGTATACCAAATTCAAACTGTTCAGTTAAAAGAGCATTCTCAAAACTCAATAGAGTAAAGATAAAATACAGATCAACCTTAAACTAAGAACATCTGACTGTGCTTGTGAAACTGGCATCTAAAA
Source organism: Neotoxoptera formosana (assembly GCA_022818045.1). Lineage (NCBI taxonomy): Eukaryota > Metazoa > Arthropoda > Insecta > Hemiptera > Aphididae > Neotoxoptera > Neotoxoptera formosana. Next base: position 13,766,648 of record CM040634.1, read on the forward strand.
ACGACATTCTTCGAACAATTAAAAATTAAAAAATATTGAAGACTTTTGCGAAACAAAAGAAAGGAAAAATATTTTAAATTATAATCTATAAGTAAAGTGACTTTGATAAGATAAAAATTGTAACTTTGTATTTTCGATATTTTTAATTTAAGTAAGAAAAACCTATGAGGAACCTTGTTATGATTAAATGTTCTACCTTTTTAATCTTAAATAAAAATATTATCATATGTAAATTGTAAATTGAATAGAACTAAATTTATAAATAGCACAAAAAGAGTCAAATGTCGAGAAAATGCTAATATAAATTTTATTTGGTGGTAAACTAATAAATTCGAGTATCTACACTCTACAGTTATTATGACATAATCATCATAGCCCCGCTCAGAATGTAAAATATACCAATAATTCAGATTTACACCCAAAATATATTTATACTTGACTATTTATTAATACATTCATAGTATCATGGTGGCAACATTCAAGTTAGTTGGAATTATTCCATTTATTATTATTCTTATATTTCTCCATTTAAGCAGGTATCTAGATCACAAAGAAACAACTTCTGTCTCGGTCTTTTCAATCTAAAAAATACGCACACCAGAGTGTCAGTATTTGAAAATGACAAATACACAAAGTCTTCTTATGATTGCCGATATGATGCGCATCACGGTGCCCCTTAAACAGCTCTATATGACTGTTTAAGGATTCAGGACAGTGTCCGTAGCCCTACAGAATAACCTTGAATTAGTGGAATAACTGGTATCCCAAATAGATGATTAAAATAAATAGTGAACAATTATTAGGTTTGAGTATTTTTTAACAATACGAACATTTTCTTTGACTTCAACAGCAAAAATTAAATATCTTGCGTAAAAAATCAAATGTGTAGGCATCCTACTTCCCAGATATGATTAATTTCGGATTCTTACTTTAATCCAAAATGTAAAGCACCGGACAGATGACTATAATATTACACGCTACGCACCTACTATATTAAATAAATTCACACTTTCGATCCATACAAAATCAGTATTATATAAATTTATGTTAGGATCCGTTAGGACATATTATTATTATGGTGTAGGTACTGTACACCACTAGCGTAGTGTCAAACCATTTCAAACCTGTACCATCCGCTATCTATAAAATTCCCAATCCATTACTTCCCGATTTATTTTTATGCTATCCCTAGCTATGTTACGACATGTCTAACTCTGTATACATTATACACGTCACGTATATAACACTTTCAAATATATTTGACCATTTTTGTGGTCGTATTTTAGATATTTTGAAAAATGTATGTTGTCTTTCACTTTTATTGTTATAACATTTTTATTTTTATTACCAAAGCTTGAAAATTTAATTTACAGTAATACAGGAAACAAGTTAACTATCAGTCACACATTCTTATTAAATACTAAGAAATGTAGTCAAGTTGAACATTGATCACGAGATACGAAGAAGCAAAATGTAATATGTTATAAGTTACTATTATTTTATATTAAATTTTGTATTTGTCTTTTCGTTATAGAATACATATTTTACGAATAATAATATAAAATGACTGGATAATGACTGGATTTGGACACTTGTATTCCTTCGCACGCATTAGGCAGATATACATTTATTGTAATGATAACGTGACGTATAGAATAAAGTTAATAGAAATTAAACCATTTTTTTTTTATAAAGCTCGGTTTATTACGTAAGTATATGTACGTCAATTGAATATATTTAAATTTGTTTACAAATATAATATTATAATCGTAAAAATGTAAGATTTAGAAGTCACCGCTATTCAAATTTCATATACGTGCATAACATAAGTACCTATGCGTTTCATAATACCATTTCGTATTACAATACATACCTACTCAATGATAATACATAAATTATGAATTTAAAAAACTCTCATACTTAATCTTTAGTATTTCTGTAAAGAATTATAACCAATTTTTTCTTTTATTGTTCATACACATTCTCACTACTAAATTAAGTTAGAGTATAACATATTAGGTATATACCTATAGTACTCTAATTTTGCATCAATTCTATGCGATATAATATAATAATTTTACTATGATACCAAGCCACAAATATTGATTTTAATTCATTTTTTTTATGCTTAGGCAGTTATTGTCTGTACAGTAGTCAGTAGTAGCAGAGTTAACTTCAAATTGACTGTCTTCCAGCAAGGAAAAGGTGCTGTCGCCTCTAGTGTTCGAGGTCATTGACCGCATGGTAAAAAAAAAAAAAACCAGTTCATCATTAGACACAGTGACACACTGAATGGAACCAGACATCCAACCTGACCACTATAATGTTATTTAAATTATCTATCGTTTGATATTCTCAAAAAAGAAAAAACTCTCATATAAGTACATTAAAAATGTTTAGTAGCATACACACACCGTACAGCAACGCGGTTCGTTTGGTTTCATACAGCTGACGGTGGTTGGATGTCACGCAACAGCTATGGGTCTGGGTGATCATCCAGAGGGAATACGGATATTACCTAAACCTTGTTTGTTATGTAGATCTCGTTTAAATAAGGAATGGACAGAAAGATTATAATCTAAAACCACGATGTGTTGCGCAGGTTCCTATGAATAATCGTTCTTAATCATTAGTATTTGTATTTTAAACTTACAATGTATGACAAAAACGATATGGGTACTTCGTGTTGCAAATCAAACATAACTCACCTTGACCACGATGGTAACTAAAATTAATCAATCGTTGATATTTATTAAATTAATACCTATGCATCGATACTATGGTTGAAACATTCTGATCATTTTAAAACATTTTCTTGGAACCATCTCATACAATTAACATTTCTATACAGACACCTAGGTAGATAAAAATATAGTCATATAATAATTTTTACAGTTATATAACATACAATTATGAATAGACTAAATAAGAATACCTAAAATCATTTTGAAGTTATTAAAATAATAAATTATATTACTGCCGACGTTTATATACATATATATATAAATATATAAGCTACTTACAGTTATGTAATTATATATTATGCAGAATATTAAGTATTTTAGTCCTATAGCGCAAGATATTTTTTCGAGAGTTAAAATATTGGACAGGTACTACCTACCAAGTCCCTTCTAGAGGATCTATAGATGATAATCTTGATTATTATAATTAGGAACTTAAATATTTCATTAGTGTAAATTCAATATTGAATGTATTAATATCGTTTGATAATGTGTATCATATTATTATACTTATATACCATTAGTATAGTTACATTAAGTTTTACGTAAATTATAAACTATAAGTTTGCTCACTCAAAAAAAAACATATGTTTAAAAACCGGCTTAAGGAACCACTGCTACTAGATTTTGGATTGTAAAATCAGTTAAGAGGGGAAAACCAGACCCACACAACATATAACTAACAGATTTTTGCTAGAAGTATTACTTTCTCCGCAAAGACGATGCTCATTGAAAATAGCTGTCAAAAACATGCTAATTTAAAAAAATGTAACTATGTACTTAATAAAAAAAGGTTACTAACCTTCTCTATATTAAGAATATATACTACCTTGTATTTGTTTTTTATATAATATAAATTGAGTAAATTTTTTTTTTCCATTCAGAAATACTTAAGGTCAGATACAAGCTTGGGGTGCTAATCAATATAATTTATTTATTGTAATATGATTAATACTCGTTTTACGATCAAGTAGCCACAGATAAATTCAAAACCTTGAAAGATATTTCAAAATAATCTTTTTACAGTTCGTTGACTTTTTGTACACCGAAAGGTTATCTAAGCGTTGCGCGTTCAAAAAAAAAAAAATCGACAACATTCGTTTTAAATACAAACAGCTGGTGGACAGTTTGGTGAACTTTATTTTTGATGACGGATTTTTTTAAATGTTGATTATTATATATTAAACGTTAGGGGTGGACGGGGTGGTTAGGTTTACCTAACGTATGTCGGGACACGTGCACGTGTAAATAAATTGAACGCGTGTCGTTGTCAAATGGGTACCGCGATTCACTTTCTCTCTCTTGGTATTAACTCAGGTCTTTGACCCGTTTAAATAACGCACACCGCTCAGTTGCGGATTCTATCAGTAGCTAATAGTCAAGAACTATGTTTTGATTACTTATGCTATTTCTAATATTAACAAGAAATACATACACAGAATATTATACTTAAGAGTACTCACTTCAAATCTTATATAGTAGGTATATGTTAAAAATATGATTTCAATTTAAATTAATTAAATGAGCAATAAGAGCAATACGATTTTAGTCTTAAACATTTAAGTAGACATCTAAGCACGTATTGTAACATAATATAAATAGCATGTCAAAAATATATGATTATTAATTTTTTTTAGATACATTCATGTTGCAGTAAGTACTGGGTATTTCACGAGTACATTTACCTTTATTATTTACAATATAACTATAGATATATACTAGGTGGTCATGTAATCTATATATATTTTTGCTACAGTACCTAGTTATTTTGTGTTGTTAATTGTCTACCTAAAACAGTAAAAAATGTTCAATATTAGTCTAAACAATTTATTTCTTTAAATCATATTTTTACCGTCAGCATTAGACATTTGATGTTTGATTGGATTTTTCTATTATCAGGTTATAAAAAACTGTAGGATTAAGGAAGCTGTTCAATTTTTGGAGGCTAAACCTATGACTGTTGACTAGGAATTATAAATATTTGCTTTTTAATCGATGTTTCTATTATTAGTAGGTAGATGCCTATATTTTGATATTAACAATTAATAATCTATAATCGATTTAAGAGGATTCATACTACTTTAAAACTTACTTAAATTTAAAATGTTCTATTACTGATGACTATTATTTTTAAACAGTTATTGTTTTTTTTTTAATATAGGTGTACAATAATAAAATATAATATATACATACGTATTATAAATTACATAGGTATTAACTATCAAGTATATATTTAAATGTACGAATATATATATAGTAGGTAATTAATACATATAAATATAAAAAAAGTGCCTTAGTAAAATATAAAAGCTGAAATGTTCCTATTAGTTTAGGTTAAACTATTCACTTATTGATTCAGTTCTAGATGCACTTTGTTGTATATAACTTTTATGTTGTATTAAACCTACATCTACTTTTGTTTTGTATGTTTAATTCTGTTAAATTTGTAAACTGCCATCTGTACTTTTGACCGTGGAACCATCTTAACTATAATATTTAAATATTGTTACCTGTTGTTAATTTTAATTTGTTATCAATTCTTAATAATTATTGTTTTGCTGTGTTGTAAAATGCCGTTTGGCGTAGATAAATAAAAATAAAAATCAGTTAAATTTTGTAGCGATTTGTGAAAAAACTAACTTATAGGTAGCTAGGTAGAACATTTAAATATTTTGCAATTGATTTTAATACACATAAATTAATATATTATTATTACTATTATTATTCAATAATTGTGCGGCAATCTATTTCTAATACAACGCTGAACGCAACTGGTGCGAAATTGATGTTGAAAAGAGTTGTTCTTTATTATACATGGGAGGAGTTTTATTGGGTCGTTTACAATTTATTTTTATTTTATAAAGACCGGTTAACCGCATAAAATAAACACTGTTGATTTATTGCCAGGCATGCTCTTATTGATTACTGATTAGAGGGCAAAAAAAAAAATAACGCACCTTACTAATCTATAAGCTTATAACAACTTGATACTAAAGATGATACACTAGACATAGACATTTTATCTCAATTTTTTCTAACCTAATATTTTGTGTTTAATCCCTATGCATCCATTCCTTTTTGACCGCATTCTTTTATGGTACACGTTTGAAGTATAAAATTACAAAACCGGACCACTGGTCATTGTTCATAAGATATTTTTAGCAATGAGTTTTTAACTTTTATAAATATCTTTTTGAAACCTGAATTTTTTTTTGTTTTTAAAACGGAACATTTGTTTGTTGAAACTGTTACAATATTAAATAATGCGAGAGTTTGGTATAATAATTTATAACCATACCTAACCATGTTATGATTTGACTACTACGATTACTTAAAAATTGTATAACACATAAATACAAATAAAAATAGGTAATAATGAATAATTTGTATAGTTGGTTGGAAATATAAATATCATATAACACATAGGTAGTATTTTTGTTTAGTAATTTGTTAATCATTATATCATTTTATTAAACTATTCTACTTTGTTCAGTTAATACTTGAAATAATGTTGTTGGTTAGCATGTGAATAAACAATTGTGTATTCGTGATTAGCATTTTAATATATCTATTAGAAGTAGGTACCATTATATTTTGCAGGCCAAGCGAAATATTAACTTTTATGAAAGTGGGCAAAGACTAAAATACACCTATTGAATACAGTTTTCAATTTATTGTATTACCAACTACTATTGTTAAAATACGAAATGTCAATTGCATAATTAAACTGTCCTGAAGCAGTACCCATCTGATTGGATACTTCGTATTATATAACTTCTTTAGTGGAGAGTATAAGCACGAATTCGTATTGGAATATTTGGATTAGAATCAAGGGGGATTACTATGTCGTTTTATAAGACTCCATAAAATGTTATTTGATAAACACAAAAAAAAAAATGTTAAATAATTTCTAAAAAATAGTGGAAGACAGTAGACTTAATGGAATACAACGTGAATATAATGGTGTGCCAATAACAGCAATCTGATGCGGAATGTTCTTTTACAACGAAATGTGGTCGACCGTCAGTGAACACGGTCAAGTGAAACTTCAAGGCATTCTCAACATTGTCAAAAATAGCCATTACATAATCTTTATAGTTATTTGTAATTTGGCACAAATGATAATCATTTAGCCATATATTGTGTAGGTATAAAAGTATTATTTCAATTTTTACCTGACCTCATAAATTATTATTTAATAGTTTATACATATTAGTATATTACTAAGGGTTTTTCGCTTTTTAAATATTTTATACACAAGCTAGGTATTTGAAATAATTTGCATAGGAAGTGATATTTTATATTGTAATATTTTATTTTTATTACTCAATAATTAAACTTAAAACACAAAATGCTTGTACATAGGTAGGTATAAGAAAAATTATTCACGTTCTGCAGTAGGTATACAGGGCTAATGTCTATACCTAAACTGTAAGTATTGTCGATTTTGTAAATCTTACATACTTTAAATGAAAAGATGTACAAAAAAAAAATCCAAACACGTATCAGTTAGGTCTACTAGATTTTTTTTTGATATTTTCATTTTAATGACATTTATATATATTATTTGTATGAACAAGATTAGTTTTAGTTGACGAATATTTTGTATTAATAGACGCCTATAGTTATATAGGTAAATATCAGCAATAGTGACTATTATCTACTATTGTCTATTTCTAATACATAGCGTCATAGCTGTCATATTAGATATGTATAATATGTACATTGATAGGTATAGTTTATGGCTATAAACTTTTTACTTCTACTGAATCTTCTACAAATATTTATTACAGTATTTCTGATAAAGATTATTATGTTTCCTAATAAATAATAATATTTTTACTTTATTTATTTAATATTCGTTATAGAAATTATTTTATACAACATTAGGTAGGTACACATAATTTGTTTTTAAAAATGTATTTCAATGTTCAATAAAACTATTTTTAAATATATTTTAATTATGTTTACATTTTGAACTGAAGCTATACTATTATTTTACAATTTTGTACGTCTGCACTCTGCATATTCCACTCTTTTAGATAGTAAAGTAATTAAAAAATCATGTCCGGTTAGAGATTGAACACACATTTAAACAAGTTTTTCAAATGTATCAGTAGTTTTTCAGAAAACTGTAAAATATCGGCTAAAAAAATGTAAGTAGGTATTTATAATTAATTAAATCTTTGAAATTGTTGTACCTTTATTACGCAATTGTACTTACAAGTTACAACTGTTCTTCAAAGGATTTAAGAGAAATATGTATTTATACTTAATTATAATTTATAAATTATAATATACAATATTTGTATTTATTAAACTTAAAAATATAAAACTACTCACCCTGCAGTAAACTACCGCCCCACTCAACTTTTGTACCAACGTTTTTTTAAAGTATTCTTTACGGCACTGTACTTAGTTGATATATAAGTGTGTCAATGCCATTCATAGTTAGATTTTCAAATGTTAAAATAACAATATAACACGCCATAGATAACTGTATGTTTGCAGTTTGCAAATAATATGTTCCTTAAAATGTATCGATGAAACAATATTGTTTTCATCTCATTGTATTAAATAACAAATTGTGATTTTTAGCTTTAATAACAAAAGCATTTAATCTGATAATAATATTGAGCTTATTAAATGTTCTCTTAAAATAATTATCTATTATTACAATTTCATACATTAATACTAATGTTTTATCCTATGTTTACATGTAGATACGTTATATGTAATAATAATATAATATTTAATATGTTGTTATCACTTGTCAAAAAGTATAATAGGTGTAATGAACTATACCTACGTCATAATTTCATAAAGTTCACAGATTCTAATTTAAACAAATTTGCATTAATATGCCTTACTGTAGATGTACATGAAATAATGAAACACGTGCCTCAATTATATAATACACGCTGTATCTATAATAAATTATAAGTAATATAATAAAATATAATAAAATATAATAAATATAATAATTTGTAATTGATGCCGTATAATAATTTGTAAAATAACAAAATCTAAGAAATGTAAACAATTTAGTTATTTAATTTAGACTTTTAATAAGAAAAGGGTACCTATGACAAACATTTAAATGCATTCTAACATTTTTACATAGGTAGGTATCATATTTTTTAAATCGGGCAGCAAGATTTAATAAACATTCTTATAACTCTGAATCGTTTTTGAAATTCTATGGTTTATTATTGCTTTCAAATTTTAAATATACATATTGATAGTATTATTTATTGTACCAACATCCAGAGTATCCCGCGGTCACTGTATTTTGGAGGGCTGAGACCAGAAATCTTATACTGTGAAACCTCTAAATACCGGACACTCTCGGTCACTGAAATCGTGTCCGCTGTTTGAGAGTGTCCATTCGGGGAGATTTCGCTGTATACATATCTGTTAGGTACATATTATACGATCTGAACATACCTATATATACCTACCCGAATAATTGTATCGAATAATAAATAAAGGAGGAATACTCTATTTTCGGAGCACGAGAATTAAAATTTGATTGCTGCTATAATGATGAGTGAGTACTGAGTACCTGCCCTATAATGCTATTAGCTGAATAAGCTCGAACAATATCAAAATAATTGTTATTGGCTTATACAGTTTTTCTTAAAAGTACTTATATAATGTTATGAGTTATAATGGTTTATAGTCTATAGATATTAAATTGTAAAATTTTTACGTATTTTTAATTAACATAATAATATGCTATACCTATTGTGATATTAAGTTTGAAATTCCAATACATCTGCTATTATATAGGCTATTACCTAGATTAGTGATTTATCCTGCAGGTATCTAGACAATCTATTCCGTATTCAATATTCGGGTTTACCTACACAGGTAATTGTTGAATTTTCACATCTACGTGGACATATTATAATACTACACTATATTATTATTATCATCACGGCGTCATGATAATAATTTACAGTACCGCAAAATTGATAATAATAATTCGAATAAAATAGCGGCTTTCGTCGGAATTCGTTTTTGCCAAACTAATGGTGTGTAGGGGGATTCGAGTCTTGGCTACATTGTTACGTCAAAGGTGGCACGTGACATATAACACTCGCATAAGTAGAGGTGGTATAATATGTAGGTACATCTGATTTCGTGACCCCTGCAGTAGTTACAATACAACGGTAATCGGTGGAAGCGGTAGAAGAGACGTGACCCAAACGGGGGTAATCGTCGCATATATTTATTATTATTATTACTAATACTATATTATACTTTCGTTTCTATACACGTTACATGATGACGTAGGTATATAAGGTATAAGTACTCGATGTGCGACGGGGCCAACGGACGACGACGTAGCAAATAAATCGAGTAGGTCCGATCGTATAATGACGTCATTGTTTTTTCTCTACGTACCAACAGCAACCTTACTCAACTATACAACGGCGGCGGCATGATATTGTTGTTGTTGTTGTTGTTGTTGTTGTTGTTGTTGTTGTTGTTGTTGTTGTTGTTGTTGTTGTTGTTGTTGCTGCTGCTGCTGCTGCTGTCGTCGTCGTCGTCGTCGTCGTCGTCGTCGTCGTCGTCGTCGTCGTTACTTTACTTTACTTTACTTTTACTAATATTTTTGTTACCCACCTACTCATCTTTGGGTCTCTGTCGTGTCATTCATCATTTCGATATTTCAAGTTCAATGTCAGAGTATTATACCTACCTAAAGATTTATTTTTGACATTGACGCACACCTAATTTAATATCATAACGTGTCAGTGGTCATGGTACATTTTCAGAGTGGCAAAACTACATAGTATATCGTGTTATATATATAATACAATATATAGATTCTACAACAATGTGCTTTTTTTTTTACTATGCTCACAGCTCAGTTCGGACTTAATGTCTTTTTTAGAGATTTTTTTTCACAAAACAGTATAATCAAACTATTCTTTCAAAGTTCCCAATTTCGAAAAAAATTGACTCACCAATTTCTAACTAACTTCCAAGACTTTTATTTTGCTAAATCAATGATGGGTCATAACTCATAATACGCATAATTGGATTACAAATGCCATTGCCACGAATCACGATAACTATCAAGTAAAGCTTTCGAATTTGAACGTACCGCCAACCATCCAAGTGGTTAAGTGACAGTTGTATGCATAATACAATTCCCGTATAAGTATTTTTTTTTTCATTTAATAAAGACTTTATTTTCTATCATTTATTAGATATTATTTGTAAGTAGATCATGTGAATAATGATTAATAATTCTCAGATAGACAGAGGTTGAAAGACACCAATGACCAATAGGTAATAATTTAATATAAGGTCACCCAACTTTTAGTTTTAAATTATTGATTTTAAACTATAGTCAATAAACTTATAAATGTGATAAAAACACTAAATTCCTAAAAAATGTTGTAGATAGACCATTGCTATATATTATAGTACTCTGCACTTTGAATACAATTAAAAATAGTCACTCAAAAACTAATACAATTTATCATTGTTTTGTTGTATTTTTACGTATTTTTAAAACATTTAATCTATAAATAATTGTCTTTATATTAAACGTTTATTTATTCGTCAATATTTTGAGAGAAATGTAATTTATTATTTTAGTAATTGAAAAAAAAAAACAAAACAATTTCTAGGTACATGAAAATTATATTATACTATTATATAAATGATATTTAACTGATTATAGTGCTATAACAGAACTTAACATTTATAATTATAGTTTTATAATGACTGTTTTTTTCTTGATTTAGTTTGTATCATTACAAATATTGATGATGGGGGATTTTACAGTGAAGGTAAAGTTTAATGTATATGGTTATTACCAAAGGTCAAATTTAAAACCACGGAAATATATGTTAGATTTGATAAAAATTTTAAAATTTTTTTTAGTAATGACATAAAAAATACAAATTTTACAATAATAATATTATTTAAGTATACCCAGTCATAAATCAGAATCTCTCAATCCAGGCCCATGCAACGTCCGAACACTTATTAATTTTTTATTAAGGGTAAATATACTCAAGAAAATATAAAATACAAATTATAAGATTTAATCTGATGTCATATAGATGGGTGAATGCACTTACTGTAACAAATGTAAACTACAAACTTTTTAAATATTTATAAGTTAAATTGTGTCGTTCAATGGCCATTGAATTATCCACCCCCAAGGTCCTGACACCAAGAAATCATATTTTTTCAAATTGTCTTCCTAATAAAAAATAGCGCGACTGAGATATACATTTTTGTACTACATTTTTGAAAAATGTTTTCTCACATTTCCCCAACCCATACTCCTTTACATAAACACACACTCATAATGACAAAATTAACTTTCAACATTTTATTTTTGATAAAAATAGTGAACCTTCTACCGGTGTGCATATTTGCGCGCCATAACCACTGCTCGCTTGTTTTACCAGCTAAAATAGTTTTTTAATTTTATTTCAAACTTTCCAAAAAAATGGATGTTATTCTATATGTTAGCTAGAGACATAAACAACTACTGGACCGTTTTAATAAAAGTTATATCAATAGATTCCTTGAGACTTGAAGGGTCTTGGGTGTTAACTGTTTATAGTTTATTTTTAAACCTCTATAGGTAACTAAAGGGTAGCGCACACATGAATTTAGTTTCCGGCTCACGAAAAAGAAAATTGTTTGTTTTTTTTTAGGGTGACCATTGGTTACATATTATATTACTAAAATAATAAATTAGTAGATGTTGCATAAACATTTTTTCACAAATTTATATTTATAAAATAAGCAAATTTTTGACACGGGAACGCCGGGCGGGACAGTCAGTACAATATATAAACATAATATATTTATAATTATTATATAGTAGCACCATATGTCATCAGCTCTTTAAATAAATTATATTTTATGTCGTGTTATGAATATTAAGACATATGATACGAGTACTTACACAATTACATCCCAAAATATTAATTTGTGAAAAAATTATAGAAATACAGCTTTATATTAGGTACCTACTTACATATGTAAGATAAAAATATTACAACTCACATAGTTTTTTTTTAAACAGTATATTACAATATAGTTTACGATTTGATGAGTATAGGATAACTTAAGATAAAATGATTATTGGAGAGCTGGGTTGTGAATTGTAAATTAATTATTATATTAGGTAAGTAGGTACCTAGTATTATTTATTACTATAAAATATAAATTGCACATTTTAATAAATAAAACAAGACTATACTTGCAAACATCTGATTAAGCAAAAAATAGTAATGTACTAATATTTGCATAGCGAATATCCCCTAATATGTTTAAAAATATTACAAGTATGTCTAAAGTCATCGATATATTTATTTTTTTCACTGAACACAGATAAACGTTTTAAGTTCATGTAAAGTAAACATCAGGAAAAACCTGATTAGGGTTGTTAAAACGTGCAAAATAAAAAAAAAATTCAAGTAAAACAACGGTAGAGCATAAATTCTGAAAAAAATCGCACAAATTCACACTACCTAATTAAAACTGTAAGGAAATAATATAAATATTGTATTTTGGGGGTTAGTCGTTAGTGAAATGCACCTGTTTATCTACCAAAAAATTGTTATTATAGAACATATAATAAGCACACAAAAAATAATTATATGCTATCAGAACCGTGTTAAAAAATCACGAATTATATTTCATTAAAAATAAAAATAAAATAGGATACGACATGCGGAGTCGGGTATTGTAAAAACTCATATCTTTTTCACTTCTTTTCAGGATATTATAAAGTATCATAATTCATAGCATTCAAAAAACTATTCTCAGCGGTGCTCGACTAACATTATTTATATATATATATGATTTTTTTATTATTATAAAAATTAACCCTTTCCATAAAAATTATAGTAATAAACTAATAAATTAATACTTTTTGTGTATAACGAATAACGATACATAATATTATGAATAATTCTTAAAATTCTCTACATTTGAGTTCTTATTATAGTTTAATATCTGCGTCAAATATAAATAATATTATTAAATAAATCCAAAATAAGTCGTACAGAGTACATAACATTTTTTATGAGACAATTGATAAAACTGAGTTGAACTTGTAATCCATTGTCTATAGTCCTATAGAACCCATAAATTGTCATAAAAATATGTTGCAAAGTTCAACACAAATTGACGGTTCATCACTCTCATTCAGAATGTGAAGTAAAAATAATATATATAAATTATTGTACGTTTGCACCTATTATTTTCCACTGATAAAATCGTATACTCTATAAGTATCAATCTATCTATCTAAATAAATAAATTCTTTAACATTACATATGCTTTTATTATATTATTATTACATTTATATTTATTATTTGTGTGTAAATACGCTATTCCCTTATCAGCTACCACTATGGGAATATAGTCCATTTTCTGACTGTATAAAGTAAATAAATGAAATGAGAATATCCAAAGTAATTTAAAAGCCTGTTTAAATACTAAATAGTTTTTTCTGATAGATTAATCACAGTAATAAAATAGAGAATACAATAATATTGTCGCTTGTCAAATATTCCATTAACAATATGTACGAAACAAATTAAAGATCGATAGGTTACCTACCTACTTATAAATGAATTTGTTTTTCTAAATCCACTTCCTATAAACTTAATGATCTGAGTGATAATTTATTTTTTATAGGTACTGAAATCATAATTTCTATGTTTTTACTAATTTATCTTTATTATATTGAAAATGCACTATCGGTCAATATAATAGTTACCTAGTATTAGGCTATTTTTTAACATGCGTAAGAAAATAATTTATAAACGAATCCGAATGATCAATAGTGTTTATTTATTTATTTACATTTATATCTATCTTAGATTATGAACTATGGATGTTGCCATCAATCTAATTCTTGATGCCATAGAGCCGTCGAGCCCCCATGCGCGCTTAAATGCAAATTAAACGTAATATTTTATTATTATTTGTCATTTACGCATGCGGAGTAATAACCAAGGCTCTAGCTTTTCCAGTCATTTTGGCATCAAATCTCATACACGGGCATATACGGGTATTGCGGGTTATAGCTACATCCATATAGTACATGATCTAAATTCTAAGATATCTATATACAATATATTTTATAAGTGCATTACGATAAAAAATCAAATTTTTTTTTTTATTCAATTGAATAAATATCATAAACTTTATACTCATCAAATATTAAAAAAGTATGGTAAATGCATAATGAACACAAAATGTAAACAACAAACGGGCATGAAGAGGTGTAGGTTTATTATGACGTTAGTAGGTACTTAATATACGAAAGTTCTATGTATAGAAATGTTTGTTTTCCCGTACGTAAACACAAACAAAACAATAAAATAGACTCGTTTTGTGAAAATGACCGTTAATATACATATAATGATAATATATAAATGTCTAAAGCGAAAGTTCTCAATCTCAACTTGCCGTTTCTGGTGTCCTATGTTCTGGTTATTTATTATTATTATATATCCCTATATTTGGTTTTCTATTAAAACTTTTTAAACGACTAGAACATCATTATCATTATCAGAGTCCTCGAGAATACGTCGAAAAATCGAAATTAGAAAAATGAAACACTTACACACGTACATACACACACACACACACACACACACACACACATACACATATTATATATTATTATATTATTATATATTTTATATTATGTACAGCGTGAAATATCGGAGAGAAAAAATCAAAAATAACGTCCGTTCGAAATACATGAGTTGTGGGCGCGGCGCGGCTCGCCGTTGGGAGGATCTACAGGTGTGCGTGTGTATGCGTGATGTATAAACGTGTGTGAAATAATGATCGGTGGTCGCGGTGTGCGCCGGCCCAACGCTCGGCCGCGTCTGCCCGCGCGACGACCGTCGGGGCCCGGCGAAACTCGCTCTCTGGGCCGTCGTCGCCGCCGGGAGTAGGGACCGAGTCGGGTGCGAGCGAGGGAGCGAGAGAGCGAGACGCGGACGAGTGAAAAAAAAAAAAAACCGTAGATAAAGAGAGGTACGTGCGGCGGCGTTGCGCGTGATGGAGAAAAAAGTGAGACACACGCGAAATGGGGGGGGGGGAAAGGGAAGGAAATGTCAAACGCTCTCGCGCTCCTCCTCCGCCGCCGCCCCGGATCGCGCGCCGCGGGTATCCCCCTACAAAATATACGCGGCGTGTACACATATAATAATACCGTCGGTCCGCGAGCGCGCCGCTGGTCAGAGAGAGAGAAAACAACAACAAAATGTTTAAAAAGAAAGAAAACACACACGTGCAGCAGTGTGTGTATATACGTACATGCATACCGCGTATACCTATACCTACCATATATACCTGTATACCTACTACACCTGTAGTTGTACCCGCGTATAGTATATATAATAATATAATATGTATTATACCTCGCGCACACGCACGCCCGCACGCACGCACACACGCACGCACACGCCTATCCCTACTATATGGGCTTTCGACACCCCGATATATTATAAAAGACCAAAAGAAGTACTCTCCCACGATTATTTTCAAAAGTGATCCCAACTCTTCGATGCCATCGACGCACGCGTCTCTTGCGTAAACACTGGTTGCAGAGTACATACGCGCCGCTATATCACATAGTGTGTTATTATTATCCATCATCATCACCATCATTATTATTATTACCAATAATAATATTCTACATTTTATTAAATTTGTTTTGCGTATACCTTACTGCTGCACTCTCGCTCGCTCGCCGTTACCATTGCAGTCGGGTGTGTTCGTACGTTAAAAAAAAAAAAAAAAAATAACGTCGTCTTGTTATAATAAAATAACTAATACCATAATATTACAATAAAATATTATCTATTATAATATTATATTCGTCCGACACAGATTTTAATATTTTTTTACCGTCCGCCACGAAAGTCGCCCTGCAAATACCTCCTCGCCCGTTCGCCCGTTCTGTTCGCATCGGCTTTCCGCACGGCGGAGGCGGCGCGAGATGACGGCCGAGATCATGTCCGACAACGACGGATACAGCCGCGAACTGTGGCTGAACGCGGTGGCCGCGGCGCTGGGTCTGACCTACTCGGCGTACCGGCAGCTGCGGGCCGCCAGGACGCTGCCACCCGGGCCGTGGGGCGTACCGTTCCTGGGGTACGCGCCGTTCTTGTCCAACCACTGCACGTACCTCAAGTACAACGAGCTGGCCCGCCGGTACGGGCCCATATGCTCGTTCACGCAGCGCGGCAACACCGTCATACTGCTCAGCGACCACAAGCTCATCAAGACCGCGTTCGACATGAAGCAGATCACCGGCCGGCCCAACGACGGGTACATGGACATCATCGGCGGATACGGTAAGTCATCGTCGTCGTCGTCGTCGTCACGCGATAAATAATTAATTATAATAACATACAATACGTTTTATGTAACTTTTACGAGAAATCGACGGGCGTAGGTTTTTTTTCCCGCTATTATTATTACGACGATACGACCGATATAATATTATTATACATAGGTTCACAGAAATATTTAAGATTGTTAGCAATTTCGTTTTGACCATGGGGTTTTTTTTCACGTCATCGTTGTATCGTAAATCGACAATTTTTAAACGCTGCATATTATTAATATAATATATAATATGCTGTGAGCCGACGTAAGTTATTAATTTTTTTTTTTGTAAAGTTTTTATTCAAATAAAATATATACGCGCGTGTCCTCGAGATGACGAGATACCATGCACGTAGAATATAATATAATATTTTGAAACTATGTCGCAATTTTTTTTGACACACTATACGCCGGCACAATATTAATTATTAAATAATCACGTGGCCCGTACTACAGTTGCTACTGCCACTACTATACTGCAACTATTACTACTACAACTACTACAACTTCTAAAACTACTACTACTACTACTACCATTATTATTATTATTATTACTACTACTACTACTACTACTACTACTACTACTACTACTACTACTGCATTACACAACGTGTGCGGACACGCGAATAATGGCTAGAATAATAATAATAATAATAATAAAAATACTGTGTGTCATTTCCACACCGACCAGACTTGTTATTAGAAACGTAACTTTTTATGTTTAGGAGCTGTGAACAGTACTGGCAAGTTGTGGGAGTCGCAAAGGAAGTTTTTGCATTTAGTACTTCGACACATGGGGATGACGTTCACGGGCCACAACAGGCTGAACATGGAAAACCGAATAATGGTGAGTAACGTCGTGTTGAATACATACATATATCCTGTACCTCGTAATAATACAATACTAATACATATCTAACACGATGACCAATATTTTCGAAAACTTTAAATTATAGTAAAATTGGTATATATCTATAATATACTGAAGGTCGTAAATTAATAATAATAAATAAAAATGTTTATTCTAATTTTCACGTGTTTTTTGTCTTACTCAGATCGAAGTATCTACATTGACGGAGACATTTCACAAGGCTTGTGGCAAACCAATAGATCTAAATGCCGGTTCGTTGTGTCTCGCCATCACCAACGTGATTAGTTCGTTGACGATGAGTGTTAGATTCGAACCGAACGACCCACGTTTCGAGCGGTACATGCACATGGTCGACGAAGGTTTCAAGCTGTTCGGCATGTTGAGGCCGGTGAGTTTGTTTTTGCCGAGACGTCACATTACGGACGAACGAAACATACAGGAAAAAATCAAGAACAACCATCGAGAAATCGCCGGATACTTTCAAAACATCATCGAAGAACACAGGAGCACGTTCGATCCGAATTGCACCCGAGACCTGGTCGACGCTTATTTGTTGGAGATAAAACGCTCTCAGGAAGCCGGCACGATGGACCAACTGTTCCAGGGCTTGGACCCGGACAGGCAGGTTCAACAAATTCTCGGCGACTTGTTCTCGGCCGGCATGGAGACCATTAAGAACACGATTTTGTGGTCCGTCGTGTACATGCTCCATTATCCGGATGTGATGACCAAGGTGCAGGACGAGATCGATTCGGTAGTGGGTCAATATAAATCGCCGGTGCTCGACGATTACCCCAATTTACCTTACACACAGGCTACCTTATACGAAGTACTGCGGAAATCGAGTATCACGCCTTTGGGCACAACACACGCAACCACCAGGTAAATTGTTTATTCTCGTTACGTACCTATATGCAACATATTAGTTGTCAAATATTATATATGCGCGAGCATTTCATCAAGTGTTGTATTGTTTGTACAGTGATGTAACACTCAATGGTTACCATATACCGACCGGCGCTCAGATCATACCTTTACAACACTTTGTGCACAACGATCCGAACTTATGGGACGAACCGGAGGCGTTCAAGCCGGAGAGATTTATAAATGCCGAAGGCAAAGTGAAAAAACCCGATTGTTTTTTACCTTTCGGAGTCGGTAAGATATATTTTTTTCTAAACATATAATATCGTACTATACACGAATAGTATACATAATATTATATTTATGTATTATATACGTGATAACATTTATCAAATTGTTTTTAATTTTTAATTTATATTATTAAAGGTCGGAGAAAATGTCTGGGTGAGACATTAGCTCAAATGGAACTATATTTGTTCTTTTCAACCTTATTACACGAATTCGACGTATGTCTACCGGATGGTGACGAACTACCTAGCATGGACGGCCAAGTCGGTATTACACTGACTCCACAATCGTTCAAGGTCGTCATGAAAGCACGCAATAAGTAGATTTCATTTCATTTTTATTCTCAGATCCTCTTATTTAGGTTGTTTATGTATTTTTAATGGAATATTATGTATTCATTAGAGTGATATTTCATAATAATTGTTTAGCTTAAAAATGTTTTATTATTTATTTACCAATTGTACATGATTGGTTCCCTATAAACTATATATATTATCTAACATGTAATTTAAAACCATACTATTTATTGATTAGCTAGTTTAGTTTAATTTATACTGTTTTGAAAAATAACGAATTTATTTGTGTATTTAAAGTAGTTACAAGTGCATGTTTTCCTATTGATATGTTTATGTACTTATAGTGCCATATACCATTTTTTATAAAAATTATTTGATGTAGTGTTATATCTCGTATTAAGGTATAATTGTTGTTTTATTTTTATATTACCAATGTACAAGCAACCTATTAAAATTAAATGTTAATTGTTTTTGTCAATCACTTGTTATATTAATTTACTTCAGGGGAACTGACTACGCAACTAATACAACACGAATGACAATTTATTTGACTAAGAACCATTAAGTCGTTTAAAATCACAACTGTCCAAGATTTAACATTTTTTTAAACATCAGTTTTCTGCATAATACCACGTGGTTCTAAATCATATACATTTATATTTTGTGTGAAAAATTGCATAAGAAAGTATCTGCAATAAATTACGCGTTATACAGTTATACAGTTACACAGGTAGTATATACGTATAACTACTTCTATGGTAAAATTAAATTTGTAAGTTTATTTGTCAGCAAAGTATTCAAGAGGGTGTATAAAATATATAATGTAAAGAGTCAAAAACAAAATTACGAATATTGCTGCTACAAAAAGGTTAGGTAAGGTTACTGCGGTATTGGTGTATAAGACGCTCGAGTGTCTTTGATTGAAGCTTCAGGGTGTAAATTATGATTATTATTATAATTATTATTACTATACATTTGAAAGCAATGATGAATCCGTCGCGTTCAGAAAGCGATTCTGAGCTAATTTTGGTTTACATTATTGGTTTTTATAATTTTAAGTCACTTACAAGAACAAACTTAAAGATTTAAAATTAATTTTTATTTGTACAGTAATAAATATATGGGTAGGTAAAGTGCGATTGATTAAAAAATGTAAATTTTCAATACTCAAAGTCATAAAATATTATTCAGATAAATCTTAAGAATACCGTCATAACATTTTCTGTCGATGTAGCATTCACAATATTAAAGTTGACGAAGAATATTATTTTATTGTGCTTTTTTAGTTCTCGTTGAAATAATAATATGTATAACATTATATTAAAGTGTTAATCTTGTATTAAATTCCCAGGTTTTAGCATATTATATAAATTGCAAATTATTTATAAGTACATCAATAAGCCAAAAGAATACGATAAAATAACCGATATCAATTTTGTTAAAAACGTGTTGCCATTTTTAATATTTCATAATTTTGTTCGCAATATTCTGTGAGCAAATTTTCCTCGCGCTTAAGGAAATTAGGAAGAAAATTGTCTATGACCTCTCTAAAGTACTTTATAGATAACATTTCCAATCGAAAAAGCTTGTGATTACTCGATAGGTACTTTCATGGAGAACTGGTAATAGGTATATTAGAAGAAAAAAAAATTACCTATAAGAGACGAATAACACCATCTTTAATCTAATATTCGTTCGTAACTCGTTATCCAAAGTAACAGCATTTGTTTATAAATCTCTACTGCATTAACCTCAGTGCACTGCAGTCCATTGAACGTGTACACTTTAGGCTCGAGAAATAATGCCAACGAAATCACTATAAAATGTGCGTAAGTATAAGTAAGTATAACTTCTGTAGTTTCCATTTGGAAAATAATATAAAGGTACTTTAATAAAACCACGGATACATAAATTTGTCTCTTAAAGCAAAGTTTGTGTAGAAGAAAAGAGTTCTTGTACAATTATTTATGAAATGAATAAATTATTATCTTATATTATGCATACTTATGTGTATAATTTTAAATAATAGGTAATAAACTATGTGAATATGTGATTACATAATAATAAATTGGTGGTTTAGTAATTATTCATAACACTAGAATTGAATCTTAAATTTAATATAACTTCGTGTTCAATAATAAAAATATTGAAAAGTATACATTAATATCCAATTGATATGAATATTAAATGTGGAACTTTTTCGAAATTTGTTATTCCATTAGTTATTAATTGTATTACTTCATTATGATTAAATCTTACCTTTTGTATTTCTATGTATTATAAAAATATTTTCAATGCAGGATTAATTTAGCATAAAATTTATATTCGGACACGTATATAGGTGTCCTGCGTATAGTAAATCACTATATTAAATGTATTATTAGAATTATCTTGTTTAATGGTGGTTACATGACTATGGCGTTGTAACGGTTTCAAGCGTATTTTTAAAAAAAATAGTTAAGTATTCAAGTATTCATAGATAGAGATTATTTTAATTTTAATTTAAAATTTTAACAGTTTTATATTTATATTTTATTATTTATTTATGACAAAACTCTCCTTTTTCTTTTATTTTTATCGTTGTTAAAATGTTAAATGTTGATGAACTTACGTTTGAATGAGCAATGTTTATGTAAATTGAGTAATTTATAAAATAAAGGAATTGTGTATAGTGTATACGGATACGTTGCAACATTTTTTACATTCTATTTATAAATTATACACTAAATATACACTATAGAATTGACCAACACAAAATACACATACTCGACAGGTTCGACTCCGTCCAAATTGATATTTGTTATTAAAATGACACACGCGGCAATCAGTTCAATAGTCACCTGATAACTTACCGATACAATTTATTATTAACAGCTATCTTCCGATATAACATCTACAGTAGAGTATTATTTAAAATAAACTAATGATTATTCTAAATTTGTAAATCAAACGTGTATTTTTATTGATAAAAACCTCTTGCACAAGTGCTCAGAACCCCAGTTACGGAAAACTTATCCTTAAGCAATAGAAATCCTTCTCTAGATAACTAATATCGTAATACGGTCCACGTCACAACCTAATACATAAATAAATAATATTATAATTAAATTTCGCCCCGTATTAGGTGTACACCATAGGCGGTACTAGACCCTCTCGGCAAGGGGGGGGGGGCAGAAAATACTTTTAACTATATTTTATATATTTTACTTTATTAGCATACGCTATCATTCATAGATATTTTAAAACATTCAAATTCGTATTGAAAACACTATAAAAATCTATTTTTTTAGAGTTAGGAAATCGATAATTCAAGGGATTATATATTAGATTCAATAATAATAGGTACGGTCCACAGGAGGGGCAGTTGCATACTCTGCCCCTCCCGTAGTACCGCCTATGGTGTACACTGTTTAATTCGTACAATGAAATGTGGTAAAATCCAAAAAACAAAAAAAATGACAATGTATCACTGTTACCAATGATGGCAGACCAAAAATAAACGAGTAAACACAATACAAGTGTATGGGCACGCATTATACAATTCATATAGTACCCAAGCCGACATCACGTAGTGACTTGCCATTAAATCGTTTATAAAATTCGTAAAAAACACAATAACAAAATGATATGTTTCAATGATAGAACTCGTAAATCGTAATTCTATACAGCGGGCATCATAGCCCTAGTGGCCTACCTACCGAATATACCTATATTAGGAACGAAAAATGTCTTTTTTTTTGATGCGCATTTGGGTTATTGGACGAAAAAAACCTGTTATTTAAATTTGACCATAGATTATTTTACATCGTCGGGGTAATAAAGAAAAATCCTTAATACTCGTCAGTCGTCGTCAAATAAAAATATATATAAATCGATTCTATACAACATATTCTTTGTCATCCCCTAAAATCTTATATTATATAGGTACAATTACACTGTCTGCAGATAAAAATATTATGTTTACGATTTTCACTTGTTATAAAATATTATGTCTTGTATTGTTTCTTCGAAGCACTTTATGTACCTACTGTTTTGTACTCGCGTGTTGATTAAAACCCAATTTATAAGATAAGATATTTTATCGGTTATACCATACGATAGTATTCAAACTCGTATTATCCTCACGTTTTGAATTATTCCCAAACTCACGACTTGTAATAATATGACGAGTTATAAAGAATAATACTAAAATAGTATAAATTTATCATACCGTTTTTCAAATAAACCTACCACCGGACGTCGCTGTTATTTATCATCATAAATAATTTGGAAAAAAAAAATTATCATGAATTATGATAATGATAAAAACACTCGCCGGTAGACACTATGAGGCGTAATAAATACTGTCAATATAACCTATATAACTGACCAGACCGGTCATGTCTGCGTTATTAGTTATTACTTACTTATTAGTATTACAATTTCCTTGGACATTATACTTCCTACATTAATGGAATAATTTTCCTGCCAGAAGTGCATTATACATATTATCATGAATTATAAATTAATTAATTTGTTTACAAACACGGGTAAGACTAGTGAAAACCATTCACTCGTAGACATTCATTTATGTCTGGGGAGATTTAAAGCGGTACTATCAATTTATTATTACAAACTGATGATTCGTTCGTACCTGTTCGGAATTATAATTTATAACTATTTACTATAAACTTAAAACCAGCATCGATTTTTGTGATATTTTACAAATTTTAAATGATTAGTAGTTATGATTTTTAACTTTACACTGAACACCTTACTGATGACGTCGATGGATTAAGTAAAAACGTAAATTATATAAGAAAATACATGCAAAATTACCGTGCATATAATTAATATAGAATACTGCTAAGTGCAGTAACATCCCACCCATAATATCTAAGATATCTAAAAAATCTAGTATCTACAAAATTATTTTATTTTTATATTTATTTGAGGATCATTTTAATCAATTTAAAAACAAACTGAGAATCAATTCATCTTAAATTCGAGATTTAAAAACAATGTTGTGCTTTGCCGGACTGAGCGTTATGCCAAACACTCCATCCATGATGGTGTTCATTTCCTTTTCAGTTAGACCATCTTCTATGGAAACATTGAAATTATGAATTATATTTGCACCAAACAAATAAAGTATCCAGTAGGAAAGCGTGTCTCCAACACAAGCTCTTTTACCTGAAAAACATCATCACAATAATAATATTGACTAAGTAGTAGGTACTTGGGTACAAAAATTTTAACACAATTGATATTTATAATAACTAACCGGCTTGAAATGGCATAAAGGCTTTGTTGTTTATCATATTTCCTTCGTCGTCTAAAAACCTTTTCGGTTGGAATTTCTGTGGATCCGTCCAATACTTTTCGTCGTGGTGCATTGCCCACTGCAAAGGTAAAACCATGGTCCCTTTTGGTATGCGGTATCCCAAAATCGTAATTTCGCTGTTGACCGACCGAGGTATTCCAGATGGAGCTACCGGCCGTATTCGCATCGTTTCAGACACACAAGCTTTTAGCAATGGAATGCTTTCTATGTGCTCTAAATCTATTATTCCATCTTCGGTACACGCAGAGTCCAACAATTTCTGTAAGTCGTTCTAAAAATGTTTTGTTTTATTATTAAGAAAACGTTATTATCACTGATTTTTTATTAGTCTATTTATTATATATTTTTAGATTCTTATATGTACGTTACACTTTATTATACACAATTATGTCTTTTTAATCTTAGTTAACAATAATCATTTATATTTTAAATCATAATAGTTGTATGTTACTATTTTATTAACTTCAAGACATTTTACAAGTTATAAACTACATATTTTTTTTTACTATACCTAAAAAGTCCATCTGAATCCCTATACTTAGTGTTAACATATATAAAATATTGAAAACAATCACAAATGGCAAATAAACAATTTTAATTTAATTTAAAATTGACTCCATAATTTATTATATATATACGTGTATACCAGTGATGTTAACCTACAAGAACAGTTAATAATATTTAGATGAGTTTATACCTGTATTTTATTATTTTTTGTGAATTTGGAATAAATATATTATGTATGAACCACATATTAGATATATAAAAATAAAATATTAATAAATAACTATTACAATACCTATGCATATAGCTATCCGTGTATAATAGCCCTATACTCCGGTAATGATTTTTACCTGTATTTCTTTATTTAAAGCCATATAAAGAAGAAACCATCTTAGGGTGGTCACGGTTGTTTCGACACCAGCCCCAAACATTTCAGTCAGCAGAAAACAACATTGTTTTTTGGTGTAGAAATTGAAATCTTTGTCATTTGTTCTCTTCGTCATTTCTTTCATGAACATGGCCATCAGATCGTCACATTCATTGATTTCGTTGCCTCGTTTCTCCATCAATGTTTTATATATTAAATGCGTATTTTTAACTCCCTCGACTACTTCAAACACAGTATTTCTGTATTTCGGTATTACCCTAAGACAATTACATCAACAAAATATGTTTTTTAATACGTTAAAAAACGGATATCACGCCAGTAGTTGTATATTCATTTCTCACTTCAAAATTGGCAAAACACTCAATGGAGTAGCTATAGCAAATTTTTTGGATCCATCTTCAGCCAAATTTCGTAAATAAATCCAATTAGGGTCATCTTCTGGCCACGCTTTACCCAACACTATGAGATTTATGAAATCCCCTATGTGTACTAGAAAAAACGTTCCCGTGTCAATCGGACAATTATTTGACTGTCGTAATTTCTAAAAAAAAAAAAAATATTTATTACATTTAGAAATAGGTGGGCAAGTGGGTACCTTTTCTGCTGTCCTTAGGTGTAAAGTAAATATAATACAATTATTGTACACGAAAAAGATTCTGAGCAAAGATTGTCTGTCAGCCTATATATTACTAATCTTGGCGCAAATAGCGTTTGAGATCGAGTTGGGGGGGGGGGGGGGTTGTGAAGCTGTAGCTGCTCAATGAAGAACTTGTGGAAATAATAAACACTTAAAAAATGTAGGAAATGTTTGAGGGGAGCTATTGATATTGTTGGGAGGCATAGCCCAGTTTCCCTCTTTTTGTGCCTATGATTACTAAGTATATTTTATGATATTATTGCTATTAAAGTATACAGTAGGTTGAATATTTTTTTGCAGACAAAGTTGCATTTAAAAACGTCATTGTGTGTATAAAATAAAATTATGAACTTTAAATGTTTTAAGTATACACACGATTATACGAATAATATTTTTAAACTTGAACTTAAAACGTTGGTAAATAAATTAATTGGACTTTCCGGTAAACTTTTCTTTTTTGTTTAAGGTAGACAAGCTTATGAGGAATCTTTTATTAAATGCTCTAATTTTAGATAAAAACGAAAAAGAAATTTTTTTCTGAATTTCTAGCGTAAAAAAAATGTGCTAAATTTTAGTGGAGCTGACGTTCAAAATCTTAACTTTAGACGCTCATAAATAACTATTCGCAATTTTTTTTAATTTCCTCTAACAAAAATTTACGAGAAACCTTGTATTTAACTTTGTTTATTTTCAAGTTTTTCTTTAGAAAAAAATGTTTACAGACAGAAAAAAAATTTAAAAAAAACACATAATTGTAAAATCAATACATTCATTGCTCCGCTCAGAATCTAAAAATAGGTTTAAATTATCAATAATTATCTCGGTATAATGTGTTACCGAGATTGTAGTAGACACGGCGTCGGCAATAAGTAGTTGTAAGTTATTTTTTTTGTCCCCGAACTTGGTCACGCCGATCACCTTAAGCCAATTGCAAACAAATTTTCGCTGCTCTTTCCAAAGAGGTCCGTGTGTAAATATCAGACCTACGCATTATTAAAATGTATACCTACATTACAATATTGCTAATAAGAACCTTGGCAACTATATAATACTTTAATCCTATATTCAAACTGGTATAGGCAGTAGGCAGTGTAGATATAGATACCTACCATGTTCTTGCATTATTTCGTTGACGACTTCGAAGTTGGTGCGATCTGCCAGTTCGTTCCGCGCTAATGCCGTTCTGACTTGTGTCGGGTCCGACATGACGACTGCAAAATATTTCCCCATCTGAATGCTGTAAATCGGCCCATACTTACAAACCAGCGCCGTTAACGTTTCGTACGGTTTTGCAGGATTTAGCCACGGTAGATAGCCGAAAATCGGAACACCCCAAGGGCCTGGGGGTAAGTTCCTGTTGGAACGCCACAGATAACCAGCGTACAACACACCAAACAATATTACAACGATAGCCCAAAACATTATTTATGTTCCTTCAACACCATTTGATAGACAGATTATTGAAATACAATAATAGGTACCTATAAAATTATGATTTTAGATTGGTAAAACGATTTTATTTGAGTTAATTAAAGTCATAATATTCTAAATCAACACTGATGCAACATGCGATGTAAGTAAGTAATTAAACTATAACAACTTTAACACTTCATAGTGTTTATTTATTATAATAAATAAATAGAATAATTTCAATCTGTAAAATTAAAAACATTATAGCTAAATTTGGTATTGAACAATTATAATATGAAGATAAAACAAAATATTATTGTTAATGTTTGAAAATTATAATATAAATATAAAAGTATAAGTTAAATTCTATTCAATATTTATTTAAAACATTAAAAATAGCTTTGTTTTTTAAATTGAATACTTAAAATATTGAACTTATACAATATTTTAATATGATATATTCATTAAATTATGAGTAAACCTACCTATTTATTTGTAATTAAATATGAACGATGTCGTAATTAGCTTTTAAAAAAATATTAATTTGATCATTTTCATGTTGTTGTGACTTTGTGAGTAATATTATAGTCTGGGGATTTTTTTTCCTGGAGATTTTTATTCCACAATTTGCGCCATAATATTATGGATTATAAATGTCATTTTTCTCAATGGTTTCCTTGGGCTGCTATTATGGGGATAAACTATCGTATATTTGCGTTTTAAACGTCGAAAAAATGACCAGCGAGGGTTCATAACTTATACAATTACGATGTTTTCTACACACGATCACTGCGGGCCACGATGATATACGTCATATACCTCACCGATAAACTGTCTATCGGCGAATGCGATGATTGTGTGTTTTTTCATTATTGCTTTCAAATGCAATATTGAATAATAATATTATAATAATATACGCACACAAGTGTAACGCTCGCGGGACGGTAAAGTATTGCTGTCCACCCGACTCCTGTTGCGGTATGTCACACCAGGTTATTATTTTATTATATTTTAATGCACACACCGCGAGCGAAATCCGTTCACGACACATTTCGACCTTTTATTTATTTATATACAGTTTTTTTTTTTTACCTTCCCCGTGTTTTGATCGCGTCCCGTTCAAAACTGGTTGTAAAGTGGAGCATATTTATTATATTATTATCCGATTGCGTCCCAAATGCGGGTGAACGAAATAAAAAAAATGTATACAAACTATACAGAATGCGTCCGGCGGGTGCGGTACGGTAGAAAAAAAACGGATTTCGAACGGTATATCTACGCTATTGCGAAACGACATAATATCGTACAGAAAAAGAAAAGAACTGTTAACACTAAACACCGGAGTCCGGAATATTCAAATGTCAGCATTCCGTGTACCATTCCAAAACCTGACATAAGAAAATAACAAAGGAAGTTGTTAACATAAAATATTTATACCACATGTCTACATACACTTATAATATATATATATATATATATAGGTATAATATGTATGACTAAATTATTGTTTTGTAGATTCTAATATATTATTACTAATAAGGAACACATTTGTAGTAGAACAAGAACAATTCGAACAGAGCTCACCCCGCACAGATCCACAATTCCATTTTTTTTAAAGAAATATTTAATTTATTTTTTTATTGTAGAAGTTATTAAATACATTTTAAAAAAATAAGTAAAAATAGGTAATAAAATCCATATTTATGCATTTTTGCTCTTGGGTCCTAGATATTTTTAATAAATGAAGTATATATACAAATAATAGAGCGCAAGTGATGTATTTGATACTTATATAATATTAGTATTTATAATCAATGATAATATTTAAAAACGTACAAGATAAGTATTCGTGATATGGTGTACATTTAAATAAATCTCCACAGCTCTTTGATTTAAATCCATACCTGGGCAAATAGCAGTCATTGTGTAAAACTAGAAAAAAATCCCTGGAAAAAAATCCATGGTACTAAAATCTCTTAAGCATCTAAATAATAATAATACTTGTATTTTCAGTCAGTTTAAGACAAATTAAGCGCTAGCTTGAAAAAGTTGTTGGATACAGTTTTCAAAAATAATCATGAATAATAATAATACAAATAAAACAATGGAAAATTATTAGTCAATTTGTTTGTTATGAAAAAAAGTTAGTCAGTTCGCTTGTGGATAATATAATAATAATAATAAATAATAAAATAAAATAAAAAATATAATATTAAAATAAATATTTTAGTTAGTCAGTTTGTTAAAAAAAAAGTTTGTTCACTTGCAGATAATATTATAAAAATAATAAATTTCGTTTTAATTTTTTTTATGAGTTCCTATAATATTATTGTGGGATTTTATTGACCAACGAGTTTTGAGATGTATTATTCTATCCTCTAACAATGTTGTTGGTTCTATGGCAGTTATTGATAGTAGTTTCGATTTTTGGGTAATTTTTTAAGGACATTATTGAGGTTAAAATACATTTTTTTAGGATATATTTTGCTATTTTTAGAGCATTTTGGGACAGTTTTTAGGGCATTCAAATCCGGGCCCTAAATTTATAACCTATAATTTATTATTTTTAAGTATTATAATATAGGTCCCTACTGTATTTTATAATTTAAATACTAATAGTTGTTTAAGGGATTTTTTTCTTGGGGATTTTTGTTCCGGGGATTTATTTTTTTTGATTACCCATTGTGCGTATTAGGTGTACCTATGTAGGTTTCTGATATAAGATTAGTGTAATATGTTATTTATCGGTATTTCCTATAAGCTAATCGTCGATGTTTGAATTAGAAAAATGGATTTTGGGAATGAATAGTTATAATTGTAATACTGATTATGTAAATATAATGCTAACTATTTGTGCAATAAAAAAAATTGGAAATAAGTATTTTTGATACGAGAATAGGGGTAGTTTGATTGGTTAGATCACGTATTTGTAGCCCTTCAAATTAATTTTTGATTTCACGCTTAAACCAAAAGCATGCAAATTATAAAAGTTAGCATGCAAATACTAAAATACATGCTAATTTAATGTTAAATATTTGTAAAAAAAAATTTGAAAATTGCAATGCTACCAGGCCAAGAATGTATTTTAAGTACCTAGCAGTTTGCCTTGTGAAAATACATAAAAATAATATATTTTTAAATTAAAAGTAGTATTGAGTTAAATGTTTTTATTAAAATTGTTTTCAACTTAAGTTTTTTATAGTCTATTCAAATTTTAAATACATAATATTCAAATAAATAATACAATTGTCCACTTAAAAATTCAAAAAAATCAGAATTTGATTATACTCTGTCTCAATGAAAAAAACAGGAGTATTCAGGGGTATTTTGTAAAGAATATTTTGAGTAGATCACTGAAATGAATGTATTCAATTTGAATTCAATTTCCGAGCCGAGAAAAGAAGAAAATCTATGTATAAGAAAAGCGCATTATTAAATGCGCCGAAAGTGATGACCACGATTATTTTGCCTTCAGGAAGCACGTGCGTGTCATTATATCAGATTTCAGTGCATAATATTTTTCTCAATATTGGAAGTTATTAATTTATCCGTTGCCACGAGAACAAACAAATCGTGTTTGAATTCGTATAAAAATCACTGAACCACCTGTGTGTCGCTACTCGCTGTATGGGCGTTGTCGTAGATGTAAAGAAACATTTCGACTAAATAAGGTTTCTGAGGGATAAAACGCCCTTAACCACGCTAAGTATAACAACTAGATTCAACTGCATGCTACCAGAAACATCCCTCAATGTTTGAGATTGATACTTTTTTGTCTTCTCCGAAACGTGATGATAGACAAAAAAAAAATGATATCATATGTCTCTATTGTACATTATTCGGTAGACTACCAAAAAGTTCAAGGTAAAAAAGTCCGTTTGTAAATAGTCCAAGACATAAAAAGTCCGTTAAGTATATATAATATAATACATATATATATAATACTATTTTAGATAATTTATTTCAGGTTATATTATAAAAAAAAAATTAAATACATTTTGCATACAAAAACAAAATAAAACAAGTTGTTATATTGCCGATACTGGTACATACAAAATACTATTAGTTTATTTCGTCAAGTAAATAATTTGATTACAATTTATATTAATACTTATTGGAACGTTAATTGTGCATCACATCGTATTGTTCCTTTTACCTAATTATATAAACTGGACTTTTTTACCTAGGACTTCTTATGATTTGTACTTTTTTATCTAAGACTATTTTTTTTTACCACGATTCACATTATTCGTTGCTTTCATCAGCATCTAAAATAGGGGTGAGCATGCTTGGAAAATCTCATTGTATT
The DNA here is from genome assembly GCA_022818045.1 of Neotoxoptera formosana. NCBI lineage: Eukaryota > Metazoa > Arthropoda > Insecta > Hemiptera > Aphididae > Neotoxoptera > Neotoxoptera formosana. Next base: position 13,798,682 of record CM040634.1, read on the forward strand.
TAATACAATTTTAACATAACCATTTAATTAAAATTTTATCATATAATAGTATTTTTTCGAATGGCATTAAATATATTCCTGTTACTGCAGGTTTACATGTATAATATTATGTATTAATTATAATATGTTATTTATGTATAACGCAGGTAATACGTCGTCTCAAATCTTTATTTCTCAGCTAATATTTTATATTGGATAGGCACTAGCCACCACTAAGGGTAATAACTCTCGACAGAGTTTATGTCAGTTTACTCATAAATGCCCAAGTCAAATCTATAGTACCAAATAAACGATATTCATTAAAAACTTACCCGTGGGTAAACGGTGTTTTTTGATTGCAGTCTAGGTATATCTTATAACGTGTGCGCAGGCACTTAACTACAACATAAACCTTCTTGTTGACGACGATTATACGTACTGTAGAAAATATGATGATGTGTTGATGTTAATCTGATTACCTGGATTTATGACGGTATTGTGTCTGGTACCACCGTCTATAATAATATAATTTAATAGTGCATTGTCAAAATACAATGGTTTTACGAAAGAAAAAACACATTTTCAACGCGTGAAAAAAAGCAGAAAAACCACGAGCGGCAGGCGGATTATTGTAATTTCATACCGACATATCGATAATTATTGTGTAGGTATTTGTTTCAAAATCATTTGTCGGTATAAACCGCATAAAAATACCATAATGAAAATAACGTACAAAGTATGTACAAAGCACGCTGCAGATTTCACTTTTAAATTTTCGTCGATAGCTGTAAGAAAAAAATGGTAAATATATTCAGTAAAAATTGTCTTACACATTTTATTTAACCAAATCAGATTCATAAATTCCACATACTATAATACTTATTCTGTAGGTACATTATCTTTTGAATGAATACCTAATGTACATTGTGATACTGGCGTTAAGCGCATGAACGAATGATCGATTCGTAATACAATGGATTTTTGTCGAATTGAATAAAAAAAAAAATTACGTATAGTTACATATTATTATACATACGAATTACAAAATTGCTAACCGTTTTGCTATAAAAAAATTGTCTAAAAAATAAATCTCCTAAATTGTTTACTCATAAGATGCTTGATAGACAAAATTTATAAACATAACATATTATTCATTTTGTGTCATGTAGTTCACCTCGAAATTTGAGAATAAGCCTAATCATGATGATAATTTAATGTTTGTAGTGCTAATTTTCTGTTATTATTGAAATTACGAAGAATTGATATTTTGCCAATGTATGTTCATTTTGAAATTTATTACCTTGCTGAAAAAAAAAATAAGAGTTGGCATAGTCATTTTCAGTATCAGAACAAATAACAAAAATCTTGGACAGGATTATTTACTATAATATTTTTAATCTATCGACTTAATCATTTATATCAACATAATATTATTATACATTGTACAATAGCAGACGTACTGTGTATAGTATAATTCTATATTATATGTATAATAATATGTTATTTTGGATTCAAAATAAAAATCGTAATTTTTTTTCTTTCAAACCCAGTGGAGGAGTCACCCAGAGTTCTATGAACTTTTAAACCGATTCGAAATTGTTCAATGGGAACTACAGACGTCGCGGACAATAAAACCTTGAAGGCACATTAATGAGACGATAAGGTCGTCTGCAAGAAGTAGACTCGTCTACCACATGCAAGATCCGGTTTTACTTTCATTGATGTAAACAAGTCCTATATTATGTACGAAGGGTCTGCAATTCCAAGAAATCCGATGCAAACACGTTTACACTCATTGGGGTGAACAGTCTAGAAGGAATTCGGTATTGTTCCTACGTGTTATAAGACGAAAAAAAAGGTTCGCTCCCCCAATGTGCTATTGGAATGTCGACGATTTCAAAGAGTCATATATTCCATTATATTATTATATGCACCTGTACACCTATTAATTGTCGAACCCACAGAATAATAATACACTTAGAACGGACACGAGAATCATTTTATAAATTATAAGGGTACATTCCGAGTGGTAGACTGTAGCCGTACCTATACAGCATGTAAACATATTATGTATGGTTGAAAATAATTCAAAAGACAACGACAATATTATTCTTTTGGTTTATAGGTACAAAATTAATTATATTATAAAATAATTTATTACGCATTATAAAACCACATTTTCCGTCTAGGTATCGGACACTATAATAACATGAATGCTTTTTAGTTTTTAACAGTCATGCACAATAAACTATACTGATACAAACTCGTTAATAATTATAAATCAACGTCTTATTATTTTCAGATTTAAGTGTACGTACGTAAATAAATAGTAAAACACGAAACACCTAATATCCACTGAAGATAAAAATAAAATCACCCTAAAACAAATGAAAATTGAATTTTTTTATGTTAACCACTCTAAAAAGTAATAAAGTTTCTTTTTTATGGATAAAACTATGTTTTTAAAAATCGTAACATGTAAATATCTAGTTATTATTGGAAATTGAGACAACAAGTTTTGTTGGTATTACTAACTAATAAGTTATAATAATATTTTAATTGATGGTAATGATAATAATACAAGTAATGATATACAATTGATGACTTCGTCTATCAACATTGTCATAACATTTTTATTTTGAACTTTAACAATTCTAATTGTAATAATTATTGTATATAATATTATCTACGTCATTTTATTTTTTTAGAAAATGAAATAAAACTATCAACAGTTGTACATTTTCGAAAAAAACTTTGTCATTTTCGAGAAAATTGGGAAAAAGTGAAATGTATTTAAATGATATTCAATCTGCCGAATGTCGAATTTCCGAATACCAATATTTCCAATTGCGTTTAAATCAAAAATAAATTGAAGTTCTAAACGCCGTCTTTGTCAAGCAGGGTCCAGTAATCGGAAAAAAGTCACCCACGGTAAATTTTAGGTTTAACTTTAAATACAGATGGTCATACTGTTTTTAAAATGTATAAACAATATTAATCACACAGGTACAACATTTTAAATTGATATTGTGTAGTAGGTTATTAGAATTTATCTATTTTCTATGTCTATTTCTCTATTATTTTAGATACCTATACCGGCTATACCTACTAAAAAGCTGGGTTCACAGCCACGTCGTATATTGTGCATTTGTATTGTGTCCAAAAGTTGAGCTTGGCACAGCTTAGGAAATTTTCTGGTACATCATGGTTAGTCAAATATTAAATGACACTAAATTATTACGGTAATCGGAAAAAAAGTTGAGTGAAAAATGTACCGATATACTTATTCTTGTACAGTTCTAAAGCTGTGCTTAGTATTTTAGTATGTAGTGTATAAAATGTACATATATATTTGTCTTTTATGTGGGTACCTAGGTTATGTTCACCGTGGTACAAGCGATGATCTAGTCACATAGTGATAAATGATAATATTTCGCTTAGCCTTAGGTAACGTTGTCACCGTCTGAAAAAGTGCTTATTGTTTATTAAAAATAATAATTTAATATAAATTTACAAAGCAAAAATTTGCAAGGCGACAACATTCCGGAATTTCGGCGAAACTAGTCAATTTAATAATAACGTTTATTTGTAAGAAAAACTGGACGATAAAAAGTCTATTTTGAAAAAAGTAGGACAAAAAGTCCGGACTCATTTTTTTAATGTCAAACAAAAAGTCCAAAATTACAAAATATTCTATTCAGAAAATTTAAATTTAAAAAATTTAATTAATTTTCTTATACAATATCATATTTGATTTTACTATTTCTTATAACTATCTACAGTTTACAAATATTATTAAAATGTATTAAGTCAATACAAACATCGATCACACTGCAATAACAATTAGTCAATAAACAAAAATCGGCACTTGACGGTAATTGTAATTTTATAGGTATAAAAAATAATTATCAAGTACAATACTGAACGAGAAAATAAATAAGTACATAATTTTATATTTTTGGACTTTTAATCTGCCAATAAAAACGTGCTCGGACCTTTTGTCAAAAGGTAAAAAATGTGTCTTGACTTTTTTAAAATGTACTTTTTATCCAGTTACCATTTGCAAGCATCATCAGTGATCACCTATTATAGTCAGCCAGATGAAACGATGCTCCCGTTTTCCGACTCCGATGATTATTGTGGTCTGAGGTTAGCGTGCGAGGTAAGACACACATCGCTCATCAGTCACTTGATATAATTATAATATTATTAGTCGTAATCTTGTACGCTTCGGTGATCGTTTTTTTTTTTACTATCTTAAAATTATAATTTATAGTGTATATTTGTAGGTTTATAAGATCCAAGTGAATTAAATAGGTAAAATAGCCGCGTCAATAAGGGTTGCGTTTTTGGTGGGGTCATTATATAATATTTCGACAACGATTAATCGACGAATATATTATGCATTATTATAATAATGATTACTATACAATTTATGCACCTAAGTTCAAATTGTATATTCAATATTAATAAGATAATTGATAAAGTTGTCTAATATTTTTTTAAATGTTGACCTAAAAACGTATTTGTGCCCTTGAATAAATCAGTGCCACAAATAATCAACATTCAACAATATTTAAGGAAATCTGTTCCTACTTAGTTAGTGAATGTATTGAATTAAATTAAGTAACAATTATTATGTATGATATTGAAAAACTAGAAAAATTAAATGAAATGATATTCATACAGGTATATAAAAGTATCTAGGTAAATCTAAGAGTTGCTAGCTAGTTGTTTTAAGACCACCCCTTTTTTCTTCAATAACGCAAAATCTGATTTTTTGAATTATTAAATATATTCCAAAACTTTATTTTTAAATTCTTGAGATTTGTTCGTACTAATTAAAGAGTGTGCTATGGAGATACAAACTTATGTTTTTTCAAATAAGAAGCCCCCTTTCGACTGAAAATTCGAATAATAATAGTTTTTGATTTATTTAACTTTGTGTACTAAGAATAAAAGATCCACGATGATGTGTTTTGAAGATATGGAGGCTATGGTGATTGGAAAAATGTAGCGATTAATATTATTCTATCAGTATTAATAATTTGTAAAAATGGTCCAAGTATAAAAAATACTAGTTCAATATTATTATTATTTTTGTATAACTGCGGGTTTCGACGATTGTTCTTATCAGAACGATACGAAGCCGTAGACCGCAGTCGGATTATATAATTATATTGTGTATTAAAGTGTGTGTGGAAGCCGTGCGGTCGAACGACCCCTCGAGCAATTATATTATTTTAAGATTTGTCAGTTGTAAAATATACGTCCTGGTGGCAGGTCGTTCCCGGTGACGGATATTGTCGATACTTCGCATTATTAATATTTTATTTCGTTTTAATTACCTCTCCCCTTACAATATATTATATCGATTTAAAAGGGCATGGCCGTTTTCGACCAAAAACGTACCCTTCCCTTTTCGGACGATTCACTTTTCGACCAAAAAAAAAAGTTTAATATAATACACAATATTAATGTTATACAAATCGAAAATTATTAAAACCTATAATAATAACTTGTGTAATATAATGTTTTGTCGTAAATAGTGGTCGCCGAGTTTGATTGTGATGTGATAACAATTGGCAACTACCATAATATTATAAAGGTTGCTGTATATGTAGAATGTGCATAAATATTATTAGATATTCATTTATACATTTTAGTATTTTATACAACTTATATATTTTTTAATATTTTTTTATGATATGTATAACATAAAGACTTATAAGTTATATGTAATTATTATCATTATTTATTTGTAACCTACTACTATATTTAAAAATAACTAACAAAAATTATTTTTTCTATATAAAGACTTATAATTATTATTCAATAATATTTTTTTGGTCGAAAAGTGAATCGGCCGAAAAAGGTACGTTTTTGGTCGAAAAGTGTCTCGCTCATTTAAAATGTTTGTAAAACCATTTTTAAGAACTATTGTCCTTAGAATAAAAATTTTAATAACTGAGAAATTACTCCTTCAAATTTTGATTTAGGTACACGAACAAAAAATTATCCATTAAATAATTTACAGCAGAAAGGGGAATTCTCATTTGAAGAATAAAAGTTTGTGACGCCGCAGGACACTCCCTTATGTAGTTAAAAAAAAAAAATCAGAATTTGAATTATTTTATTTTATTAAAGGACAAAATGGGGATGATCATGCTCGGTCAGTCACCTTGTTTAGTACACTACACTATATGCTATAATACTAGGGTACACAGTCATTAGACTCAACGATTAGTACTGACTTTCGTAAAAATGTAAATATAAATAATGGTGAAAAAGTCACTCGACAAAAACGGTTTGCTCGCGGTGACAAATTCAATAAGAAATAAGACATCCTGTATGTATGTACATGTCATTCGTGCATATATTTAGTACAAAAGTTTTGAAACACGTGGAGAAAATTATTAACTATATACTCATAGACATTATACGCAATAAAAACGGTTCATTGAACTATCCGCAGACGTTCTCCACATTACAACATCACAATATTTGAAAGACGTACCTACTCAACGCGTATAATACCGCGCACGACGCCGAACCGGCAAAAGTCGAAAACACCATGACAAATTGCAAATATACGAAGAGTCAATGTTAATGTAATACACCTATGTGTGCTGTTGCAGCAATAGTGTTCTGCTGCAGTAGCACTATACCCACACACTCCGGATAATATAGATAAAATAAAAAACTAGTTACAGCGTATCATCAGCAGTGAGCAGTCGAACATGAACTGTATAATAATATAATATTTGTGTATAGCGCGCGTAATTATATACAAATATACTCTCACGGTGCACCCGTGTACCGTTGAAAACGTATGTATCTATAACAGTTCAAAGATCGCCATATTATAAAGTAACCATATTTTATATACCTAGTGTATATACCAATATATATATATACATATAACATATTATATACAAAAATGTTTCGGACTCAAAACTTGCTCGCCGTACATTTTGCATTTAAACGAACATTAGAAACCGCAGTGACACCAATCTATAATATTAAAATTGGCCCGGATGGCTAAGTCCTGTCGCTTGCATAGAAAACATAAATAATACTATGGGCAGAGTAACTACACAATATATACATAGTATATACTCCACTGCAGATCAGATTTTATTCATAATAATTATTGCTTGATACGCGGATACGTGAAACCGGTGGTTCGTCTCTAAAACAATGTCAGCACGAATCTTATCCCATACAAGAATAAACGGCATGGCGGTAGGTACTTCTTTCTTCTTCTGGTAAAAAATATGTTATCAGGTATTTATTGATTATTAGTAAAAGCTCCGACTACTCTGCCTAAGAAAAAAGGTGCCCTTAAAAAAGTCAACGGTAAAAAAGCATAAAAAGTCCATGGTAAAAAAGTATGGTTCATAAAATTAGGTAAAAGTGCAAATACGATGTGATGCACAATAAATTAAAGTTCCAATTAGTATTAATATAAAATATAAGTGTCAACTAAATGATTTACATGATGAACTAATAGTCTTTAATCGGTAGAAATTATTATTATATATTATGTGTATTGTTTTTGTATGAATAATTAACTAAATTAATTTTATATAACATGACCCGGTAGTTAAAATTAGAGCATATTTTTTTAAAAATAATTTATATGATGCAGTAACTTAGACTGATAGAAATTATTATTATACATGTATCTACCTCCTATATTGTTTTTATATACATAATTTATTTAATTTTTTTTTATGTAACATAACCTGAAATAAATTATTAAATATATATATATATATATATACCGGACTTTTTCACCCCGGACTTTTTTACTGCTGATTTTTTATGTCTTAAACTTTTTAACCACCGATTTTTTCTCGTACTTTTTGGTAGTCTACCATGCTGTTTATTTAGATAAACAATCTTTATATTATGCCTTCAAACCGCTCCTAAATTTTTCAATTGCGTAAACGCACTTTTAACGTAACAATACAGTGTACGGACGTTTCAAAATATTCATGCACCTATAATATGTGGCTATGACATGTGCCAAGTACCTACCATTTCCTGTGTTGCAAATATTCTACTATATTCACTTGCGTGTGATCGAAACCACGTGTTTGTCACGTAATGATGGTGATATAACTATGACTCACATAGTACAAAATCACACGAGAAAACAACATCCGAAATCCTATTAGTTTACCTATTTTAATTGTTATTAACATTCACGATACAAACAAATTTGTAAAACGTCACTTTTAACCTTGTCTCTAAATTTATACTCCATAGTTCAATCGTCGGATATGCTAATGTAAACATATTCATGGTCATTGGTTCAAGTCCGGTCATTTATTTACGGTATTTACAGACGAATTAATTGTAGTACCTATTTAATGGATTAAACACTGCGGTGTTACGCACGTGTATGTTTTCATATTATAGATTTATTTATGGTATTTTGGTAATTTATAGGTAGGAGGATCTACGGCGATCTACCTACATCGTATTATTAGGTATGTCGTGAGGTATCACAACTAATTTATACTACCTACTCGTATATAGAACATAGTTAATCGAATATCCCGAGGCCCATGTGACCACGTGTCGAGGGGCCTTGTTGTAATTTTATAGTAAGTACTTCGTTCATCTTTGCTTTTACCTAGTTGCAATTATAATGCAGTAATAATAATAATAATAATAATAATAATAATAGAGAATCCTTTAACATACATTTAAAATATATGCAAATTTATTTATCGAAAACATTGTAGCGAAGACGTCCTAAGGGCCGTATATTATGCGAATTCGATAATTTGTTATTGCACCTCATGGATAATAATATTATTATGTACCATATATATAATATATATATATTGGATATATTATACATGTATCTACTCACTACTTTTAGTTAAAAAAATATTAAGTACTCATTTAGGTTGAAAATCATTATTGCGACTCTCCGAAAAAAAAAGATAATAAGTACCTAGGTATTTAATAAATTATTTGTCACACAAAACATATCAATAATTATTTAAATCTGAAAAAATGTAAAAAGAATTTATGAAGAATTTTATTGACGTTTTTGGAACGTTCCTATTTAGTTTAGACAAAAATAGAAAACGTTTTTGTAAATATAATATTTTTAACAGAAAAGGAAACTTTATTATTTTAATACCTAGCCGTTGTTGAAAAAACAATAATAATTATTGAGATTTTGAATTTAAACGATGGGTAGCTGCAGCATATAGTTCTAAATGTAGTTTTTTAAATTGTTTGAATTATGTGATATTATTTGTAATGAACTTCACCTGAAAATTAAATTAAAGATTTAATTTGAGGTGCACATCAGCACAACTAGAATATGACCTAAAAAAACACTTAGGTACCCATCACTTGTATTTGATATCTGTGAACGGATCATCAGTTTTTTTTGGGGGGATGATTAAAATAAGCGATTGTAAATACAGCTTGACATAACAACTTCTACAAATATCAACTGTGAACTGTGCCCAGATAGCTCTGCAGTAAACTCTGCTTATGTATACGTTTGTCACCGGTTTTTGGAAGTTAAGTGTGCTAGGTCTAAATTAATTTTAATTGTTAAGAATAAATTAACACTAGTATATATCCAGAGGAAACTACAATAAGGGACAAACAATTCTCACTATGTGTCAAAAATGTTTTGTTTATTAAATTGTTATTCTATTAAGTGATATATAAAAACTCGTTATTTTTAGATCGGTATTTAAGATTTGTTTTTAAGTTTTGAAAAACGTAGTCATCTAATCATAATTTATTGTATTAATTTTATTAAATAGGTTAGGTTATTGTCTACAAGTAAACAATGTAACCATGTTTATACTACATGATAATATATTTTAGTATACCTAAATAAATAGTATTTAATATTATTTCGATTTTAGAATCTGAGTAGAGCGTTGTATTGATATTACAATGTTATGTGTTTTTTTTAACATAAATATGTTTTGAACTGGATACAACTTTTATTTTTTCTGCGAGGCCGATTTTCGTAACACTTTCGTTACCATGGTTACTTATTAACATTTTAATTATTTATTATTTGCATTAAAGTAGATGTATTCGACATTATAAAAACATATTTATGATTCATAGATTTTCCTTGTGGAGGAATGTATACGCATGCTACGTTTACTTATTTAACCTACAGCATACAACTATTTTAGATTCTGAGTGGTGCAAAATTACGATGTTGTGTTTTTTTTTTTTAAGTCTTTCGTTTTTATTTATTAGCATATTTTCTGGTAGGAAAGTGAATCTAGTTAGTTCTTTAGGTCAAAAGTAAAAAAATTCTTAATAGTTTTCAAAAGCATCGGAAAAAAAAATTAAAGACAAACGGGAATTTCCACGCATTTTTGACTTAGTCGATTTTGCTTTTTGGTGTAGATAACACAAAAAATGATAACCGTAGATAGATACATGCAATTTTCACCTTTTATTGAGATTATCATTTTCTATAATACAGCTGCATACTAGTTGCGTCCGAAAGATAACTACTAAAAAAAGTCTAATCAAGTATTGGTCGAGATTTTTTTGCGTTGTATCCGAGTTGCGGCCCAATTAATATTTTCCATATCTATCATACGTTTGTACCTTTATAATAGTAATACTTTTGTGCTCATCGATGTTCAGAAAAATACACAAAAAGAAACCTATATAATACACTAAAACACACACAAATAATCGCAGAACAAATATAATAGAAAAAGAAACATATATTAGAAATATAATATCAATTAACAATGTCTAATACGATGGACAAAAAAAATATTACATACTTTTTTACCAGTGCTATAATATTAATCTTAAAAAAATACGACGATAAACCTGCCTGTAGTACTGATGCCATAGTCAGTCCAAAGTCTGTACAAAAATGAGAAGGAAAATTAAGTGTACCTATAATATTTTGGCAACCTACTGCTTTTATTAATAGAAAAATTAATTACTTTAATAGCAATAATATTATACAATTTACTCAGTAATGTAGGCTGACAGACCGCCTTCGCGCAAAATCGTTTTTCGTGTATAATGATTTTATATCATTGAATTCAAATTTAACACATCCATTACAGTGACCCACTCGACACCTACTATGCAGCAGAAAGATACTCACTTGCCGAGCTTTTTTTTAAGAGTGATCTCCAACAACTTTCTACTTTATGTACAGAGAAAAAAAACATTTTTACCGTATAATTTGTCATATTTTATTCAATATTCATCGTACAGACGTTAGTTGAAGGTACAATATAGTATATACTATATAGAGGAGACGCTATAGAATAGGACTTATCACTAAATCAAAATGTGTAAGCCTTGTTTCTTATTATTATATTCTTATTTATACAATTCTAGATTGGTTTTTTTCACTTTATTTTTAATACTTAGGTAATAATTTTCTATTAAATGGTCATTTGCAGTCATCCCTTATGGAACACAATAATTATCCAAAGTCGAGGAATTAACGCTCTTGACAATTTATAGCTGCACCGCTATGCATCTAGCATTTCCACCATATGTGGTAGATAAGCTCAGAATCTAAAATGTTAAAATATGCAGTTAAATTCATAATTTAAAAAAGTGTTAAAAATAAAAGTTGTTGTTTTTCGCAATAAATTCACATTGTTTTTCATTAGCGATTATAAATGGTCAATAGATATACTAAGTTTTAAGTTTTAATTTCAAACTTATTCTATACTTCTAATAATTTCTAAAGTCGATGATAGCGAGTTCGCACAAATTGTCTGTGTATTTGACGTTATTTTTTATTTACGAAACAATTATTTTCAATCGAAAGTAAAACGAATTCTTTTCAAGGTCAAATATTATATATTATTTTTGTGATACTTTTAACATATTCAGAATAATACATTATGAGATAATAATATCAGACGCATATACAGTTCATGGACGATATATTCAGTCGAGACGTAGAACGGAATCCCATTCAGACCTTGGGCACGTTAATTACGTCGCGTACTTTTGATCATCCGACATTATGTATACCAACGAGTTTTTTATATATATATATATATAAAAATATAAAATTGTAGCCAATTTTTCAATACGCAGTTTAATAATATATTTGTAAATACACAAATCATTTTTCTGTGATAGACGTTTTCATTATTTTTTTTTATTTTTTTTATGCATGTTTATATTTTTGAATAAAATATATTATGTATATTATGAATTGCCCTCGTTCGGGCCTCAAACAGGTACCTAACGAAAATATTTTTAAAAATACTTACGTATTAAACCGCTGACGTAAGGTCTTTGGCGGTATTCCATTATAATATATTAAACGCGGGATATCGACATAAAAGTATCCTATAAATATGTATTTTATGAATATTATGTTATGTAAGTGTTTGATAAATATAACTTAGGTTATCAAATGTTAACCCATTTTTTTGGATATAAATAAATACAGAAATTGCATATAAATAAACAACTTAGTTTAATAGCAGGTATACAATATCCACACATATATACATTATACATAACAACATGGTAAACGATAGATATTAAGCATGAATATATCTATCTAACTATACGTTCTCGATTTGAACACGAACACTTACAAAACAAACAACATTTACATCTTTATGTCTAAAATCCGCAGAGGAACATGAATTTTTTTTTAAAAATTTGTTCAATGTCCAAGAAATTATGTGCATATCTAAAAATTACGCTTTAAAACTGCTGATTGCTGGGCATTTATTGAACGTTTCACGCGAATTATATAATTAGTGAAATTAAAAATATTCACTATGTTTAGAGAAAATTAACAATTTGGTACGAAAACACAGTAATTGAAGATATTTATGCATGTAAAGGTGCATGTTTTTCCCAAAAAATAAAAATAACTAACTTAAAAATGTCCAGTATGCCAGTATGTAGGTATAATATATTGTATATGGTATATGGTACATCACAGACATATATAAGTGTCTACATAATGAAAATTGTATTCCGGAATCTAGCAGAAATCACCTATAAGATTCGTATCGTTTTAACAAATTATAACAAACTTGCTCGTGAGCCAAAATTACTACTTAAAAAAACACAGAAATACACAACCACGTTACTATAAAATTATTCACATGATATTAAATTGTCTGTGTAAAGTATATTTATTATTAAATAATTAAATTTAAATATTATTTAAAACATTTTTTATGAGAATATTATATTATAATATTTTTTTTATTGCGGAATGATGTGATTTTACATTATACCTACTTCAATAATTACAGTGTACATAATATATATATATAGTTATAGACTTTATATATTGATATATTGATATATTATACTATATCCTATAAATATTAACAGTCATAATGTTCTTAATAAATTAGTTATTTCCTTAAACTATATAGGTATGTGTGTATCATAGATTACTTAAAAAATTGAACTGAGAATTGATATTTAAATAATTGTTGAATTGAAGGAAATCTACTGTGAAAATTGAAAAAATAATACTCGGTGAGCACATGAGTTCCTGGTTTCCATATACTTGATTTATAAGTATAAATTAATAACCACAAAAATTACAATATTTCTTATCAAACCTGTCATAATTAATATAAAATGTATTTAACATAGTTGTATTAAAACTGCAAAATACATTAACGTGGTTAAATTATTATGCAACATATTAATATAATTAATTTATAGGTATTTGGAAAACAAAAAATGCCTAAATTACCGTCTTAGGACGGTATTGCACAGATAGGTGCAATCTCAAAACGAATGCGGATATTAACTTGCTAATACGACTAATGTATTTTTATGTAATACTAATACAATGCCATTTTGTATGAACAAATTTAATGTTTACTTTTCTGACACGGAAACTTGAAAATGTAATACTAGATCCCACATAGGTTGTTCTTATGCTGATTTAAAAATCTTAAAAATACATACGCACAATTTTTTTTTAAAGTTTTTATACTCTAACTAATATCATTATAAATTTATAATTTATAGTAAAATATCCTTAGAAATATATAATGACAGATAGTCTCCGGCCAGAATCGGTATTCATAGTATACAATGTTTTATCACTGAGTTTATATTTAATATATCATACACTCGACACCTTCTATACAGAAGAGCGACTTCCACGGATTTTTAAAAATATTTTCAGTGCCTCAGTTTATTTTTCATGACCAACCTGGGCTGAATGATATTTTGCTCCGATATTGATTCGACTAATATTAATAATTCAAACTAATATATACTTCATAATACTGTGACGGTTTGACGTCTCCTATACCACTTACCAAAACAAAAAGTGCTTAAGAACATCTAAAAAATAAAACACATCGCTTTCATATAAAACCGTGTATAAGATCATTAACCTATTCAGTCGCTCAAGAATTTTTCAGTGAAACCCAATGACGATACAAATCCATAAATGCATTGACCCCTGAACCTAAGGCCGATGACCGTCTGGCATCTACAAATTACAGAGATGGGAAATATGTAAATTAACGAAAGAAGAACAGGGTTTGAATAACGAACTCAAAAAAATAAAATATATATATATATACATCTATAGTCGGCCTTGGGTGCACGTTGACTTAACCAAGTCGTCTACAACTCTGATTCTTAAATCCAGGAGCATATTTCCCTTGAAAGATGGATGCCAACAACCTCTGAATGAAAGGGGTCCTCAACATGTATACAGCATGCATATACTATTATACTAATATATACTTAGGTAGTTATAGGTAGGTACATTGTGGTACATTGTGGTTTATTCTACAGAGATTCCTGCAGTTTAAGTAATAACTTTGATTTAGGGCTTTAAAAAGCTAAATCGGATATATTCCTTATATATTTATATGTCTATAACTAATCCTGTGTTATTATTGCAAAATGCAAATACATATTTTGAAAATAAATAAATATTCATAAGTTTAATATTTTAACAACTAAAAATCTTTGTATGAACATTTTTTAGTATAATTATAGGTAGTATCTAATTTATTATACTAGGCCGTCATTGTGCGATTTCTCCCCGCAAGATAAAATGATTACTCCTTAACCTAATTTAAACTTATTAGTTATTATACAACAATAAATTGTAAAGATTGTTTAACCAGAAAAAAAATAGAAAAATGAGAAAAAAAGTATATAATATATAGGTGCGTATAGCCTATTGTAACATTATGGTTAGAAATACAACACTTTCAATATTTGAACATTTTGAACTTATATTAACAATATTGGTCAATAGAGGATATGCAGAGTGAAGGTTCAGCATTTAAAACATTAGAAGTTACAAAAATATGTATTGTTAATAACTTGTTAAGATTTGTTGCAATATATATATAATATATATATTGATTTCTGACGATAATAATACAATATAATTATTTATCTATTTGAATAAGTTTTTTTTTAGGCTAGTGGTGCATGTTTGTTTATTTGCATATAGAATCGATTTCTTTTGTAAAAAAAAACTACAAACATTACAAAAAAATCATAAAATTAAATATTGAACTCCTGGTGAATTTCTTGATTTACTAAAAAAAAGATTATTTTTATTCAAGTAATTAAACTTAAATTGTATTCTGTATTTCGAATTGGACTATGGGTAACCGCTCTATTTATCAATTACTGTAGTTTTACTATTGGTTCTTTACTTCTCTCACGGAAAACATTTTTGAGCTTCGAGGTGATATTCAGAGGGAAATAATATTCAATTTTGTATCAAAAATTCAAAAGTTTCATGAAGAAACATTTATTAATTTGTTTAGAAATTTAACCAAAGACCATAATCGACAATATGTTCCAAAACAATCTTTACACTATAGTTAACTAATACTAGTTACCATTAAACACTATAGCAAATCTGCAAAACAACAAATCAATCACCGTCGCATAAATACTCCCAAAAGACTTAAAAGGAAGTATTGGCGAGCGGTTGACATTATACCAGGTTTCCGCATGACCCTATAGGCTATCTGGCTATACGACACTTAGCACTGCAAGAACCGAGCACTGTAGTTGTGAAAAGTATTTGAATGATATATCATTATATTCGATGTAGGTCACAAGGATTTATCATGTAAATTAAATGGCTATAGTACCTAGCTATATTATTATAATTTATATTGCATATAAATGTTCATGAACTTTTATAGACAAACAAGTAGGTACCTATAATCATTATAGTTTATTCAAACCTTCTTGGATACAGAGGCACATTGAAAATAACAGTGTTATAAAAGGGGCGACGGGACGGCACTTCTTGAAGGCTTACTGTGCTTCGAGGTGAGGAGAAGGTAAGCGACTCATAATTATTGATTAAGTTGTACATACAACTTTATACATCGTATGAGAATTTACTTATACGTGTATATTTTTTTATCGATATCTGCTCACGTGCGATGAAAAATACATTTGATTGGCTGTATATGGCCTATAGTTGGCAAAAAAATATTCCCGTGACATGCCTTTCGATAATTTTTTCGGTACATTGTATGTAAACAATATTTCTAGAACACACGTCGATAAAATGTTTGTTTGTACACTTATGCAAATTAATAGAGACCTCAACCCAAACATCCGCCTCTGATATGGGCGATTGACATTGAACTACGTATATAATAATATCTCAATCAAGTAAACATTCAACCGATGCTTATATAACATGTCATATTTGCAAGGTCGAACGTTTTAAAAATTGTTGTTTATATCTAACACTAATATATGTAACATTATAGGCTATAGGCAATACAGGGTACAACGGTGTTTTCATAACTTTAATACCTAGCTAAAAGTTTATTGATCTTTTTGGACCGTGTTCAAGTTCCTTTCCTATTTTTTTTTTTTTAACTCGACCTCTCTTCTTTGGATATATTTACAAATTACAAAGTACTAGAGAAAGGGGTCCTTGAACGAGACAAACTTACTCTCAATACATGTGTCAACATATTTTATAAACAAATATTAATTTATAGCATAATATTACCTACTATAATTATAATTATTTATTTACTTATAATAGTTATGATATTACTACATATTGCAGTATTTTAGATTCTGAGCGGAGCGATGAATATATTGATTTACAATGTTTGGTTTTTTTAAACTGTGTCTGTGTACACGATAGGTAATCGAAATAATCCTTCGATTTTCAACTTCAATATCTTTTCTGGCGGGAAAGTGAATTTAATTGGTATTTTTAAGACGTATAAATTGAAAATTCTAAAAAGTTTTAAAAAGCGTCAGAACAAACAAAAAAATGAAGGAAAATAAGGATTTTTACGCAAAACCAGTTTTTTGACAAGATTAATTTTGGTTTTTTTGTGAAACTATAAAAATATTGCTGTGGATACACGACTTTTTCATTGAATGTCTATATCAGTTTTTTCTATACACCATACAATTTTTAATTTTTACTCTTTTTAAGCTATTTATTGGCATAAGAAATTTTCGGTTTTTATTCCCCTATTTTAAATCATTGTCGATAAAAAATTTATCTTCGGGTCAAAAAGCTTGAAAATGTAATACAAGGGGCCTCATAAGTTCTTATAATAGCAGTTGAAAAATATTAAAAACACATAGGTGTGATTTTTTTATAAGCATTTACAGCATTTAAATTTATAAAATGTTCATGTTTTATAGCTAACAATTGAAAATTTAAAAGAAGGTTTTTCATAAGTAGTCTCAAATATCTAAAACATTAATTTAAAATTGGACAAAATTACATACCTATTTACGGAGAATAACGATTTTAGTTATTTTGTTGTAATTTAAAAATATTATTTGAGGTACTTGAATCTTTTAAAGTATGTTATTATATTTTAACACTCAATGACTTTTTAAAATGTTATTTTTTCAACAAATTGAAAACAAATGTAAAGTTTAATAATATAGTTAGGTAATTAATAATAATCCTACTAATGTCAATAATAATAAAATGAATTACTTAATAGCAATAATATCATCAAATATACTTATTAATATAGACTGACAGACGGTCTTCGGGCAGAATCGTTTTTCGTGTACAATGATTTTATATTTTTACATGTCATTTAATTATAGGGTGTTATCATTGGGTATCCTACCTAATCTTATGATTCATGTCAATTGACTTTTTTTGTCACTTATCAAACCTATTCATTGTACAAAGAATATGTATAGATTGTAGATTTTTCAATAAAAAAAAAACATGTTATTCAATTCAAATTTACACATTCATAAGTACAGTGACCCCGCACAACACCTAATGTGCAAAAGAGCAATGCCCACCGTTTTTTAAATTATAATTTAAAACTAAAATTAGCTCAATAGTTTGATCACCAAAATAAGTGTGAAAATCTTTTAATATAATTTGTATTATTATTATTATTATTTGGTATATTATTATTAATGATATATCATTAAGTAAATCATTCAACAGTGTGAATTTTATTTTATGATAAAATTATAGGTATATATAAATTAAAATTAAGTACCAATATTTAGATTTGCATATTAAATACCAATGCATACCATTAATAAACAAGAATAACAAAATTGAAGTAAAACTATAGAACACTAATAATTTGTAAATTTGTTTTCTTCATTAGCTCAATACAGAAAATCACGCACTTAACTTTCAAATCTGTAACTATCTGATGTAGTGATATAGAATCGTAAATGATAAAAAATTTATTGAAGTATTTATATAGAAAAAAAATTATATATATATATACAGTTAATTTAAAAGATTTGTTTCAATATTTGGCTCTCTCTTAGACATGTACTTATATTAATCAGTGGTATATAATTATTATTAGTACCAATTTATATAATATTTCCTTGGATCTAATATCTATTTCTCAGATGATAATTGTAATGTTAATTTATTATTTATACTTGTACTTTTGTAGTCAATAACATCTAGCTGATATTATAATCATAATAAGTTATTCCACGCAGATTTAAAATATTTTCCGTTTTATTATTTTTTTTTTATCACGAAACATGATTTATTTTTTGCCACATATTTTAGAAAAAAATTGCATTTTATTCTAGTAACGTCATTTAAAATACGGGATCTATCCCCTATGCTCTGGAAATTAAATGTTAGGGCCCAAATTACAAGATGCCAAGGGGTGTCTGGGATAACCCGGTACCCCCCCCCCCCTCGCGCAAGCCTACGTTATATTGTATCCAATTACGTTTGTCTTATTCATACCAGACAATAGTGTTACAATATGTTTAGGCGAGGTGGTTAGGTCGAACGTTTATGAATGCCAATTTTACCACACCGTTTATACATTTGTATTATACATTTATACATGCAAGATAAATCTAGAATCTAAATAATCGTATAATAAATAAATCTCGTGACTTTATGCATTCAATAGATATATATCTTAAAATTATCAAATGCCGACGTCATAGAGGACCTATATATTTTCGAATACCTACCTATAAGAAAGAAATTTGATCTACAATAATTTGCATGGACTTATTTTCTATACAAAATAAATAAAAACCTAACCTAACCCAAGCGTTATATTATAGATATTTCCTTATATACCTATTACGTAACGTTATTGCCGGCGATATACACAATATATGTTATGCATTTATATACACATACGATATATAAATTATAAATTGTGTTATACAATATAGTACCTAATCGTATTGTATAGTGGATATAATAAATATCCCAAAACGAACAACGGAAACGCTTGTAACGTAATAATAATGATAATAGACGCGATGAACCTTGACTCAGTGCCCTTACGGCAGGACGTATAATATGGTGAAAGGGGAAGGGGGGCGACAACGTAAAAAAAAACAGTTAAAAAACACACATTCAAGTCAAATATGTAGATCACACACACATGACACACGTCGTCATAGACCGATGACTGCAGCGTTATTATAATTTATAATATTATTATGTTATCGTGATACGGGGAGAGGGTTTTTTACGAGGCGGGGGGGAGGGGGCAGGGTACACTTTAAAAGTGTGTGTGTGTGTGTTCGTGTACGAGTGTGTGTGCGCGCGCGTGTGAGTCGTCGTGTCCTAGTGCACTAAAATACGTGTGCCGCCCGCGTGTTTGTATACGTCGTCGGTCGCGAGCGCGCGGCCACGGTTCAACGACCCCCGGAACACCCAGCGGCGTGTTCGAACTGGACCACTTTCACTGTTTCCGGACGTTGAACCGGCAGCCAGACGAACCACCGACTATATTATACATATTATTATATTATATTATACGAGAGCGAACACACACACGCACACACACACACGCACCAAAGACCAACGTGCCGCCGCTGACTCGTCTCCCAAGAAAACAGGCCCGCCGACCCGCTTCATCGGTGGGTCAAGGAACTCGGCGAGCGAGCGCGCTCACGTACTTATAATAACGATCATTTTTAATATTGTATTGTATACGCGCGTTAATACCGTATAAGCATACCTAATGTCCGTTGTTTTTCGTCATGTCGTACCTATGTGTACGTATTGAGAAATAAAATAACATATAACACAATTCAATATTTTTTATGTTATAATATGCTTCTTTTCGTCTGCTGGGTCCGTCGCACAGGGGCGTTAAAAAGAAAAAGTACACGAGCAAAAAACAAAAAAACAATCACTAGTATTATTGTATTAGGTCCGCAACAGATGACTTCCTGGTATTTTTGAGTACCGTTCTACGCGCGAGTTTAAAGTTAAACAATAAAACGTCGTGATGATGGTACAATTAGGTATTATTAAATTATCAGTGGCGTAACTAGGATCATTTTGCGGGGGTAATATGATGCATATTTCATATATTTGTCCGAAGGAGTAAAAAAAAAACAAACATTTATGATCATGATATATGTGTTATTTTTTATAATAATACACGTCAATAGCTATCATGCTTGTCATATCATATTATCAGAGTTCACAGGATAATCTCAAACAGAAGAATCAAGATATAAAATCTTTACCACAATGTGAATGGGCGTAATAGTGTTTGAGATTTGGGGAAGCTGAATAATTTTGACGTACTTAAAGATGTAGAAATGAAAATTTTTCATATATTCTAATGAGGTGTGAAATCTTCAGGTTTTTTATTGGAGGGGGGGGGCTTTGGGGCTATGCAACGGTTAGGGGAGGCTTAGCCATTGGCACCCGCCATTTGCGCCTTTAATGGTGTTTACCTATATAATAGAAAACACGCAATCTCAAGCTTACAGGACATGTCCCAAGTAACATACCAAAATTATTTATTTATTTCAGTTTTACGCCAAAAAGGCATATTATAGTACAGTAACGCAGAAAAAAAACAAAAATGTATAACTTCAATTTAGAAATTAACAGAAATACACATTTTAATATTGAAAAAAATAGGTTATGGGGGTTTTATAACCGCCACATCACTTCCCGTAATTATACGCCACTGATATTATATACCATACCTATAGGCATTGATTATAAATTCTAGTATTTATAATCAATGCTATAGGCTATAATCGAATATTTTTCGACGTGCAGTCGGGATCGACGTCGCGCACTTGAAAAAAACACGTACTAATTAATATTTTTGGCTGGTGTATATAAAATATATATTGTAATTGCCAAATTTTTTTTTAAATTCATTCGTTCAGCGTTTTTCACGCTTTTTCTACCAGTAAGTCAAACTGATGGGACGGGAGGGGACCGAAGTAACGATGAAAAACTGCACTCTATAGGGTAAATTTGAAATCGGTTGTGACGCATTACACGCGTTCTTAAATTCATACACTTCAATTGCATTTTTGTTTATTGCACAGAAGAAGTTGAAGTTGACCACCTATTTATTATATTTATTTATATATATACCATAACCATATATTATAATATAATATTATATAGACTACCGATTAATCAAATTATTATTCATAAGACAATACGTTCAAAAGACAATCGAGTACGAACATTCGACGTAATAATATATCCATCGGACGCGAGCGAATGGAATCTGTGGACTTAAAACTATATAAGACAATGATACATATTTTATTAAGTCTACAATGGTATTGTAAACCACGTGGCGGTGCGATTATAGTAACAACCGTTCAGTCAAACGGACGCATATCACGTGTAATATATTATTACTTATATTATACCTACGTAGTATTATAAATGTTTAATATATTTTATAAATATATAATATATGAAAACCCTCTAATTCAAAGCGACAAATGAGTCTAATCTGACATGAAATCAAGTATATCAACAGCCAACAGGTGTATAAATTAAATTCAAATTTTATTTTTAGTGTCCTTAGTAGTATAAAATAATAATATGGTATAAATTTAATATTAACGAATCACAACCAAGCTGATCGCACTCGAAAAACGCTTTCGAGTGGATTTCGATTTGTTAAGGTTAGGTATTTAGTGCTCAAAAAAAACAAATTGTAATCAAGATATTCTTATAACAAATTAGAACGTATTCGTAGAAAAATAAACCTTGAGTCATAAAATACAAAATGTTCGTAAAAACAGTTTATTTGGACATAATTTTGGACTTTGGTCCGTAACGGATCGCAGTCTATACACCTAAATTGAATACAATCTAATAGTGCTTTGTAATCTTTTAAAATATTGATCGATGCCAATACAACATAATATTAAATTGTATGGTATAAAACAGTGCTATATATATTATAACCGAGGAAAGATTAAAGAACTTGAAGATTTCCCATCCTTAAATCCAGTTCACCAACTGCTACAACTACTTACTCTAAGGGCCAGAGCCCAGAGGTGATGAATACCAACATGGCTACATATTGATATTACCTATATATTATATTATATAAGATCTGAAATTAGGCAGCCGCAGTAAGTAGGTATATTAAATATTTAAAAGATAGTAGCGGTGTATATTGCGTACAAGGTGTATTTAACAGTCATTATCTCAAAAAGTATTAAGGTTTTTAAAATTATTTTGAGGGGGAACCTCTTTACCAGTCCACTACGATATATATATATAATAATATACTTTAAGCCTAAAAAATATTTTGTTTTGAAATTTGAAATAAAAATTGTATGCTTTATCAAAAATGAAAAAATATAGCAATATACATTTTTTCTCCAAAATATTGTTTTGTAATAACATTGAATTATGTAAAAAAATGTTTTCAAACACGTTTTTACTTTTCAAGATAATGATTGTTTACTATTAAAAGAATCACCCAATAGGGCTTGTAATTATTTTTGTTTAGACTTATTGAACAGCTTTATTATTTTTTAGATTCGGTAAATCACGAGTAACACCAATGCGTCAATATGCCACGGTACAGTACATTTATAGTAACTAGTAAGCAACTTTAAATCGTATTTGTTTTAATAGAAAACTATGGTAACTTTTATTTGGCTGGCTGACTGGCTGAGGGTAGGCATGTCACTTTATGCGGTCTTTACTCTTTAGCGTTGACATATTGAACGAGTTGATGAAAGCTATTTTCGTGCTACTGTTGAGGAATATTAATTTAGTACATAAGTAGTCCATAAATTATACGTTGTGCACAAACTTCAGTTTTGGGTGTAACATATACCGCCATATAATATGAAATCTGCCAACTAGCCGATTTTCTATTATTTTCTAACCTATGAGCTGTCCCAGAACCACTAATGATGATTTAATTTAGGTCTTACCATCACAACCACATACCAATAAAATTGTATCTCTTTTACAAAGTATATAATCGCGATTGGGTTTATAAGTAATTAAAATAAATAACAGTACTGAGCACAAACATTGAGTTCAACAGTACGAGTTTATAGTATAATATAGTCTAGTAGTCTGCTGCGATACCTACCTAACTTAAATTAATTCATGGACCTACAAGATTAATGTATATATAATAAGAAAGTATATGATATAGATACCTATATTGACTTGATGTAGAAGTTTTCACGGATTTACTGTTATATTACAGTTGATTATTATTATTAATATTATTTTACATAATATACCGGATGGTTGTCTTAACAGTGAACATCACCCATTATCGCAAAACATTTTTATTGAGAAATATTAAATATATGTTTTTTTATTGTCTTACGTATTATTATCTATACTTAGTACTCATAACAACTTTGTCGACGATTTTCGGTATGTGGTTGTTCTTGACGATTTGTCAAATTCTTTGGGAATATTGAAAAGTAGTTTCTTCAAAAAGTACCATTATAATTTACCTAATCAAAATTCGATTTTTGATCTATAGGTACGAGAAGTTGTTTATATGAAACTTTTTGAGTAGGTATACCTAACCAAAAAAAAATGTATATAAAAAAAATACAATTTATCAATAATGACCCAACGGCCCTGATGCAGATATGGAAAATATTTGAGATGATTAAGTTTTACGGAGTTAAAATTTACAGAGGTCCGCACCGCAGCAATGCGATAATTGACGGCCGCGACCTAAACATAGTTTACAACATCATACATGTACCATACGTCCATATACTACTTTAATATCCTCAATTCACACTCCTATATATGGTGAGTACCGACTAACTTGTACGGCACGTGTAGTTTTCTATAAATAAGTAGAGAACATTTAAGTACCTAATAACTATTAAAGGTATCTATAGTAATCAACAGTTGTTGCGTTTCACGGGTACATTGAAAAATCGTGAAACAATTCTATAATTGTTTAAGCCAAATTGTTTGTTTTGTACACGACAAAAGACAAATTCCCTATTATTAAAAATAAAGTTAAAATTAACGAAAGGGTGCGGGGAAGGTGCTTTCGAAAACCCTCTAGCTCCGTGTAATGTATACCTATATTATTATGATATGTATATCTTATATACATAGCTATTTCCTTAGTTTTATCAGGTAATCTATCTACAGGGGGGGGGGGGATAATGCAATGTTCATAGTTAATATGGCCAATATTGCCATATGCAATTATATAGTTGACACGAGAACACAATGGTGCATTGACAATATTTGACATGTTATAGGTATAATACCTACAAAAACCACAAAAATTGCCACAAAAACGTCCCTGTGCTCCAAAGACACCTCCGGAAGAAAGCTTTAATGATCATACAGACATACATTGCGTATAATTTAAACATAATATTACAACTACGGTTATTATTTTATCAATAAAAACTATCATTATTTTAAAACGTATTATCTAATGCTTTTTTTGAAATATTCTTTTTGGCAAATTTAATATAAAAATTTAGATATATGGGTGTAGATATAGCTGTACAAATGCAGTTCTGATATTAATAGTACTATACACTATTATTTTTAACCTAATCTGAATTTAGGAAAATTATGCATTTATATCAAAATATTAAAGCGCTGGTTTTTTTTTCATTCATAAGCATTTGAATTATATTATATAGGAGGAATTAAGTGGCATAAGTCGAATTTGCACTACTCTACTCATTTCAACTTTAAACGCTTTAATTAATGGGGAAAAAAAACAATAAGTTTTTTACATTTTATGTAAGTTATTATTTATTTATATACGTATAGACATCGGCACTTTTAAAAAAATATTCTATTATGGACTTCAAAATAATAATTGTATAGGTGACCATTTAAAATTAAAATTGAATGTACAACAAACATACAAGGGTGAAACAAATAAAGACAATACAAAATTGTACGAAGTAAAGTATACATCATAATATGTTACAAAAATACATTTTCAAAAAATATTGTAGTAGATATCTTAACTTCCAAATTCATTTAGATACTATCCAAAAAATCGTTCAAACGGACGTGAGCACTGTTTGGTAATCTGCAATCATCCACAGAGCTGGGATTTTAATGACATAAAATATCGCAAAAAATGCGTTTTACAATGTACCTATTAAAATTTAAAAAGTTATATAAGCATGTTGTACAAGGATTTTTTTTCAGTTGTCAGTTTAAAATACTAATGCAACTATAAACTAAAGAACGGAGATGGAGATACATCTTTGTGGATTGTTTTGCAGGCATAACACTATTTTGATCTATGAGGAAACACGGTCGTGAGTGGTGACGATATCGTAGACATTAGACGCGTATTGGATTAAGAAAAACTTTTACCCCTCAGCTGCATGACGTGTGGCCCTCATGACGTAGGTACATTCATTTTCCTTGTTCAATTTTATAGGTACATAATATGCGCTCAAAGTATCAAAGACCATAATATAGTTAAAATATTCAGAGTTCACACTATCATATTTGTATTAATATTTTTATAAGACAATTTAAAACAACTTATAAACAAAACAATCAAGTAAATATTATACATACTGAATATTTGACTAAAAAATAATGTTTTTGTAATTCCATCGTAATTGACAAAATATACTATATTTTATACACACATATAACAATTTTCATGACGTGTATATTTTTCATTCTAACCATTTAAAAACTGGATTTTTTTGTCTTCCTTAGGAGGGATTTATCCTGACCCTCCTCCACTATACACATCAATTATTTTTTGGTTTTTCGCGGTATTTTCATCACAGATAATGGTATAACAACATATATTATCTTGTATATTATCATACATATATCTGAGATTTTCACCCATTAATGAAAAACGATAACAATGCGTCGTTTCCCATTCACCACAAGCGCTTGTGATTTTCGATCAATAGACAATAATTCATTAATTAAGCACCGATCAAGCAAAACGATACTATACGATAATAATAATATTGCTGTGAATTAAATGTAATAAAATAAGCTGCGACATCTAGGTTTAAACGTAAATATTGTGTTTGAAGAACAACAATACTATTGACTTAGGTATTGATACTGTTATACTTTTAATAAATGTCTACGACCTACCTATTATTTATATTAATTTGGTGTTCAACTGTATGTCTTTTATTTCCCTAAATCTGAGTTATCGAGTGACGAGTTAGGTACTGACTACTGTGGCCGTCGGGGGAGGATGAGACTAATCGAATTTGTGCGTATGGAAAGACGAATATAGTCATTTAACATAATAATAAATTAATAAATAATATTATAATCATTTTATTGAATACCAATTTCATCGTCCTATCCGTAAATAATAAAATATAATATTACGTGGGGATGGAATGATGGATCTAAATATCTACAAAAAAAAAAATAATGATTTCATAGACATATAAATATTTATATTTTTATGTCTATGAATGATTTCTATCTTCCGCGCTATCTAGCCACCGTTTGATTGGCAAACTCGCGTTTCTTTATCACAGCGACACAGCGTCTAGGCTTTTCACTGGACAGTGATAACGAAACTCCAATATACAATTAATACGATGTATTACAATATTACTTAAACATTAAAACATAATATTATTATACATTTATACAATAATAATATGTTTCATTATTCATTACTTATTTTATATTTTGATTATTTTCTACCTTCTACCTAACTATAAAGTATAATAATTAATAGTACGTTGTACGTGAGACATTATGACTTAACACGACAACAGTCTGCTCTCGGGGTACATTCACCTTTCACACCCTCTTGAGTATGTATTGTGCCATATACACGGCATACCTACCCACTATACAGAATTATAGATCTTTAGAAAATACTAACATTTTGGGTATCTACTGGTTTTAAACAACAATATTTCGATTTTCGTCAAAATTTCAAATAGTGAGCGTACAAATGTTGTGTCTTATTAGGTCATATTAAGTCTCCAATAGTGTATTAACTTAATGTCAAGTTACATAGCGATAGCATGTACCTATATCATATTAATTGGATAGAATAAATATTTGTAACGCTTGTCTACAACCCATTTATATTATAATTATTTCATAAAGAATATCCAACAAGTAAGTATATTCTTAATTTGATTTACCTACAACTTTTTGCTTTTCTTGACTGAATGTGCACCTTACGTTATTATTTTAAACAGACATTCAGACATGGATGATCAACTAGATATTATGTTGGAAGATACCAATTCACAATTTATTACCTTATCGTATGCTGATCATTCATTGGTCCCTCATCCTGAACAATTATCTGACGAGTGTGCGGATATGAGTAAGTATCCAAACTGTTGTATTGAGTGTTGATACTTAATAATGTACTAAAAATAATAACACACACTTGAGGTAAAATAAAAAAACAATAGAATAACATGTAACAACTATGTTATTGTTAAGCCACTTTTTATCTAATGAATTCTAAAGTAGTCTTACATTTTATACTACCAGTGTAACAAACATTGTCATATTTTTTATCAAGTAATTTGAGTTTTTAGTCTCACATTTATGTTACTTTGACTTGACTGTTAAGTATTTAAAGATTGTGTTTAATAATTTTTATTATTAACCAAGTCTATTATTTATCATGCAAAATTAATAATTGTTTATAATAAATTATTATCATAATACTAATAAGAGATGAATGTACCCAATAAAATAAATAAATTAAAACAAATGGACTGGATATGGACTCTGTATAAAAAATTGTTGATTGATCAACAGTCTTTTCGTGTTTATCATATTATTCATATTATATTGGCTTCCTTGAGACTTAAAGCTTTTGAGTTTTCAATATAAATATATAATACGTACAGTTATAAATATTATGTACTTTAATACTTAATTCTAAAAGTGTACCTTGCACATGTAGTTTGCTATTTATGAAATGTTATATACATTATTAATTATTTTTTAGTTTTAGACCCTGATGATTGTCAAAATATTAGTGCCATGTCTCCATTAAATGATTTGTTGTTGGCACAAACATTCTTAATGGAGACTAATGAAGAATCATTATTTGTAAACGACACAGATGTAAGAACTTTGATTTAAATTTTGTTTATTAATAATAATATGGGTTTTTTCATTTACAGTTAATTACATTCCAAAATATTGACTGTAACGGAGAAATAAATGATATCCAGACTATTTCAAATAATATTGAATCTGATAAATCTACGATTGAAAATATTAATTTTGCTTTAAATCCTGATGATCACTTTGAAGAAATTTATACAGATCGTAATTAGTTTATAGTAGCCTAATATATTTATTTTTTTGAAATGTAGTTTTATGTCGAATTATGAATTTACAGTTACTAAAACCAATTTGGATATAATGAAAACCACTAATGATAGTAATAACTTGACGGAACATTTACAAGTTAAGATCAACACTGATATAACTAGTGGGAACTACAGTTATTCAACTGCTATTAAAATTTTAGATGATGTCGCTAAGAGTCCTGTTGATACTAATGTAAGTTAGCTTTTGATTAATTAATTTAGTCATTATGAGTAATTTTTATATTTAATCTAGGGTCATTTTGTTTGTGATTTGTGTTTACATGAATTTTACAACTGGAAAAATTATAAGAAACATAAACTAGAACATTTAAATGATAAGCCATTCAATTGTTTGATATGTTTAAAATCATTTAATTATAATGTAAGTGATAAACATATTCCACAAATTGTTTGATATTATTTAATATATATATATATATATATTATATTATCTTTACAGAATAATTATCTACTTCACATCGCCTCTCATTCAACAAGTAATTTAAAATGCCCAAAATGTAAAAAAGAATTTAAACGCATAGCTAGCTTTAAGGCTCACTTGAAAATTCATAAAACTGAAGAATTGATTACATGCAATATTTGTGATAAAATATTTGACAATCAGGTATGTTATTATAGTTAATATATACTTGTTGATAGATATAATATTCATTGACTTCTGTTTATTTTAATGATGAATAGTTGTTTAGAAAGTTTAGTCCTAAGTGTATAGTAGTTACTATTTAATTATTCTGGAAATACATTACACAATGTAATAAATGTCGTTTTTTATTGATTTATTATCATGTATTTTTATAGTTTTAATATTATATACTTTCTTAATTATGATTAAAAAGAAATAATTATTTATTAATTATAATTTAAAATAATAAAATGTATTTATGTTGCTAAAATTGTGGTTTTTACAATATATATAGTAAGTAATAAGTAAAATAAAATTGTATGTATTTTACAACTTATTTCATATGTTTATAATGACATAAAATTAAATTTTAATTCTAGTATCGATTGGACATTCATAAAGAAAATTGTATGCAAGAAAATTTAATTAATCATTGTGAAGGGACATCTGTTAATAAAATGTGTACAAATTGTAATAAGTCTTTTTTGACTATATCAGAATATAAAATGCACATCAAAGAACATAGAAAAGTAAGTACAATTTTTTATTAATTATGATGTATAGTAATTTAATTTATTACAAAGAAAATAGATTGCAATTATACAAATAATTTTAGTCCGTTTTAGAAAGTTTGTATTTTTTAAAATACTTATTAATTAAATAAAATAACATTCAAATAAAGTTCATATGTATTGTGTTAGTTTGAGGCAATTTTTAATACTTAACTTGTAATATAAACTATGTTTGAATAATTCAATAATTATGTTTTTTAAATTAGGTATTTAAATATTGGTGATCAATTCACTGTGGTAAAATTGAATAACACATAATTTTTTTTAAATTTTAGTTTGATTCCGTGTTGAAAAAATATAATAAGGTTAATACAAAATTAAAAAAAATACATAAAACAAGTAATAAAATTAAAAAATTTAAATGTGATCATTGTGATTGGTCATTTAATAAGTCAAATCTTTTACGCCGGCATATGAGAACTCATACAGGAGAAAAACCATTTGAAGTTAGTTATTAGTAAACTTATTAAACTGAAATACTTGCTATACATAGGAGTGAAATAAATTTTTTTTTTATAGTGCTCGCAGTGTTCAGTATACTTTACTCAACAAAATTCATTAAATAGACATTTGTTAAAACATAAAGGAATACGACCATTCAGCTGTGAATTCTGTGAAATGGGTTTTTGTCAAAAAGGTTGCTAAACACTATTAATGTATTTCAAACACATTGTTTAGATTAGAAATAAAAATTAGCATTGGAATTATTACAGGTCATTTAGTTAGTCATTTGAAAAAATGTCATGCTGTTACAAAAGAAGCAACAAGAATTCATACATGCACTTTGTGTCCATGTGTTTATAACAGTATCAATGCTCTTGGTAGACATTTGAATATTTACCATGGATTAAAAACTAAAAACTTACATGAAAATAATCAAAATCATGTAACAAAGAGTGTAAAAACAGTTGATAATAAAACTACACATTTAATTAAAGGTAAAAAAAAAAAAGTTGTACTCAGTTTTATCACTAAAAAATATTTTTTTGGTGGTCTTGTAAATGTTTTTGAGTTTTTATTTTTGGAAATTTTACACAGACCCCAGACAGTTAAGCTTAATGAATTCATTGTTTGAATTATAATATTTAAGGAAATCATGACTATTTTTGTGCAAAATAATATTGTATTTTATGTATTGGAAAAATAACTATCACAAATTATTGTTTAATAGATATGAAAATAAAGATGTATCTTATATTACAAATATTTGAAATAAACACTGCTTAAAAATTCTACGGAATACAGTATTCTCATACTGCGTTTTTCAATGAAAGTGATTGAAAACTTTTTAAAACGTTGAATTAATATTATATTTTAGTTATTTTTTTATGAGGATTTTTTTTGATTACTATTTGAAATATACCTAGAATTCTTAAATTAGAAGATAATCTGTAATTCACAATAATTGTATCAGAAAAAATGAGGTATATAGATAGGGATGATTAGGTTTTATTCATACAAATTAATATAACAAATCTAACTAACAGTATTTGTATCATGTTTGCCTTCCTAACATTTAAAAAAACTATTTATATGATATTTATTTTTAGATTCATCTAAGTTAGAACAATGGCTTGAAGAAGTAACTCATGAATTGGAAAGTGGTGATAATAATACAGAGTTAAAGTAATTGAATGAAATATTAAATAATAAATAGTTTAATTTATGAATGATATTATATTTATTATTACTTATTTTATAGGGATTGTAACGATTCAATTACTACTCAATGTGAATTTGGATTAAATTTGACTGAAAGTGACCACTATGATCATATTTTAAGCCCGATTTCTAATATAACTGGTGATCACATTGAAATTGAAAACTTGACATATTCTCTTGAAGAAGGTATTATAATTTTATTTCATGCATGTATAAAATATAATCTTTGAAGTGTAAAATAATATTAGCAATAAATATGGTGATTTGTTAAGTTAATTTAAGAAACAATACAAACAACCAATCGATTTAAAATTTGACAGTAAGAGCACTGATGCAAATCCCTGGGTGTATGAAGAGGGGGGTACTTCCCCCTACAAAAAAAATAATTTGTTAATACGTTTGTATGTATATGGTAGACCCTAGCAGCTGGTAAAGGTTATATAATTTCTTTGTATGATTAACTCATAATGTTAAATTGTGGTGGGAGGGTGTCAGCTGAAAAATGTTTAGGTTTGTTACCCCCTGTAAAAATAAAATGATTTGCTCCACAGATAGAGGATTTCATTACTTCACATATAAACATACTATCTCTGTTGTACTAACCCATAATTTGACAAACTGTACGCACAGAAGAATCCATATTATAGAGTTATTTTTAATATTAGAATAAACTGATCTACTATAAAATTTAAAGGTAAAAATATTATCATTTTAAAATTGTTAATTTTTTGAAAATTTAAGATACTCATAGCTTGTTTCAACTTGAAAATATCAAAATAAAAGTGAGATGCCACCGATAATATTTTTACTTTTAAATTTGATTATGTTCAATTCATTCTAATATTATAAACAACAGAGTAAAATAAACTCTGAATTTAAAATGTA
Organism: Neotoxoptera formosana; assembly: GCA_022818045.1. NCBI lineage: Eukaryota > Metazoa > Arthropoda > Insecta > Hemiptera > Aphididae > Neotoxoptera > Neotoxoptera formosana. The sequence goes on from CM040634.1 coordinate 13,831,493, forward strand.
CCATGTTATGCACAGTTATACAGTAGTAAGAAGGAATCTACACATGCGGGTACAATATACTTTTAAAATAAAGTACCTAACTTCTTAATAGCGTTTTACTTAATTTAACCTAATCTCTTAAGGTCTCTCTCATACCTGCATGTGTTGTCTCTATCAGGGGTCGCGATTACACGTGTAATGAACTACACGGGTACGCATGTTCTTACCTATGCCGGGGTTAAAGCCCGTGTAATAAAAATACATTATGATGTATCTTAATACCCATGTATCTTAATACCTGTGTATCTAAATACCCAGGAGCTTGAATACTCATATATTTAAATAAAATCATAATTCACTACTTTGCAGTTCTGACTTACGATTATAAATATTTTATGTTTAAAGAATAATATATGAATTCTCAATTAATATACAATGTAGGTACACAGGTAATGATAAATAAATACACGGGTATGCACGGTTATTAAATACACGGATATACACCGATACACGGGTATACACGGGTATTAAACACATGAGCTTTAATGTATTTTTGCCCGCGTACCCGTGTACCGTGAATTCTAATACCCGTTCTCAACCACTACCTCTAGTCTCTATCTAACACATAGGTAAAATAATGTCATAGCAATAAATCATATTACTTACAGGATACTTACTATAGTTTATTTATAGTTAATATTAGAGTAAAGTTTATATTCTCTATAAATATGATAAGTAAAATTTGCTCTAATATTAACTATTTTTCTCATCATAATCTAAACCATTTGTCTATAATTTCAAATTTAAATTATAACTTATAGTGATAAGAAGGATATTTTTGTATGTCCCATCATAAAGGTATTAATGGATTATTAATTTTATTTTATAGGTGATAACTATATTGATCTACAAAAGAAACAAGACCAAACATCAATCAAAAATGCTGTTGTTCAAAGCCAAGTATTTATTTTTAAAGATTTGTAACCTTATGTATATTATATAATTTGATAAGTCAGAAGTGGGCACTTTGAACGTTTTTAACTTTAGAGTATTATTTAATATTTAGTTATTTAAATAAACTATAATAATTGATAAAAGTTTCATATTTTATGATTGTTTGGTCTGTATTGACAATCTAATCAATTAAAGAAATTAATTAATTGAGATAGTCCTAATCAATAGTATACTAATATTCATTACTTAATTTGTTTGAAAGAATCTCACTGAATTTATTAAAACCATATAATATGGGTTTTCAGGGTTAATTGATAAGTGGTAACTACTATAATAATTTGTAAGAGTATGATGGAGTTGTAAAGTAATTAAGTGTTAAATTATGATTAATGTTCACATATTTTGACTATTCATTATGATTCTTGCTCTTTGCTGATAATGATAAATTATTTATATTTCATGTATTTTTTTTTAGTTAAAACAAACTCAGAATTATTTATATTTTCTAGAGACTGATAAAATACAAATGAACTAACCTATTAATATTTTCATTCTTAAATTAATTTATACCAGAAACTTCATTAAATTTTCCTTTGTTAGTACTAATTTTATTCATTTTCAATTTTTAATTATAATTAAAAATGTTTTTTTTCATGTCTGTATTTGTGATAAAGATAACTATTTAAAAATGAATTATTCACCACTTATTTCATTAATTTTCATTGAGTTTAAATAAATCATCTGAATTAAAATGTTTTTTTTAAATCTTAAAATCAATGACTAAAATATGTTGTATTTAGAAATAAATTAGATTAGTAACATGCTAAATAAAACACTTATTGCATGAAAAATTAATTTATATAATTGTTCAACTAAATTTAATGGAACAATCATGGGCCACTAATAATTAATGTTTAAGGGACCACTGTCCACTATTGATTCATTTAATGTTTAGTGATAGTTAATGCAACCCAGCGTAATTCTAATATTATCTGTTAAATGGATACTATATAGTGTACTGTATCTATTTAGTAATATAATATATCATTCATAACTCTGTGGTTAATATTTGTTATTACCTTATCTGAGATAAGGTTTAAATGCTAAAGATAAATACAAATACATACATTTTTTTAAATAAATAATGTCGCGTGATGAATTACTGATATGAATTGTAATAACTAACGTATAAAGTCATAATTTGGAAAATAGGTTCTAGTTTCTATTAGCTATATTAATATTATGAATTTATTATATTTCAGGAAAAGGAACTAGTAATGGCTGTTACTGAAAATGAATCAATATCATTAAATGTTGTAAAAGAAACCAGTGAAATGGTAGTATATTAATTAGATGTCTTAAGATATAAATTTAAGTGGCTAAGCATTGGTTAATTTAGATACTATTAATTATTAAATGGGTAATGCCAACAGACAAATCACTGATATTACATACTGTCATAATTTGGGAGATAGTTCTAGTTTATATTGGGCTTGGCTAATAAGCTTCCAATAAAAGTCTTGATAATAGAAAAATGAAGTATTTTATAGAAATGTTGAGTTCCTCTCTGTTTTTGAACTCTGATATGAATTTCTCCTACTCTGTAACAAGTATAGATTATATTTTAACTTTACTTGCTGGAATATATACTTACTTGGTATTAATATTTTTTTTGTAGATTTTTTTTGTTAGTTCATTAATATTATGTATTATTTATGTTACAGAGAATAGAACCTGTAACAACTGCTATTGAAAATGACTCAATATCATTGAATGTAGTACAAGAAACCATTAAAGAGGTATTATATTTATTAGATATGTAAGGTATAAATTTAAGTTGCTATAAACACTGGCTTATCAATATAATATTATGTGAATAATGACGACAGAGAATAACTGATGTAATCTTTAATATATTATAATGTTATAATTTGATGAGTGTGTAATAGTTTTTATTGGCTAAGTAGCCCACAATAACTCTAGATTAGAAAATTAGGGAAAATTAAAAATATTGTAAGAATGTTGAGTCCTTCTCACAGTAGGTAGTTGAATTCAAATTTCTTCAATGATTTTCTCCTACTCTGTAATAACTATAAAAAGTAACTTTTGTAGTGTATCAAACAGAAATTATAAACTGACACCTTACCTGCTGGAATATGTATTTATTTGATAATAATATAACTTATAGATTTTATTTTATTTTTGTAATATTATGTATATTTTATATTACAGAGAATAAAACCTGTAACAACTACTACTGAAAATGAATCAACATCAAGTGTTGTAAAAGAAACCACTAAAAAGGTAGTATATTTATTAAATCTATGAATTTTTCTTGTATACTTATTTCATGTCTTGTTAAATAGGTTACTTCAAAAAAGAAAAAATGTGTGGATAAAATGTCTAAATTGGATTCAAAAAAAATGTAAGTTTTTAAGTACTTAAAAATATTACTAATGTTTCATTTAAAAATATACTTACATTTTAGACCAAAAAAGAAAAATGTGTGTTCATTCAATTCGAAAAAGAGGAATAGTATCAGTAATGAAGTTAAGAGAAACATAAACAATACAAGCAGTAAAGTTGAGCCAAAAGTTTCATATGTACCAAATATAGCTACTACTTCAGAAGTCAAAACCATTAGTATTGTAAGTTATAAACCCAAACCAATTTTAAGTACTATTTTAAAATTTTCTTTTTAAATATAAAGACTCAAAAACCATTGCCAAAAGCATGTCAGTTCTGTGAGAAAATATTTAAAAAGAATGCAGATCTCGAAAGACACGAAAGAACACACACGGGTGACAAACCATATAAATGCGATCAACAGGATTGTAATAAAGCATTTACCACTAAGAGTTCACTTGAATATCATAAAATCACTCATTCAGGTCAGATGAAACGAGTCGAGTGCCCTCAATGTAATGGATTATTTGCTACAACGACAACTTTGAAAGTTCATATGCGACAGCATACAGGTAATTTTTTTAAATTATCTACATAACAAATTTGTATGCTTGAACATTTTTAAAACAATGTTATATGACATTAAAAGTTTAATTACAATGAATTTATTTTAACATTTTAGGTGAAAAACCATTTAAATGTCCTGTATGCGGAGATGCATTTCGAACAACTGGACACTTACATACACATGTGATAGTCCATGGACGGAAAAAGAAACGAAAATAAATATAAATAATTTTTATCATAGTAAAGTTTTGTTTGTGATATATTTTAAAGTTTTTATACTATCAAACATTTACACATTGCTGATGGTCTTGAGAGTAGGCACATGGTAACTAGCACTCCAGTTTCCAATATGAGAATTAATTCTCTTAAATAGTTTTTTGTTAAACTATTTGTTTTTAATTTACTGTTAGTTGATTATTATAATCTCATCAGACATCCATAAACTAGAAATGACCAGGAACTATCCAGCCAGTCCTAGACTCGGCTCGGGCAGAAAAAAACACTCAACAGCTGTCAAAATGATTGCTCAATCAATAGAAAATTTTAATTACATTTGATAATTTTTGATAATTTTTGTTTAAATGATCTATACGCAAGTAATACAAATATTTATTGATCATAATATGATGAGGTACAAATTCGTACAGGCATATTATTCCTGGTTTATATAAATGTATATTATATAATATATTGATAATTTTATCTGATTTTATTGTATTTTGTAACTTTTTATATACTAAAGTCTAAAGTTCAAAAGGTAATAGGTTCCTACTATTAAGGTATCTTAATTTGTGCTACTAGACCAATATTTGTTAATTATCTCGAATTGAGACATTTATGTCTATGACGGTCTTAATATCTTAATTTGAGACCTTACAGATCACAAATTTATGTATACATAAAAGTAAACATACGCTTATTATTGTAAAAGTGTATCTATTGGATATAGTTGTATTATGTTGTATACTAATATAGTAATATCTAATAATTTGTACACTATATATTGCTGTAAAATCTATTTAATAGTATGTCTGTAACTGAAGATGTGATTTATGTAAATCAGTAAATGTACATAGTTTTCAGATTTTTTATTTACCATTTAAAACGTAGATTAGCCTCAACAAAAGCTATGTAAGCTATGTTAGGCATATAGTCAACAAACTGGTTAAGCGAAAATAAACCAAAAACTGCTATGATTGTTGTAGGAATGATGCTTAATGGCACAAATAATAGCCTTAAGTATATTAATTTGTCTAAACTCTTGAAAAAAATTGTTTCTTTAAAAATGTTAAATTAATTATAATATGTCTGTATTATACCTGCATACATAAGTGGTGATGGCTAATGGAACTATATTTAACGCCTTACAGATTTTTAATACAACATGTAGTACAAAAAGTTTAGGAAATAAACATATTATAAAATATAAAAAACAATAGCCATACATTTAAGTTTAGGTAAATAACAAAAATAGGTACCTATTAAGAAAGTGAGAAGGAGAAGTCAAAATTGGCTTGTAGCAGTAGCATAGTGTGATGCGGAGTGGTTGGCTATTCATATAATGAGAGTGAAATGTGGGATGTGGAAAGGTACAGAATGGCATAAGTTGCAAGGAGGACTTAAGAGTTAATTTTGGACAACAACACAGCCACACAGGTGAACTAATTTTACCATTCAGTATATTTTTAATAAAATTTAAATTTCCATCGTGTTTACGATCAGCTAAGGGAGCTAAACGCAGATGTGTTAACATCGGATTATAATCATGAGGGGGATATCAATTTTAAGACAGCTGGCAATCCTCGAAAACTTACGTTCAACTCTTTCAAGAAGTTGAAGCTGTACTATAGTGTCCCAGAGAACAGATCTATAATTCATTATTGGACGGACGAATGCACAATATAAAACCTTTATAGGTATACAGAATTTGAACTCGTGTGCTATTCGTTTGATAAAACCTACGGTTATGAGTTCCTTAGAGCAGGCGTTATAAATGTGCAGATTAGGACAAAGTGTAGGAGTGAGGATTAAACTGAGGTAACGGACTGAATTGCTGAATGGCCAAATAGGATTGTTATTGATGAGCGGGTTTTTGAGCCCGGGCAAGGTTATGGAATGACATTTAGAGGCATTTAACGATAAGCCTAAGTTAAGAATCAGCCCAGAATATTAGTCTGCTTAAGTCATCCTGAAGGAGGACACAATCATATGTTTAGTTGATACTAAAAAAATATTTTTATATTATCTGCAAACGCTAGAAGTTAGCACTATAATAAATAAAGAGAAGAGTAACGGCCAACGGGGATGAATGGGATCCTTGATGTACCTACACCAGATAGTAACACATTAGAAGGATGGGAAACCACATCGTAAATTCTTACCCATCGCTTTCTGTTTTCAATGAACGAGCCAAATGCCAAACCAAGACAGAAAAGGTTTACCTTTGACTGTTCGGGTAAGTATACTTAGCAAAATTTAGTGATTTACTCGATTAAAAGGCTTGGTGAAATCAGTATAAATCACGTCAACTCGGGAGTGAGCGTTAAAAGCATCAAATATTTAATTACAAAAAGTTACATTAAAAGTGGTTGTCGACCGTCCAGGGTGGTAACCACTTAGCTCATCAATCAAAAAAGAATTGATAGAAGGTAGATTACAACATAAGGCAAGATATTCAAATAATTTGGAAAAGTGAGACAAATGGACAATATGGACACAAGACCAAAATAATATACTTTAATATGATCGATCAGTGACATGCCCAGGATAATATTATATGATACCTACCTACTCATGAAGTCATTAAAAGTATTTGGTAGGGGTTCGAAAATACTAAATAGATCATATTATGCAGGTTAAGGGGTCAAATAAAACAGTATAATTTCGTGTGAAAAAAATGGTGATTGGTGGGTACCTATTAGTAAGGTTGGTACTTACCCGACACCCATTGTTTTTGATACGAAACAATTTGGAAGGTGTACAAATATAGTTAATACAATATGTTTATTAATATTTCCGATGTTTAAATACTAATTGCTACAAATATATAAAAATATAAACCATTTTCGAATATTATAAGTGCCGTTTTAAGGAGAAGGTGTGGTACTGTCTTGACCTGACCTCCCAACCAAATTCCCTCAAAACACCTCCACGGTCGTCATAATATATGGTGTGCAACCTCTGTTTACGGGCAGAGGTAGGTACCATTTAATAGCAGACACTTTTAAATTTCCTAGCATAAATACACGATGGAAAAACAACCTCCCAAGTCCTGCTAATAGCTAACACTTTTTAACTACCACCTTATGGCGTTCATTGCAGAGCTTACTCGACCATAATGATAAATAAAGTGAACGTTAATAATTAATATAGGTATACCTACATCTGGACTGCGTTGTTTTAAGATAAATCGTAAATTCGTTATAATTTAACTATAGATATACACAATATAATATTATAATAGAATATATTGGTATACGGGTAACCTGCCTAGGTACTATAATATACTCTATAAGTAACATGGGTAGGTATGGTTGTGAAAAAATAAAAAAAAGTTAATTGTTTGATTAAAGTTGTAAAGTAAGTGTACATACTACCTATAAAATAGGAAATAGGTTACAGTCACGCGACATATTATACTAATATAGGTAGGGGTGTAACATGTCGAATAATTATTTAATTTACACGATAAAATGTTGTTAACATGGCACTTAAAATCACTGCATGTAGGTAGGTTTAGTCATAGAAAACCTACCTATTACCATTGATTATAGAATAAACAATAATTCTATAATCAATGCTATTACCTACTAAATGTAACTCAACCGGATAACGCATATAAATTCATAGACGTAATTTAGGTTACATTTTTGGGAGTTTTGTAGATATTATTTTATGTCAATCAAAGCGATTAGTGGTAGGCATTGCGTATTTGCGTGTACTTAATATTGTTAACTATATTATTCTAGTAATTATGTATAATTTTATTATGAAAACGAAAAAAATTCTAGAAATGGAAGTATCCGATTGCATATAACGTAATAATATGATGAATACAAATTTGCTGATGCTATTAAAAATTTGTTAAGCACCCCGAAAAATCCCCCAAATGACGCCTATGCGATATAATATAATTTTTTTTTACAAAATTCACATCTAAATATTCGATATCTAGTTTCTGAACCGAATGTATTTTACAGTGTACCAATTAATATATAAATATAATAACTTAATTAATTTAAATAATTTAAATGCCTTGAGTCATACATATAGGTACCTACCATTTAAGAATAATATAACAATTATAATAATGATTCAACGTTATTGATTAACGTTATTATTCTCTACTTAACTAACAGATTTTTATTTTAATAACATTTTCTGTTTTTTAAAGAAACAAATCTCATAATTAAAATAGTATTAAAGGTATTTATTAGGTATATATATATTTTTTTATTAGCTTCTAGAATAAACTATTATGGAAAGCCAGAAAGGTATAGGTATATTTATATTTAATCAAAATAACACAAGCGTTTTACAGTTAAAAAAAAAACGCACTTGTTGATCGATAATACATTGCTGATAGCCCCGAAGTGCTTTTAGTGCAAAAACCCCAGTCTCTTGTTACGACTAAGAAAGAGAACAATTTTTTGGTCACGAAAAAAATAATATTTTATTTTCTCATGTCATATTTTAATTTTGTTGTACCAAAATGTATACATTTTTTTTCTATAAGATAAAACGAATAGCGTAATAGGTAACGACTAAGAAACAAAATAGCCTCTGTAATAACTAATTGGTAATAATATATTATAGTACCTAAGTATAGTTTTTTATTTATGGATTTTCAAATTCTCATTAGTCTGCAACATTACGTATTGTAAATACGTAATACTGCTAATACCTACTGCAGTGGTGTACAAATTATCTTTGCCATAAAGTGAAAAGACGGTCGTTAATGTTTTTCCTTGTCTGGCACTTTTTATAAATTATAGCTCAAAGCCTTTAATACTTTAAGTAAATCATCAAATTGGAGAAAATCTTCTTTCAATCAGATAATTATTATTATAACAATTAAGTAACAAAAGCTTTTTTTCTTAGTTTTTATAAAAATATATTTTTTTCAATTTATTTATCGTCTTGTGCATTACTTAAAACTGTACCTGTAAACTAAAAATTAGATAGTATATATTTATATATTATAATAATTTGTTATTTACAGGCTTAGATCATATACATAATCTAAGTTTATAGGTATTGTTTGAAAAGCAGAAAATGTGATCAAATTGATTGAAATAAAACGAAAAAAAATCAAATTTTCGACTTAGTATAACATTATAGACTATACTAATGTACGTATACCAATACTAATATTTTAAGAAATATGGTTACAAATATTGAAATATATTAAATTGACCGTAGACAAATATCCATAGGTACACATAATTCATAAACCATAATTTAAATATCAAATATAATTAATATACATCGGATATTTGAATACCCCTATAATTTTATTTTTTTTTTGTGATAAATTGATATGATGTAACTTTATATTTTTTACTTGGCTTAATATGTGATTTTAAAATAAACTGTAATAATAATATTTTAAATTGGTGACCAAAATAATGTATTGGCCGAAAACGGATATTCCAGAATTTTTTTAGTTGTTTGGAGAAGGAAATTCGCGTTGATAAAAAAAATGCATATTTTATTCAATAATGTATTAAGATTTACGAATAGGTATAGGTATATTATGTATAATAAAGCAGTGCAGATAGATAAAATGTACTAACGAAATAGGAGTAGTGAGGTGTATTCAGTACACTGAAATTATTGCTCGTAGCACAATATAGCTGTTAGAGTTGTGCAAGTTAAGTAAATATTTGAAGGCCTCTAAAAAATAATTTTGTCGAACGATATATATTTTTTTAAATAATAAACATTACATTTAATTGGATGGTGTGTTTATTCACGTTATTCTACGCTTCTCCTTCTTCGCCTTAAAAATAAAAATAAATATACATTTATTTCATTATTACGTTATTGTGTTTTTGGAATTTTGAATGAATATTTTTTAGTTATTGGTACGTGACTTTGTACAACAAATATGGACGGTAGAGAATTATGGTATCAGAAAATATAGCAGCGCGGTAGAGTTTTTTATCATTATTCTCGGCATTACAGCTTCCGAATAAAACTGCTTGTTGTACCGAATTTTGAATAAAATAAAATAACGTAAAGGGCGGTATAAGAACAGTTACTTATTTATTATTAAACCCGCATAGCGAAAACTTCTTTGAGATTTTCAAAATTAATATAATCAATATGGGTAGGGTACCCCTTCCTACCCACATAGTAGGACGTTGGAGAATTACGAACGTAAACTTAATTGATGATATTGTTGTTTATTTAATTTGATTTAAAACCCGACCGACAGTTTTCTTTCTCAGAGCTATAATATGTATTACATATATTTATTTATTTTTTGGAGTATTATTTTCATCATAAATTGTTTGCCAGAAGAAAGGTAACCTAATTTCAAAATTGAAATTATATTATGTTCTGCATCTTATGTAATTGTATGCTCTGCGGTTGATTACGAGCATTTTGTATAGTAATAGTTATATTTTGTTCGTTCGATATAATAAAATAAACATTTATAATTTTTATAGGATGATTCACCATTTCCCATCATGCATTAATGCTTGCCCACTTTTATCCCTTTATAATAATGTATTTATTCAAAACTACGATTTCTTGGAATTTTTAAACACTCTAAAAACCAATACTAGATTTTAAAGACAATATTTTCGAATACTTGAGATTTTTCGTATAATTTAAAGAGCGTAAAACGTCTGATTTTCAAATGAGAATACCAGTTTCTTAAATACTTTAAACTATTCAGCTGATATTTTCTTTGAAAAAGTAGATGTATCTAAATCAAAATTCAAGCGGGTAGTTTCTAACCTATTAAATATTATGTGGGTATATTTAGGGCAGTAGAAGGTACTTGATAGGGCATCCGCCTATGATTATACCTAAACATACAATTCAAATAATATATGCAAATTGTTAATATATTATGTTTAGTCTAGTTCTAATTATAGTTATTATTTAGATAATTATTACAAATTGTAAAATGCTAATTGTTTAATATAATTATATAGCTTATTTAAGATAATCTGTATATTAATTAAAAAGCTTACTTATATAGAATCACTCACCCTTTCTGTTTAATTGAAACGCTTATAATATATAACTTTGGGTTGTTAAAATTATATTAGTAAGAATAATAGTCCTTTTTTTTAAATACAAATGTGATATGACAATAACCAAAATAAGTTTATAATTCAAATGGTATAACTGCTGAAACCAGCAGTTTGTAAAGTTCTGAGTCAATCATTTACTCCGATATTGCTGAACACGAAATTAATAACTACTATCATTTAGTGAATAAATTATTTTTATATCATAATATTATGTTTTATATTATAATTATAAGCTATTTAAAAGTATTTGAAATGTTTTAATTTGTAGATATAGTCTATGCACTATGAATATTAAAATATAATTTTATTTATCAAAAATCTTGAAGATGTATGACAAGCTTTATCACAATGTATGATATTATGTAACTATACCTACACAATGAAATTATCTAAATAATATGTAATGCAATTTTAAATTATTGTTTACGAATTTATTTACACTACTCCATATACGATATTGTCAGTATCGAGTTATAAGCGAATAAGAGTATTATACTAATATATGATAAACAGATAAAATACCTATTATAATAGTATACTAATTTATATATACTATACTTTTAAGTCATAATCTAGTTAAAATCGTATCGTTTGACTTATGACGTGTATTTCTGCAAATTAAACAGAAATGTATGTCTATTTCAATTACGCAGGTACCTATGCATTAATTATTATTATTCTACGATCTGGGCGCGGTGTAAAGACGACGACGTTTGGGTTAGGTTATTTTGGTTGAGTTAGGTATTCGAGTTCGAGTATTTTATAGGTACGACGCGCGCTTGGAAATAAAATATGCTCTCACGACACTTGAGTACCATTAAATATTATGTATTTACTATTTTAAGTAAAAAAGTAAATTTCAGTTTTAAAATAATACGAAAAGAAACTTACGTAGCCTTTGACTCTTTTGGCAAATCCCCGTTCCGTATGCACAGTAGACTACCTCATCGCCGACGTGGAATAACGCTTTAGCCCATCTGAACTGAAAATATTGTGATTTATGAAAAATTAAACCGTACTTAACACAATATTATGTTTTTGTTATTGCTTATTTAGCTTTGCATGCAACTTTAGAATTTTTAATCAACTTTGTTCTCTGCAACGATTTCGGCAATTGCCATAGATAATACATAATAATATTATATTACGTCCACAGCTGATATTATATAATACATCTTTTCATAACAAAGAGTTCCGTGTTTACGATTTGTTCATTGAAATGTGAAATGACAATAACCAAAATAGTTTTTAATTTTTAATTTAAGTTATAATAATAGTATAAAATATTATTTGTTTGGTCATTGATTTAGATGGTGTTTTTTTGATATTAGATGCACATGCATATTTTCATATATACATATTTTCTTATGAATCAAAAAATAAATGTGATTATTGCTTTTTAGAATTTAAAAAGTAATTATAACATGTAGGTTAATAAATCACATTTACCTTACCAGCTTATACCACCAGTTCGTAACAACAGTTAGTCCAAGTCAAACATTTTCTCCGAATGTTGCCTAGCATGAAATTATGATTATTATAATTAATTATAATTATATTATATTCTCTATTATATGTTATGTATCCAAAACGTTATAGCCATTATGTACTCGTATGGCGTCACAAACTTATTTTGGGAACAAACCTTATTTCCTATAAATTGTTAATAAGATGATTTTTTTGAAATTTCAATATCGAAATTCAAATGAGTAGTTTCTGAGATAATACAAAATGGATGTAGGTTAGATTTTTAATATTGAAAACGTGACTTCCGAAGTTCAGTGTTTGCGCAATATAACTGGATTTTTCAATAAGAATCTGTAAAACAAAAAAAAAAAATCTTTATTTTATTACCGCGTATAAATTACAAATATTATTTAACTGAAAATATTTGTTTAAGTTTTATATATTATTATTTAAAGTTGATCTATAATATCATTGCAAATGGGCAAAGATCCAATAACCAGCCAAATATAATTTATTTACCATAGTTAAATTACGAGTACGTTAAGAATAACAGACAAATTACGCGTGCAATGCATTTAAAATGTAAAAATAAATTTTTATCCAATAGAAAAAGGACGAACCATAATAAAATATAAACTTTTCCAATTATCTTAATTATGTTGAAAAATAACTCGTGAGTACATCGACCGGTATACATTGTTGTGAAAAGCCACTAGCTGTAAGTTAATTAGTTCGGATTTCTGAATAAAGTAACTACAACAACTACCTATAAGTACCTTGAAAGTTAAAAGTTTTGAAAATAACTCCTAATTCAATTTTGAAATGTTCAGCCTCATATATAGGTATATAATATTGTACACAATAAACCTACGCACGTCGATGATTCATTGGCGTTTGCAGGATTTCTTCACGGGGTGTGAAAAATCATTTTAGTAGAGGTAAAATGGCTTCCTCAACTTACTATATGCAACCGTAGAGGAAAATTATTGAATAAAGTCAAATATATGCGTAAGTCAAGTTAAATTTTTTTGTAGTTCAATAAATACACAAAAATTGTTTATTAAATATTTTTATGTTATGATGCGATTTACCTGTCATTAATAATAATAGTCAAAGTAAATCAAATATTTTAAGCAGATACCAGAGTTTTACGCGGTACACGGGTATGGATTTACCTATTGTACGGACGACGCGATAAACGGTCATCAAGATAATAATATTATTTTGTTTAAGATCGAGGAGTCACGTGGTCAAAAAATTGTCATTTATCAGAGATTGACAGAAAATCAAACGTTTCGATTGAAACAAAGTAAAAACATGTTTATCGATATTTTTTCCCGTATACAATACATATACAATACATATACCAATGTGTAGGTATATTGATATAATTTTGTATTTTAGATCGGTACGCCGCCGCGCCGCGGCCGTTTCAGAAATGATTTTGTCGAACAGCCGAACAGGCAATTGTAATATTATAATATCTTCGGCGCTATTCGGAGGAATGATATAACATTTATAATTAATCGAGCCCAACAAACGTAAGACACAACAGACGTAAGACCACAATATTAAATCAATAATATTTCGATTAATCGTTAAGGCGGCGCTAGGTCGAGTGCCCGACAAACGACTATAATATTATAATACGTCGCCGTAATTAAGTTGTGGTGGCGGTATTTCGTATAATATTCTTATAATTATCACACACACACAAATATAATGTACTTTATCATAATATGTACCGTCATCCTGCATTCCCGTCTTTAACAATATATTTCAAAGTTATTATACGTTTCACGCTGTATAATGTACACCGAACCTGGCTGTGTTGTTTTTCATTATTATAAATAACTTAGATTATCGTTCAAAACTATGCGTGGTCTTATTCCAAATGTTGTGTACGAAGCACGATCTGACGATGGGGTAGATTTTCAAACACACCATTTTCTCCAGCACCACTGAATATGTAAGCCGTACATATTTTCATATTAAAAATTAATATCGGACACATTATATTGGGCGTAGTGATTGAAGTCGTGAGCTGTATTTTTTGACCCAAAATAAATCATGCTTCAGTCCCCTTAATTGTTATAATATTATAGTCTGCAATTGTTGAACAGCGACGAAATATTTCAACCAACGGACTATAATGTGGAAATAATAACACAAAAAAAAGTTTGGTAAGTGGGTACCGCTCTGCCGTACATTAGCCATATTAGGTGTCATTTAGGTCACTGAACATTTTAATGAATTTGAACTCATTTATATTAAATTACTGGGGAAGGGGGTGCGATCAGAAGCAAAAAATATCCAGTCATTTTTTAAAACTTAGGAAAAAAAATTAAGGAAAAACATGTATTTTTACGCAAAACCAGTTTTCTTATAAAATTGATTTTGTTTTTTTGGGTGTAAGCTCAAAAATTAATGACCATAGATAATTGAAATTTTCCCCAAATTTTTATTACCGCAAATACTTGATACAATTTTAAATTATTTTGATTATTTTTTTAGCTATTTAAAGTCATGAGAAATTTTCGTTTTTTTTAGAATTATTGTCGATAAATAATTTTTCATTGTGCCTAAAACTTGAAAATTGAATACAAGGTTCCTTATAAGTTGTTTTATTAGCAGTTAAACAATAAAAAGTTATATTTAACAATTTATCAATATTTATATATTTTAACGAAGGTAGGTAGGTACTATACGAGTATAATAATATATTGATAGAAGTCTGAAGACTATATTATTATTCGCTTTAAACTGTTTTTCTCCTTCAGTCCGTTCTAATTATTCCATTATTATCCATTATCATTTACTTCAACTTTCTAAACTATGTTTTGTAAGCCAACATTTACTAACTTAACTAATTGTTAGTGGTTTGGTTAGGGATCCTCTTTCTTACTTCGTGCATTAATTAAACACTTACGGCGTGCATCGTCCACCACCGCAAAGTTTTTCAAAGTAATTATTTGTAAGATATTATTTATTTTATTATTAAATACAACACATTTTTTAATTAATTAGTTAACTCCAGAGAGAGAGAGATAGTATTTAGGGAGGATTTTTTTTGGTGTGTTCGGGAAGGCGCTTGCTCCAGGTGGACTTTTTTATATGCTAGTCATACTTACCTTTATAATTATTATAATAAATCACAAATATAAATGTAATAAGATGTAATTAATATATTTAACCCTTATCATGATCCTAGCTTATAGTATTCTCACAATGAAGATCGGTCGTAAAAGTGTACATATATAATATTATAATACATGGAACCGATTTGATTGGGGTAACTTGAACATTTTGCGATTTTTTTTTGCCTTCATCTATAACGGAGGACCACTATAATATATATGATAATATGATATGAATAACTGATAAATATGATAAATCCTTTTACAACTTACAAGGAGTTTGTGAATAATGGGCTAGGATAACCTCATTGTAAACCACTCTAAAAATCTAAAATAGTAAATTCCTCATAATATATTACGTACACAACATTCATACGTATGCTCTTATGATAATAAAAAGATAATATTATACAAACGATTTTCTATTATATCTATTTTGTATTTGTTTCTATTGTACGCACATTGAAATCTCTTTACAAAGAGCTTGTTCATTTAAATTAATAAAATAAAAATAATATAGAATCATTTAGTGTTCCCTTGCAAAGGACACCTCTCAGAGACAGTCCTTTTTGTCCCTTATAGTTTATTTTAAAATGTCTATTTGTATTTCGTATATTAATTTTATAACTTATAAAATCAAGTTAATTGTATTAATCATCATAATATTATCTGTATTACTATTAAAATCACATTATTTTCGTTCCTCGTCTTAATAATTGTATAGTTTTCTATATGTTAACTTTTGTCGTCTTTTAAAGTTATTATTTTGGGAACTATTTATGGTTTGTATACGTTTCTATAGCTATTCGAGTGAACAGTTCATATTTGTTGGTAAAGGATATTAAATACTGTGACGTTCATCTGCATTATACACATTTCTTTTATCATATTTCAAATCAGTGATTTCTAATTTACTGGTAGACTGACCAACTAAAATTTTAATTAAAACTTTACTTGGCTTTCGTGAGAATTTTCAGTTGCTTTTCAGTTTTCTTAAAACTGACGTGGACAATAATTGTTTGCTCTGAGTCATTTGTCTACTGCAGCAAGGTTTATGGTTAAGGTTTTCATTATTCATTTTCATCTGTTTTGAAAGTCAAAATAATTGTAAGTAAGTTAGACATTTTTAATAACGCCACTATTGTCCTCAACCATTTGTTCGTATGTTTTACGAACATAATAAAACGTATACTAACTATAGACTTATTGTATAAAATAAACGAATACAACGTTCACTGGTACTGATTTTTTGATATACCAATGAGTAAAAAAAAAATATAGTAACTAAGTTATTAAATCATAGTCTCAAATTATAAATTGTCACACGAACTATGTCATTGAAATAATTAATGACGACCAGTGTCACACCAATCGGACGAGAGACAAAAAACTGATGAATAATGGTCTAGAAATTTAAGTTATCGCTTAATTTTACCTGTAATTGTTATAAGTTAATAGTTATAACTTACAGCAGGGGGTGACCATAACGGTCGACCGCTATCCACCGGCCAATCTCGGACGATTTCAAAGTCGATCCCCCTTTGTTGACTTATTTTATTACATATTTAGTAGATACGGTTACATGTATATTTCAGATAAATCTGTTTGTGTGAAATTCCATTTTCTCACACGAGAGTTATAAAAGGTGAATACTGAGGTACAATTTTTATGATCATTTATAGCAGCGTCTTCGTTTAGCTTTATTATTCCCCAAATATTAATTAACTGACCAACGATATTCAACATGACACGCTTCTACTCAGATATTATAATGTTATTTTTTTTTAAAATTATTTAGATATGTAATGTGAATCACTAGTTTTTATATAACTTAACACTTTAAATGTATTATTTATATAAGCATGTTTAGTATTTAAACTAGTGATAAAGACTTAATCATAAAAAATTTTTTATTTACATTGGTCGATTTTTAAAGGAAAATTATATTCTCAGTCAGTAGATATTAATCAAAAAAAGTTTGACCACCCCTGACTTACAAAAATCAATAGTACCTACTCATACAATCTTGATAATAATAACTTTTAGAAGAGTTTACAGCCCCATTAGATATGTATTTAGGTGAATTTGCAATATTTTGGGTGAAGTTATGTGTGCAGCTGGTGAGTATAATAGGTGCCGTATAGGTGCGGCTGTGATGTGTACCTTGAAGACCTCTATTATTGTAATCCTTCGGAAATGGGAGACGCATTTTGCCCATAGACATTTTACAAAGATATTTTCATATTACAATATGTCAATCGTCCCATTGGTAATGACGAAGATCTCAAATGCGTAAAAGACTCGTTTATCTTGAATTCTGTCGCAATTCACTCTGCTATACACTGTATATTATTATTTTATTTTTATAATTATTGTTTATTTGATCGGAAAATGCGAATCATGTTTTTTTTCTCTATTTCCAAATCGAATTTAAGTCGTCAAATAGCGGTCGAGTAGAGACAGTATTGGAAATAATAATTGGACACGACGCAGTGTACAATATAAGACATGATGCATTTTGACTTGATTTTTTTCATATTTTTATCTCCGTCAAACATGACGTACTATTTCAGTGTTCGACGTCGTCGTCGTTTTCTCCGTTGTAGCATCATTCCGTTTGTTTAAAAACGGTTCAACCGTTCGGTATTCCTCTCGGAAATATATTTTTTTTGTACACTTTTCGTTTGTCATGTGGATATCCGCCGTCAGTTATAGTCGAGCCATTTTAATTAAACGCATAATAATAATAATTATGTCCGACTGTGTGCAGGAGGTTGTCTGCTCTATTCGCGCGTAGTGTTATATTATATAGTAAGCAATAGTTGTTAGATAGTGTTATGACGTATACCCTGCAGGGAAATCACAAAGGTTAGAAACCTCGTCTCGTTATTGTTTCGTTCGCCGCGTTGGTTGTACCTACGCACAGTATCCCTGCATGTACCAAATAATAATAATAATATATGTATATAGAGCACAATAATATTATGTCGTTGGTCAGAATAGAATATTATCTCGTTCGTGATTTTGTCGTAGGGTATTCGTGTTGTTCAACGCGAATTTAATATATGCAGTTCTTATATTGTATTCCTTCGATTGAATTGTTTTTTAGCAGAACAAAATATTATATTATACAGAGCATTACCACTTCTTGATAAATTATATATTAATATAATAATATTGTGTGTGTGGATGTCTGGTCGTGCCGTGCATCCTTCACATCAATGTTTTCAAAAACAAATCATAATTTTTAAAAATTAAATCGTTCGTAAAGTGTATTATTATAGGTGTATACTAACCGTTTTGTTTCTAAACACTGATAAAATACAGGTTTATTTACCAAACATGCAGTGCCGGATTTAGAACAGGTGCAGCCCTAGGCCCCTTTAAATTCGCCGCCCCTTTCCCACTATATCCCACCCAAAATTCAGTATTTATTACTAATAAATTTAATATTTTATATAATATATAATATTATATATATTAAATATTATATTATATCAATATCAAAGTATCAAAATTCTCTAATGATATTAAAAACACTTAGATCCAGGAGTTTTTGAAACAGAAGTACAATTGTGGGCTAAGGCATAGATATTTAGAACAAAAAAAAAATATATAATATGATAGATAAGTACAATAAGGGTTAAAGGATGTATTATTAAACATAAGTGTGGCCAGACATTTATAGCATTAGGTGCAATTGTGCAAGTACAATATTTTGGCTTTTCTTGTCACATCTTGTGAATCTGATAAAAGTTTTTCTTCATTTAGACATATCAAAACATACCTCTGAAATTCTGAAAATACCTCTGAAAATTTTTTCTTTAAAAAGCTTTATGCAATTGTGATCTCTATAAATAACCAATACCTAGGTAAAATGTATTATTTTGTTTAGCTTTTTGTTATTTTAAGAATCTTATTAAATGAGACTGCAGTCTCACTCTTTTTTCTATACCTATAACATTTTTTTGAATTTTTTTTTGCTTTTTAAAACGGAAATGCCTTCGGGTCCCCTTTCAATTATTTTTCATATGATTAACTTGTGTTATTTTTTTTATGCCTAAAACGGATTATCCTACAGTTATAGTCTGTATATTTCTTTCATTCTTTATCAATAATTAAAAGATCAGTTTTATCTACATTAATTGATACAAATACATTTGATTTTAACTCAACGTATTATTTTTCAAATTAACTGAAAAAAGTTAAGTTATTACAATAGTCATTGTTTGACTGTTTGATTTATGTAGGAAAAATGGGGACGAAAATGTTTGGAAAATCATCTTGTACATTATAATTGTTTATAATTATTTTACTTTTAACATACAAGTGTTAACTGTTCGATGAATATGTAAAACAGACGGTGTAGTTGTGTTGTACCTACATGGTTAGTGCTTTAATTATACGCATTTAGCTATTAATCGATTTACATAAATCATTTATAACTAAAGGATTTGGCTTTAGTAATAATCATAATGATCATACATTGTACATAACATTATATTATTTGTTTTTATGGGACATTATATTATTATAACATGCTCATTTTTGTATATTTGTTGTTCTATACGCAACAAGGATTACATTAGTCAACTATAGACCAACGGTTCTCAAACTGGAAGGAGGTTAGGACAACATTTTAGGGGGGTTGACATTTTTTAAAGAGAAAATGAAAAAGTTAATTTTTGATTATTAATATCAAGCGCGATTGAGGACGTGGAATGTGACCTGAGATGCGTAGTATCACAGTTATCGCCAAACATTACAACATTGATTAGGACTAAGTAGTGCCAGCACTCTTTTATTAATTTGTATCTACTTAATAATAATACATTTAAAATTTAATATAATATAATTTGTTTTAATAATTTTAAATTATAATAATATTTTTTTTCTATCAAAATTGTTAGGATGAGGGGGGGGGCGTGATATCATAAAATAGTATGAAAGGAGGCATGCACCTCTAAAGGCTGAGAACCTTTGCTATACATACCATAATACTATAAAGTTATAATTTTTGTAGCAATCACGACATACTAATTATAGTACCTAAATGTGAGACTAATTTGATAAGAATTTTTATTTACACACTCAATATAAGATAATATTCAATATGTATGGACGTATACCTCCTACGCATAATATCTTTGAATGAGAACCAAAAGCGTTTATTATACAGTGCATATAAATTCATTCCCTTTGCTTTAGAATATTATTAATATTTATAGGCACTATAATAAATTGTTTAATATATATGTTTTATGCACATAAATTCATAGACTCGTATTCGCGCTCAGAATACGGGTCACAAGCTATTTAAGATGTATATTGTATATTATATATTGTGTGTGCATTACCTGTACCGCTATACATATTATATAAGTTTATATTATACAAACGCGTGATCGAAATAATTTTTAGCGAACAAGCTCGGCGATTCGGGGTAGAGGTACAAATTATTATTCTACTAGTCTACATGCACATTGATGCAGAACGTTCGCAGGTCTGTGGTTGTATTCTTTAAAACGTCTAACCGACAACTGGCGCACAGCTCTTAAGAACACCCCGGTGCTTTCTGCAGTAGGTACATAATAATAATAATACATTCGCCGCATACAACGATATTTCGTATAAAACCGATTCATAACGTTCACCATATTTATTCATAAATATATAATTTGGTTTGTATAATCATCAGGATATAACGAAATTCGACTATAACGATCTGATTAGGTCGCTCGAAGATCGTTATAAACTGATTCTCTGCTGAATATTATATACATATTTGAAAGTAGTCTTGTACACCTATATATACAGTACACGTCGAAAACCACGTGTGTATAATAATTGGTGTACAGCACAATTAAAACGAAATAGTATTATAAAACATGGAGTTGGTACACTGGATGATCCCCATTCAACGTAAGACACTCATTATTTTAAAAGACGGCAACGTTTTAAAAAATGTCTCATACATAATTTCAAGCCATTGTACATAACAACATTTTTACTCTTTTGTTCAACAACATACATTTTTAATTCTATATTCCGAAGTGGAATATTATTTGGAGTATTTCGATCTATATGAAAACCAAATTCCAGATATTATTACAAATAAGTTATTAGTTATACGTTTTTAAAGTGTGTACGAGTGGAGTAGTGGACTATCAGTTTTAGCGGGGTCCTATACCCCCCTTACCATTCCACTCATCAAAACTTTGAATACCTACTTAAAACTCACAATCTACACGTCCAAAATTCGATTTTTATGTATCGGAGTACCCCAAAAAGTTGTCTGGTCTGGAATAAGGAATAATAAAAAAAAAAATAAATAGTATATACGATAAAAAATAGTGAAAAGTATATATTTTTTTAGATACATTTCGTTTTTTAACAATTTAAAATCATGTATAAAAAAAAATCGTCTAATACGTTAACAGTTTTTGAAATGACGAGTGTCTTGCGTTAAATGGATCACCCGGTATATATATTATATTATATACATTGTGCGTATATTATGTATGTATATAAAGTTGGTTTTCCGCGCATGTATATACATATTATAGTAATATAGCATGTGTATAAAAATCGTGTAATGTACTCGTGTATCGTATATTATATATTATTATTATGTTATGTATATATTATCATCATCCACTCCGACAGCGCGTATATACCACCGCCGCACTGCACATCGGAGCTCCTCGTACACGATATTCGGTGTAAATTTATGCGGGATGGCGATCGCAAGTGCAGACTTTGTTAGTTATTTCGGTTGGCCTCGGGGGCGTAACTTTAAATAATATTACACATACGCGCGTGGACGGTAAAATATAACAACGGGTGTTTTCGCGATACGGAACACACTAGCGCACCCCACGCCGCTGTCCTTTCTCGCCGTCGTCGTCTTTGTCGTCACTCCATCGTCCTGCGAGAGCACAATCACGATAACGATTTATGGCGCAGGTATATAGCCCCGACCTAGGTAAGTATAATAATAGGATCCAAAACGGTGCACGCACGCCACAACGACACGGGCCCTTTGGAATTTTTCCCGGTCCCGATCGATACCAGCCGCATACCTATACATAGTATATAATATTATTATACCTACACGTATCCGGTATCGTGTAGATATACTCACATAACGTTCGTGAAAGCCACATCGATTTAAATGACATTTTTCGCAGACGAACCGATAGAGATTACAGCCGTAATAATATTGATGCGTTGCGTTTTCTATTCGGACGTAAACGGCGGTAACCGGTAAAAATATCCGGATCTATATTAACCGAAGAAAAAATGTCCAGTTCAAAATATCTAAACAGAAAGAATGTCCGAGGAAAAAAATAATCCAATATACGTATATTGTATTATTATATATTATAGGCCTATAACACTATAACACGACTTACGAACTCACGAAGCTGTATTCGTATCCATGCAGATTTAAACATTCGGATTTTACTGATTATGGTCTTGCAGGTATATTTCCTCCAGACGAAATCAACAACCGTATAGTATATAATATTTAAAAAACGATTGTTACTGCAATTTATAAAATGATAACACATATAAATAGGCAGTAAACGAGTAGACTTAGGTGCTTGCAACCATGCAAGTATATAACTATGATTATATAATATGAATAACTAACATACTATACTATCCAAAATTTGATTTTTATTTAGGTATTAAAATTATTCAGCTTTAGAGTATGAAATTGAAGGTATTCGCTGCCATTCAAAAGAGTAACAACTTTAAAAAGTTATAACTTGTAAGGTTTATAAATCGTTTTTTAGTTAAAAAATGATAAAGGTTGTCTTGTAATAAAAAGTTAATACATCGTCATCTCAGAATGAAAAGGTTCTAACGTAATTTTTCTAATTGTTCAGGGGAACGTTTTTAAGTTAGGAATGGAATAAATTTTTTCACCGTAAATACTAAGTTACAAAAATTTTATGCAGTATCAAGAAAGTTCCAAAGAACCCAACTTTACTTGAATTTTGTTTTTACCACAATTATTGATCAAGTTAAAAATAAAAAACTAAAATATTGTATTTAGAATTAAAAGGTTTTACGTGTAGAACCTTTTCATTCTAAATAATTATATTATTGATTTAGTTAGAACTTTTTGATACTGATTTAATTAATTTGTTTTATTCAGTAATACCAACGTTCAAATGTAAATTATGTTAGATTTTTACAGCACGTAATATTATAACTTTTTTATTATGCAATAATATAATACGTTTTTAAGTTTAGTACCTATTAAGTATTATATGACTTATATCATATACAGTGAAACCTCTAAATACCGGACACTCTTGGTCGCCAAAATGTCGTCCTCTATTTGGAGGTGTCCGCTATTGAGAGGGGAAATAATATAAGTACATGTGTCGCCGTTCCCGAAATGTCGTCCGTTATTTGGAGGTGTCCGCTATTGAGAGGTGTCCGTTAAGGGAGGTTTCACTGTACTTACTACAAGGCAATGGGGTATTTAAAAATTTTTTTGTTGGAAGGGGGGGCTTCATATTAAAAATACATAATATAAATCAGTAGCGTATTTACTATGGGGGGGGGAAGGCAGGTCTCGACCTCCCCCCCCTAAAAAAAAAAGTTTAAAAAGTAGGTACAGAGAAAGAGAATATTCATTTATATTATGTATTTTTAAAACTAACCCCCCTCCCAAAAAAAAAAAATTTGAAAATACGCTACTGATATAAATTAATATTCTCTTTCTCTGTACCTACGTAGCAAGTTATTTATGACTTTTTAACCTTTTTTATTTTCTGGGGGGAGGGGACGAGATCCGGGAATATCCCCCTACCGTAAATACGCCACTGCTACAAGGTAAGGATTAATTTAAACTTAGAAACCTATACATTTTTTTTTCAAAATGTGTCTTGATGTTACTTTCAAAAAAAGTCACTCAAACTTCATTTGGAAGTTATGGTCAAATTATGGCACAATAATAATTTGTATTGTATCAGTGGTATAATCGTATTATAACAGTACCTTTTCATTCTAAGATATTACATCAAAGATCGCTTAGAACTATTTCATTCTTAATTATTGTTTAGAATGAAAAGGTTGTAACTGATATTTCTCGGTTTCGCCCTTATCATTCGTATTTGTATGAGTTAGAACCTTTTCATTCTCTGTATCTCATTAAATATTCAACGGATCGATACGATTTCAAGATTGATTTATACAAGAATAAAATATTAAATAATATATGCAAAAAAACCATTTTTCAAAAAAATTGATTTAGAACCTTTTCATTCTGAGACGACGACATAGACATTTTTAAATTGTCTAAAAAAATATTTACAAAAACCTTAAACCATTTTGAGAAGTCGAGAATTTTAAAGAATCTCCCTGTACACATTATTATAATCAATCCATTAGTATAATTATAGGCACTGTGTGATGAATAACCATTTTTCAAACTATTATGCAAGGCTGGGCAAGTTAATTAATTATTTTAACTCGTTAAGTTAAGTTGATATGAAACAAATTTAAGTTAAGTTTAAAGTTAAAAGTTAATTTTCTTATATAATTAACTCGATAAAAGTTCAAAGTTGGTTTGAAAAAAAAGTAACTTAACTTAGTTAGGTAAAAATAAGTTACTTTTTTTTCATGTGCAATTAATTATTATACCTTTTTATCAATTCTTAACAAATAAAATAATATAATGGAGGTTTAACTATTTTTTAAAAATATATGTTATTGTATTACTTACATTAGGTACCTACCTACTTGAATCTTGTTTAAACTTTTAAAATTTTTTTTTGATAATACCCACTAAATTTATAAATTGTAATTATTAAATTTGTTATTAGATTTCAATGAATTACACACATAAATATTGGATACAAATTAACTTATAATATTTATTATCATTCTTGAATGAAATATTTATTGAACTTTGACAATAATAAAAATTAGTATCAGACATGGAACACTTTCTCCTACTAAAAAGTTGTCCACCAGCACTAAATAGACGTTCTACGTATCAAATCTATGAAATTCATATTAGGAAAAGTAATTAATGTGACTTTAAAATAAATTAACTCGTTAAGTTAGAAGTTACTTTAAAAAAAAAGAAACTCGTCAAGTTATAAGTCACTTATGAAAATAAAAGTAACTCGTTAAGTAACTTAGTTAAAAGTAACTTAACTTTTTAACTTAACTTTAACTTTTTAACTCGTTAATGCCCAGCCTTGCTATTATGTACATAATAATATACACTGAGATAGGTATAGAAAGAGAGATCGAGTACCTAGGTATAGTATAAATAACAATATACTTAATTATTTAACAAATGTCACATCTTCCGGTTTGTAATCAAATATTGAGATGATTCTTAATTCCCCTGGCCATTACTAGATTCCGTGATTCCTACCTACAGCTCTGAAATGTATAATCCCTTCGGCTTTCAATGTGTTTACCTTGTTGCAGATTATTATTATTATATTGCGTAACGGATGATATACAGTCGGCAGTATACACATTCACTCTCTTACCACAGCTGTGATACGTTTGTTTTATCCATCGTAGAAAATATAATAATATATACTTGACCCAATTTTCGAGTAGTTAGTGCTCCGTACACGTACGCTGTGACATAATATCGTTATAATATTATAGTGTCTCCGCCAAACGTCCTATAAGTTTTATCCTACACAACTTCTGTATAAAAAATTAAATTAAAAAAAAATTTGGTTAATTTTATACCACGAAACTATAACTCACAAAATTCTCCACGGTACCCGCGTCGTTATTGACCTATAATTTAACGATAACGATTTTTTTGATAAAAATTTGTTCAATCTACTGTGTTAACCTAACATAAAACAATATATACATATTGGTATATATATTATACAATATCTTTAAATATATAGTTAGAGGCTGACACACCATCTCCAATATTTTGCAGAATCGTTTTTTGTGTACAATGAATTGTCATTGAGTTAAAATTGAACACATCCAGATGCGTTTACAGTGGTACGACGAGCCCACAAGATACACTCAAAAACCCTATTTATACATCGACTTCCTCAACTTTTTCTTTTAATTTGACTACTTTGCTACACATTTTTTTCTATTAATCCAACTTATGTTGAAATGATACAAAAATACTGTAGTTACAAATCAGAAACAAAGTATTAACAAATTTAATAAAATGCAAACAATTCATATTTTATTTTTCACGAAAGTATGAAATAAATTTGTGTCAGACCAGAATAAAAGATGAAATAAGAGACAGTAGATGAATACTGCAATATTAATTAAAAACAAAATTAGTGAAAAAAGGTTTTTATCTAAAAAAAAATATAATTAATATAATTATTAGTTTGTTAAAACCTATAGATCCATTACAAAACGCTCTAAATGTTCATTACTATTATCCAATGCAATGATACGTATACTGACTAAAAGTGTAAAAAAGAAAACGTTTTTTTAATCTAGCTTTCTATTAGCACTTACCCTCTGAAACCCAGACTCCTGAGGTCATATACTCATATAGCTCTTGTATAGATTATATTTTAATCGAAACTTTCTCTACACATCAACACCACCCATACGGGCTCACAAGTGGTTCGGAGATTTTTATATGTATTAAAACACTATTTGTTTGTTTTCAAAGCAACAGATTCAACGAATTAAAAAAAAAAATTTAAAAAAAATGATTTTTAATAATAAATATTATGCTCTGCCACCCGCTATAATAATAATCATAAAATCCGCACTCGCTTTTAGCGTTTTTCTCAGACGTACCCGGTTAAATAAATTTTTCTCAGCCACTACGCTTGAAAATGTAATACATAAATCTTCATAAGTCAAACTTACAAAAAAAAAATATCGAAAACACATAAGCATAAATTATTATAAGCAATAAAGTTCAAATGTTGTGATATTAAACGAAAAATAACTATTTAATAACATTAAAATGTGGATATTAAGAAGTACACAATATTATAAACGTGTAATAATTTTTTGTTACTAATATTAAACCGACAACAGTATACCCAAAGCTTTGCATACGTAATATTATTATTGTTTGACGTTTTGTATATAGAGTTGTATTTATTATTTACTACTAAAAGTTCAATTCAGAGATGACATTTTGATAGTCTTTCAGTCATTCTTCAGTTTTTTTTTGTCCTACGGTGTAAGTATATCCCTATTGCAGTCTTTTTTATATATTTTTCTTCTTGCGCTTTGCTCCTTCTTCTTATTTATTCCGATTTGCATTTCAGTGGACTTCTATTCTTTAAATACTGTCATCAATTGTCATACAATATAGTCTTATATATTGTTATAATATGGTATATAAATTCGACAATTTTCCGTTAGTTTCTTAGAAAATACCATCAGAAGGGTTTTCTTTACTATTATTGTTATTATTATTGTTATTATTTGATCGTCATACGCCCTTAAAAATGAAATCAAATTCACGATAGGAACAAGAAAACTTTATTTCCAACTTTCCATTCATCGGTTTAATGACTATACTCGTCTGCTTGACCTTTGTTACATCGAAATAATTATCAAATCAGAAAGAGAACCAACGAAAAATTACGTATTTAAACTATTTTCTGGAAAGACGAAATAAACATCCAAAAGTATATTCTTATTTTATTTTATAGGTAAAATAAATGTGTAATGACGTGGGTACAAACAAAATCATTAATATATTAAGTTTTAATTTACAAAAAAAAAACAACACCATACTTTCCAGGTTTTAAAAAAAAATAGCTAGGTACTTACTACTTAAAAAAAAGTAATATTCTTTTTCTAACAAACTGTTTTTTGGAGAATTTAAAAAGAGAGAAGTATCTATAAGTATACTTACGAGTTACGACTTTCACACCTCTATAATATAAGTACCTACATCGGATGCATTTTATTAATTTCATCTAGTCTATATTACTATAGTTCACAATATTACAATTTACAAGTAAGTACCTACATATTATGTATATTATGACTTATGATACAATATAAATATCTCCACCGAATGAAGTCGGAACAAAAATTTCGATTTGATTGTATACATACGCATACGTAATAATAAAGATGCACAAGTACACATGCTAGTGGTAAGTCATACAGTAAATTTTGTTATAATATATAATATATGTGTGTGTTTATAACTCAACTAGAATTTTATAAATATTCAATTAATATTTCCAATTACATAAATTATTATAGAATCATGTCATTAATATAATTGGTTCTAATCATCACACGTGCGCTTTTATAGTTTTACCTTTGCTGTAATCTGCATACCAAATTTACCATGGTCAAAACTTTAACATGGGTATGCGTAAAATATTATAAATTCACTTAAGCACGGATGTGTACTTTAAACTCAAATAAATGTATTCATTTTTTTTTTATCGTTGGCTAAAGATTTGAGTCGGCCAATTTGTATGGAAATAATACTATATTAATCAACAATTTTAAAAATATCAAAGTTAAAATATTAATTATTTTATTATAGCACCAATGATAATTATAATATATCAGTAAAATATACTTACCAGTTTATGTCTTATTATTATAATTTGTATAAAAAAATATCTTAAGTAATTATCACTTTTTAACTTACCATTCCCGAAAATTTCCAAGCCAAGTTTTAAAATTCACTCAACGTACCTCCACCCTCCGCAAAATCAAAAATACATAAAAAACAAGGACATGGACAGCAACAGGTCTCGCCATCCCCTCGATAATAATAAAAAAATGAGATTTTCTATTTTTTGTGATTATTTAGCACACCCTTCCCATGAATATGCAAGCAAAGTTTTGAAATTCGCAAGACACTCCTTCCTCCTCAAAATCAAAATTCAACAGAGGGCACCCACAGGAACACGTATTTTCATCCTTTCCTTAGTAAAAATAAACATTTTTGAAATTTTCATTTAACGAATATTAAATACGAATGCGTTTGAAAGCTACACGAACTATAGGTTTAACATGACTGCCTGTTCTACCCGGTTGGCTGTTGCGGTATGTGTATAATAAAAAGTCCCAAAAGTGAAAATTTTTTATGATAATAGAAAGATGTTGTATAATTGTGTTTTCAAAGATTCATAAATCGACAGGGTTCGTTTGCATTGCACTACATATGTTATAATATAACAAGCTGGTTATAAGACAGTGCACATTGCATCGTTTTTTCCATTTTCACGTTGATCCTGCAATATAATAATAATACTACCTATTATACATTTTTAAATTTTATTTTTTAGCACAAAATGCTATAATTACAATCGATCGAAAGAGGCGTATAAGTCGGATGACAGATAAAATGACATAATAATCCAACACTGAGGGTATTCGAATGAACTCTTGAAACTTGCAACGGTACGCGTGCCACGACATGCCACAAGTATAATATAATAACACGCACGCTATGCGTGTTACCATTCATTAATTATTTAAGATTGTATACCTTGTCATTTACATTACAATATTTACATATATTGTCCATATATATATTATATGAATCAATTACATTATAACAGTTGTTATTTCAGGTACGAAACTGTCCATTTAATTATAATAACACTACGCTATTCACTTAAATACGAATCACCACGTGATGTAGGTAAATATAAATAAATAGCTATATTGAATAAATTATGTTTTAGTTTGTAATAATATTATATGAGCACCATTTTAAACGTCTTATTTTATACACCTAAAAAGTTGATTTTCGATTGTGTTTATAAATACCTGCTTCTTTATGAATATGAACAAAATATTTACGTTTATTTATATTTATCATACTTGCGTGATACATTTCCAACGTTGAGCATAAATTATAAATTAAGTTCTATTTAATAGGCAATTTAAGTAGGTACGGTTATTTCTCTTGACATATAATATTATATATTATTATGTTATATATTATATAGGAGAATATAAACGTATTTACTCTTTTAAAGGTAGGATTATTTTTCTTTTAAATATGTATACACACTCTGGTGACTTAAAAACAGTCGTGTAAAAAAAATAAATTATAATCAAGTAATTAACATTATTTTAGTTTGTATAATATTCTGAGAGGTATATATATACATAATACGTAGTAAGCCATTCAAGTTGTTTTAACACCTCCGTCTCTGTGAAGTGTGAAATTTCCAATTAATAACACTGACTAACAAACTTTCATTATATATTATGATTTTATTAACTATACGCAAAGTTAACATGGCTCGTATGGTAGAATAATAACGCATACACGTACACTACACGGATAATAAAGTTAATGAACGTAAAAGTGTAAAAACTAAAATTGTATATTTAATATTAAAACGAATTAAAGTTGACTAGTTTGCAACGGTTAAAGTAAATTATTACATACAAAATAACTTTATATTAAAGTTTTAAATCAATGTTTTACTAAACATAAAAAACAAAATAAATCGGAGATTATATCTTTTCTGTTTATATTATAAAAACAACAAATATTTATCATAAAACGCAAATTGTTTAATCAAATAATATTACTTTTATCAACATAATAATAATATTATGTAATATTTATTCAGTTATTCATTAGCTTCATATACCTATAGAACACGTACAATGTACATTGTACATATTATTATAGTACATACTTATTCATTATAGGTATTATTGAATTGTAAAAATTGTTCACTTTTTAGATTCATACCTAATTAGTTTGATAATAATATGTGTTGAATGTATTTTTTTATTTTTTTCCAATGACTTCCTATTCAAATTGTATATCGATTAGAAATATTAATACTGCATAGTGGCATAGTGCATAATATTATGTTTAAAATACGTATATATAGACGTACTCCAGTTATTATTATTTTAAGACTCTATTTAGTCTTTTTATATATTTTAATTTCACAAGGATATATTATTTTTTAATGTAAATATTTACTCATATTATGTTATTACACGTGTACATTGTTCAATACATTTTGAGACTCTTTATTCATATATTCATTTTACGAGCACTTAAAACGCGAAAAATGTCCTATGATATATTATAAACACTATAATATAACACAATATAATATTATTACTGTACATAGCAAACCGAACTGCGTTCAGATTCGTTTTTCGAATACGATGATTGATCATTGCTTTCAAGTTTATAGTAATAATAACTACAATAATAATATATAAAACACCGTTACTGGCTGGCGCTTGTAGTAGGTATGTATATATAGGAATATATCTATATACATATGCGTGAAACGAGACGAATTCCCAGTCTCCGTATATAGTATCGTATCAACACTATCAATCTATTATTGTTATTTCCTCGTTAAAATATAAAAATATAATATGATATTATATGATATTTCATAAGAAAATCGACAAAAATCGAAATATATAATAAGATATTACATAGGTATTTTCGTGCACAATCGCTCCGAAGACAGTGATGTATCGGTAAAAGTTTTTTTGGTATACATATTATAATATATTATATAATATCATATTATATATGGTACGGATTCGTCATAGATAATACCTATGCAACGGGGTTGGGAGTACCTTTATTGTTTAGCTGGTAATTATGTGAGGGTTTTCCGGCTCGAATTATAATTTTAACCTTAATCACGGAGCTTTGGGAAATACAGTTAAAATACTATATTGTCCTAGTTGATAATATATTCATTATTATATAAAATTAAATACTATACAGCGATGAAACAATGACATATTTTTCAAAATATGTAGATTTATTTAATGCTATTTGTGCCACGGACATAATATTATTCACACCGATCCACGGAACTACAGTATATTGACTTGTAAGTTTATAACATCTAATAATATTAAACCTACTAAATAATATTTTAATATGCGGTTAATTAATTATTATTTATAATACGTATAAGTAAAAGACCTTATGTGATACTCAAGTTAAGTTATTTTTTTGTCATTTTTTAAACTTGTTGTGTTTGATTAAAAATCCGCTTAGTCTTTGTACAACGCATAATCATATAGTTAGTTGATTTAATATTGTTTGTTTTTGAAATTCACTTACCTGTAGCGGAGTCCACAGCCGCCCTTTCCTTTTTTCCTTATAGTATTAATATTTTCTTATATTATATGCATTAATATATTTTTCGTTGGTAAAATTAATACCCAGTACTTAATTTATTGGACTTCAGAATAGATAACAATCTCCAGTTTTCATTGCAACATAATTGTACAGTTTATTTAATGTTTTTTGCTCTTACCACTTTTTTAAAAAATATTATTATACTCAAGTTAATAAATTTTTATAATTTTTCTATCGAACACCAAGTCACATCAGAATAACCATTAATTTGTTAAACTTTATTTTTGTTATTAGTTTTTTGGTAGTAAGAATCCGTGTATATTGCAGTTTCCGATTTCATTAGAACATACTTTTATAGTTAACTTGACTGGGATGGTAAATTTGTATAATCGAAAATATTACTTATAGAAAATTCAGAACAGTTCTTATATAATACTTTTTTTTTATTATTTTAATCTCAAAGAGTGAAACAAAACCCAAACTGTGAGTCAACAAAATAATAACGAACCGAGATTGTTTTCCCCGAAATGCATTAAGAACAGAAATGTTTGAAACCCTAAACTACATATTAAAATAATATTTTACTTTGGCATGAAAAAAAAAATTATGTTCATTGTTTTTATTAATAGCGCGTATCATCTATACGTCTGTCATAACAACAACAACAACAACAACAACAACAACAACAAAATAACAAAACTTTCAAAATGATTCCACACGCTGGTGGTTACCGCGCATAACAATAAAACCGTAAAAAGTCCAATTTTATAAATGATTGATCCATTTTTTCAATTATAAACTTTTTTTGTTGCTATTTATATATGTTGGTATTTTATATTGTTATTATCATTGGTCCCGGACATTTGTGAAAATGTAATTGTATTTCCGAGTTTAAACGTAATAACTTTGTTAGTAATTTCAAGGACATAATATAATAATCGGAATGCAGTGACAGTAGACTAAAATATAATATAATATGACAGTATGTCGAGAAACTTCGATATAGATTTCGATCGTTTCCTATACGCTCATCACATTTTTTTCTACGGTCATAAATAATAATCATTAATATTTACGTTTTAATATTCGTTGGTTGTATACTGCATTAGTTTATGATAAAGTGTAAAATATTTATATACAATTATATGCACAACATGCATACCATACATGTCGTGTATAATTGTTCAGAATGATGGGATCCAGCTTGATGTAGGTATATTTCAAATTGGTTTTTCTTCTATGCATTTGGCATCAAACACACAACAGTATTATTAAAATAAATGTATACAATTTTCATTATTGGCTAAACATAAATGTCTTTTGTGAATTCAAAATTCATAACGATATATCATTTTAATAATTACCAAATATTCGATAAGTATGCGTATACTTATAATTGTTTAGAGTTGTTGTTGGTTGGTACCTAATAATATATTGTTATTATCTATTACACGCTTTTACGTGTATGGTAATTTAAATTTAGGTAATAGATATATGGCTTATATATCTTGCATCTAACTATATGCGAATATCGTTAGATACAATGAAGTAAGTATACGCTGGTTAATTTAATGATATTATAACGATACATGGAATTTAATTTATTTCTCGATAAAGTGAAATTCGCATGCGAATGCGTTAATGGTAATATTGTCAAAGGTACACACAGTGTCACGTTCACACGTTATGATGCGAATCTAATAACGCAGTGAGTTCGAGTCGATGTTTTAATCATTCAATATGTCTGTGTAGAATAAAAACACGAATTAGGTACACTGTCCATTGTGAATTATTGTAATGCATTCTGTGTAATCGTCATTGTGTTTTTTATGTACGATATCATAATACGTAGTAAATTTCTGTAGCTTGTACATTATACAAATACAATGTTATATATCTATATAACAACTTTTTAACACGTATATCGAATAGTCTTGGGTTCCGAAAACAAACAAGTGGTTATTGCGCGTCGTAAAACACGAACGCGTTCGGAAAGAATTCGAAATAAATGTTATTTAAATCGGCATGTAATGAACGTCAGCTGCCTTTGAACGTTTTCGGGCCAAATCGTTTCCGCAATTCCGCGGAAGCGAAAGAGTCTTATACGCACAGCTCAGAAAGCGTAATTTATGTATCGGGATGGAGAGAGAGAGAGAGATAGATAGATAGATAGAGAGAGAGAGAGAGAGAGAGAGAGAGAGAGAGAGAGAGAGAGAGAGAGAGAGAGAGAGGATCATTTTCAATATATTATTCCGTTTGAAGCGCGTGCAGCATGAGATGGATTCGCCGATGTCAATGTGATCTGAAACGAAATTCAAACGGATGTAAATGGGATAAAGAGGACTCGTCCATATTATTTAAGCGTACATAAACGCGATCGGGCATAAACGATGCATTGATAAATATTGTGTTTTTCTTCAACGAAACTGCAGTGGTGTGTTTGTGATTGTTCGGAGCGATGAAAAATTGGAGAAGATCGAGCAGTGAGTTGCTTACATGCGTATATTGTTGATTGTTCGATTTACTTTTGTACGTATAATATATTATTATATAAACGGGGTGGTTCACAAAGCATATTCACCCCCACTTCAATATCAGATGATTTTTTTTTGAGATGTCAATGCATCTAAATCCAAATTTGAGCGAGTAAATGTATTTTTATGTCTTAAGGATAATCACTCCTTGATCTCAGACCTCCCCTCCCTCCCATAGGCCTTTTTATTATTTTAATATTTAATGTATAGGTACCTAGGTTTAAAAATGTTCCTTCCGGTATCTTTGCAAATGATCCCCCCTCCCCATACACAAGTTATGTATACGCCACTGCTGATTAGAACTTATACTTAAAAATTCTGAACTAGGTAGATTAAAACCTTTGTAAAAGACAACACGATGTTGTATAGATTTAAAAATATAAATTTTAACCAGAACCGTAACATTTTTTTTATTGCGATGGACTGACTTGACAAATACATTTCTTATTACTGTATGATATATCACGCAAATCGTCATAATATTATAGTACTGTACACTTTTATATTGTCGTCTCGTATAATATTAAACATAGTACGAATAAATCTATTTCAGCGCGTGTGTCAGAATAATTTAGTTTTTCATAGTTTTCGGAAAACGCGCGGGGAGGGAGGAACATAATACAGGGCACAATTTTATCGCCTAACTCCTGGTGACACAACAAGGTATCTTTGGATTTTTTTTCTCCCTCGAATTCCGAGAACGAATGACGGAAATTAACGTAAATCGTTAAAAACAATTTCAAAACAACTTATACGTTTCTCGAATAATTATTTCCCGAGATGTCGCGCCGCCTACATGCTCACACGACAAAAGGATCACGCACTGTACATATAATGTATATTATTATTATGACGCATTTCGACGGAACGACCGGGAAGAGGAAGTTCCGCCGCCGCCGTGGCGAAAGAAATGCGTCTCCGAGACGGATAGGAACACCGCAATATTACACTTTGAATGACTGCCCACGACTTACATTTCGCCGTACACACACTTCACGTGCGGATTTGAGGAAACGCGTATGACTGTGAGACCGAAGTCACCGCGGCCGGAAATGCATATATACCCATATTCGTATTTTATTTATGCAATACCGTCGCAGTTTAATATATATATATATATATATATGGATAGTAAAATATACATATATATGTATAGTATACATAGTCAAAGGTGAGTAATAACTAATACGTATATAATATGTATATACTATATAGCTATAGGTGTATATATGTTCGTGTTGTACGTTATATATATATGTGTGTGTATAATGTGCGGTGTAGCTCAAGTCTACGACGGCTATGAAAAGGTCGTTTAATATTAAAAATTCAATGGTTTTCGTCGTCGGGCACACAAAGTCCACTTCGTCGGTTAGAACTTAGAATAAAACGTCGTCGTCGAAATCAGAAATCGGTCCGTATACATATATTGTTACAACTAGATTGTATGCACAATGCACATGGTAATATAACGATGTACAATGTACGGGTTTCAACGAGCCGTTTCTCCACTCGGACGATCAGAATAATCGAATAAAAATTATTATTATTATTATTCGACCGCTGCTACCGTCTTATGAAATATTATAATCTAGCCATTAAAAACAGCGACGGACTCGCTGCGGTGCGATGGCGGGCCGGACCTCGACGGTTTTATTTATGCATCCAATTACAAATAAATGCTCATGACTTATTCGAACATTTATACGACACTGTGGCACCACTGCAATGACTAGAGCTCGGATTTTGGTGACTTTTGCGTTCTTTTTCTTAAAGCGCTATACAGTTCTAACAGAAATTAAATTTCTTTTCTAATATAACAATTTAAAATGTGTAATTTTTATTTTAAATTTTTTTGCATTTTTTGTGTTAAATCCATTTTATTGCATTTATTACTAATGACTTTATTGGGCATTTTCTCGACCACCTGTATGGGGTATTCGACGAGTTCTTTTCCTTGCGAGTACGCCTATATAACATTGCAGGCCGTATTTTTGTAGCGTATCTGAGGCATTGACACTTACTTTTTGTCTTCTTTTTATCGCTGTTTATTTGAGAATATTTACGAGCTGAAATATAATACAATAAGTAAATAATTAGTTAATAGAGATACTATATGGCTTGGATCAATAAATCAATTAGCCCGAGATGGAAGTTTCAGAGTCGCAGAGATATTATATAGGTACTTATACCAACATAATATTATAATTTAATTTATAAGTAAGCCTCTGGACTAATAATGACTGTAGGTGTATAGCTAATTATTCAATCATAGTTAATTTCTGTTACAAAGTGATTAAATATAATATAATTATAACATCAAAGTCCGTTAGAAATAAGGAGTACAAATTTCGATAATAATGTATTCTAATGACGTTATGTCGGTAATTAATTGTGTACACCTAACCAGCTATATATACCGGTATAATATTATAGATCACATGGGATACATTGTTTAGGTATGCAATACCAGCGGTATGAAGTGGGTTGATTGACGAATATTACATTTGCGATAGGAAAGACATTTTGATAACGATGTTTCGTTTTTAGAATTATTGTTCAATATATAATATATGCGATATTGTCAGAGTTGGAAGCAACAGAACTATTCGACGACGGGGGAAGATGGTAGAGGGGGAAGAGGGGGGGGGGAGAGAGTTGAAAAGGGACGCCGTGTTTTTATTAGGATTACGATGGTTTAGATGATTATATTTTAGTATGATAATAACACAAGGGAGCCGCTGTGAGGTAACATCGGATAGTCAGCGGTCAGATCCTCCGGGCAGTGGGCACACACTATTAATATCTGACCACACTCTGATAGCGTAACATATACCAGTTCTGACTGCAGTAGATAATAATATAATAATAATATGCTCCGAAACTCTACGGGACCACGTCGACCCTGCAGCATATCGTCTGGGGACACGGCCACGACGGCTGACAGCTATAATAATAATAATAATAATAATAATAATAATAATGACGATGACTATAGGGTCTAGGAGATCGTTAAAATATCTGTTACCCTCTTTCGGAACATCAGTAGCGGTCGCGTACCTATGCACCATAATATCGTATACCGCGGTGCGGAGGTGCGGGCGGTCTCGCATCTCGCGGTGATTCTTTTTAATTAAATCGAAATATGTCGCACGCGACGGCTGCGTCGGACGCGTGTGCTGCCGGGCGGTCGGGCGGCGAGGTTGGGTGAAGATGGGTCGCTCGCGCGATTACGTCGGTCGACCGTGGCGGCGGCAACGGATGCGACGCGCGCGACTGCGGCGCAAGCGTCGTGATCGCGGGGCGGCGACGGGACGGCATGTGATGGGGCGGCGGCGGCGGCGGTGTATATTGATTACGCGCGACGAGCGCGGCCACCCGCGCGCGCCTCTGAGCGAGTCGGCGAGGAGAGCGAGGCGGTTAGACTTATACCAC
This sequence comes from Neotoxoptera formosana, assembly GCA_022818045.1. Classification (NCBI taxonomy): domain Eukaryota; kingdom Metazoa; phylum Arthropoda; class Insecta; order Hemiptera; family Aphididae; genus Neotoxoptera; species Neotoxoptera formosana. The sequence continues at coordinate 13,870,314 of CM040634.1, forward strand.
CGCGGCGCGAGAGTGAGACGGCGGCGGCGGCGTGCGCTTTGCGTTCCGGTCAGTCAGCGTATACCACCGGTGGTAGCGGCGGCTTCGGCGGCGGCGATTGCAGTCGGTGTGTCGTCGTCGTGAACGTGCGTATATTATTATTATTATTATAATATCGTCGTATATTGTGTTTATACAATAACATAATATTATAAATTATACGGCGTGCTATACTGTAATATAGCACCGCAATAGTCGTCGCCATCACAGCACTCGATTATAATATCACATCGTATTATTAATAATATTTACACGACGCGTGTCTTGAGAGCAGAGCAGAGACTCGTATCCACGACTAAAAAGTCGTCGTCGTCGTCGTCGTTACCGAGAACTACAGATCTCGCACGGCGATGGACCAGGTGGTCGACCTGAACGTCGGCGGCGTGTTCTACACGACGGCTGCGTCCACGCTGGTGCAGGCGCAACCGTCGCTGCTGGCCGACCGGTTCAGCGGCCGGTTGGACCCGTTGCCCAAGGACAGCAAGGGCCGGTACTTCATCGACCGAGACGGCGTGCTGTTCCGGTACGTGTTGGATTTCCTGCGGGACGGCAAGCTGTCGCTGCCCGAGAGCTTCCGGGAGAAGGAGCGGCTCCGTCTGGAGGCGGCCTACTACCGACTGGACGGCCTCACCGAGCGGCTCCGCGAACAGAGGCCCGGCTACATCACCGTCGGCTATCGCGGCACGTTCGCCTTCGGCAGGGACGGGCTGTCCGACGTCAACTTCCGCAAGATACCCCGGATACTGATATGCGGCCGTGTGGCCCTGTGCCGCGACGTGTTCGGCGACTCGCTCAACGAGAGCAGGGATCCGGACCACGGTGACACGGACCGGTACACGGCCAGGTGGGTGTTCATCATATTTTTATATCATTGAAATAGTCTAGACAATACTGTACAATATTATAATAATTGTTATAATTTATCATTATCATCGTCATCATTCGTCATCACCGTCTTGAGTATAATATTATTATTATTCAACGAGTATATTATATGTATTATAATATTATTAAACGTTACCCCCCAGCACCACCGCTGAGAAAATTAATTTCTATCAATTGGCCGGTTGTACACATTTAAGTAAATATAAGTAATACTGTCTTGTTTCTATATTATGTAAACATTGACTGTGGTGTTCGGGTAACCTACATTATTACCCCGTTTCTTGCAACATAGGATTCTATGTGGACCGTTACCTAACTCGAGCCGGTATCGTGTTCGCGATGTGGTCGTATGCAAACACAAGACAACGCCGCCGCACCCTAACCTTACCAGTAACCGTGGTTGGTTTATGTATGTGTCTGTTTAGTCTATAGGTTCGACGTGGGTGTGTGTTTATATACTAATACATTATATATAGGTAGCTGATGCGTAATGATTTCGAGTATACCTGGTTACCATAATATAATATGTATAAAAGGTACGGCATAGGACATAATACGCATGTCAGTATTACATTATAATATTATTATTATTATAATTGACCGCCTATAACTTATAGAGCGGCTTTTGTGCGAGAACGCGTGCGAAATGAATATTTTAATAGTTTCAAAGCAACACGTGTTTGACATGTCTCATTCAGCGATTCGTATACTAATAACTATATATACGTATATATTTTATACATAGTTATAGGTATATATATTATATATAAGGATAAATAAAAATGGTCGAAAAAGCTCTATTTTGTTTTGTTTTGTTTTCTTGCTTAAGGACTCGTGGACAAACATTAACAATAAAAAAAGATCCTTTCATAAAATTTCCTGGGTGTATTATTTTTTTTTGTATTATTATTTTGTTAATGTGTTATTTATTTTACGCTCCGTTAAAATTTGCTTTTTCCACACTTATATTATATAGGTGCGTAGTTTTATAATAATAACGACGGCGTGAAACACACGAAATCGATTTTTGTAAACGACAATTAATATAGGTACCTATATACGCAATAAACGTCATAAACTCATCCACAAATATAACGACAGCCATCTAATTACGATATTATCTTTATAAAACAAAAATAAAACAAACGAACAAAGCTACATATACAACTAACGGTCTCCAGCTACTAATGAAATTACCCGAAATGTAATTTCGTAAACGGAAAATAACGATAGACACTATGGAATCTGTCAAATAACTACTTTTCACAATAATTAAAGTCATTGTGGAATGTTTTTAAAAATAATAGGATAAAAACAAATTAACAACACAAAAAACTTGATTAAAAAATATAACACATACGCAACTACGTAACTCCTCATCTATAAACTTATTGTGGTACGAACAATTCCATTAGGACATTTGAAAAACATTTTTAGCAAGATATAAATATCCCAAACTAGAAAATTGGTACATTCGTGTCATTGCAGTTAAACATATTGATGGTAAGATTATCATTACGATCTAGTATAAGTGAAATATAAATAATTGAGTAGTTTTCAACACAAAAACAAAATATTGTTTATAGAAATGTTTTGTATTTACACCCGTTAGGAATTACGGACTAAATAGATATTCAAAAATATAACAATAATTGTATGAATATAATAAACTATATTGAGCAATTGTATTTAAGAAAAAAGAAATTCCATGCATAATATAACGTAATAGCAATTTTTGTAGATATAATATTAATAAAACGTGAATAGTAACACAATAATCGTGAAGGAATATAATATAGATAAAGTTAAACCCGATGTTTAGTTTGTCGGTAAGATTATTAATTATTTGACGATTATCGTTGGTTATTGTCTCGTATTTAACTATTTCAATCATTGTAAATTTGTAATGCATTGCGGATAAATCACGTAATAAGAACAACGGAATAATATTTAGTCGTACCTAACCATTCATCTCCATTAATACATTTTATATAAAATTATGATGTGTACCCATTGGCTTATATTCATATGAAAATATCATATAGACGCGAATTTCGTGTACATAGTTTCCGAACTATAGTAATCTAGAAAGTAAAATATATTGGATTTAAAAGAAAACGGATATTATTGTGTTAATACGTCAAACAAACTTTTGTTAAATTTAACACAATAGGCCGTGGTCAATATTTTCAACCCCTTATTCTTATATAGAACATCTTACACAAAACAGAATATAATATATATATGTAATATGTATGTATGAACAACAAAAACACCGAAATAACATTATTTTTGGAGGGTTTTGATAAAATACCTTTTAGAGAGTTACACAAAATTATATTCGGTATAGTTTCTTTTCCATAAAATATATGTACATAATAATTTAATAATTTGCCTTAAGAGTCGATGATAACAATATTATATAGTTTAATAGAATAACAAGCGTACTCTACGCAATGGTAATATTATATATTTATATAGTTACCATTAATAATTAATATACATTCATAGTACCTATACCGCGTTCGCTTAAATATAATCGAATAACATATTATTTTCTATTCCGTATTTTTGGAAAATCAACAGAACAAAAACGTTTTAAATTTCAATATAAAATCGGCAGTTTGAGTGTTTCGTTTCTCTTGCAATTAATATACACTACCTTTCTACGGACGGACTGCTAATATTATGCATACCGAAAATGCAAATTCAAATACGCATGTAAATACCGTACTAACTACAAAGCCAATATTCTTGATGAATTATTCGATCGAATACATAATAATAATCGTAAACATAGACGCGAATAGCCTAATATATATATATATATATATATATATGATAAAAAAACCGTGAGGCGTATCCCCAACTATAGTTATTTACATCAATAGCTATTATACCCTATAGGTATACACCATTGACATTCAATATTTGTTTTATGTACATTAAGTGCAAATATGCTAGGGGCGGGTCCACATTTGTGGTAGAATATTACATATTTACATGGTCCGGTTATATTATTCTCTTACCACATTTCCGATAGAAAAAACAACGATTCTAATCGTCTTTGTTAGCATAATATCACCCATCAGAATAACCATACCACAAAAACAAGTTTTTAATTAATTTTTATCGGTATACATTTTAAAATGGTAGAGCAATTATATTTTTATAATTTCTAATTTATTTGTTTATTTTATATGACTTTTTTTCATCAACCCACATATTATATAATATTTTTTGACGATCTCGTGTATTATTTACTTTTATTATATTTTATTCGCGAACGTTAATTTGCATTTGTTTTTTCCAGTGCAAGAAAGGTTAAAAACCGGATACGTTTTTTGTTAAACGTATATAATGTAAATATATATTTTTGTTTAAATAAAAACCCTTTTATGTTTCATATTTTAGAGTAGAATAATTTTTCTGAAAACGTTTGTTAGTTCTATTAAACCAGCATATTTATTCAGTTTGTTTGTATATTAAAATATATAATAACATTATTTCCAGGAGAACGGCGTGGGGAATTTGCATGTAGGAATCTTTCGAAATAAATTTCTTCTATCAAAAAGTATGGAAAAATGTACACTCATCGATAACTCATGGCGGGAAAAAATAGTCTCTGTCGTTAATATATAGCACATCGCATCATAACCGCATCAGAATCGCATTTACACATACTATATACCGCTTTATATTGTTACGATATGTGGTAATTTTGTAAAGTTACGGTCATATTTTTATCCTTACTACCACACCTCTCCTCCTATCTACCAACCGTCACCGCTAATATCGAGTTGCCTAAGAGCTCTAAAGGTATTCCGGTCTGGCTTCGCGCTGTTTAAGATTCCGTTCCGGTCACGAGCTATTTGCCGGCCGAAGTCTCGTCCCGGATGATAAATGCTACTTGATTTAGAAAACTTACGCCCCATACGGCCGTATTTCTCACATAACATATTACTGTAAACAAACAAAATGTTCATATAATAGTTATTATTTTTATTAGTTTAGGTACACAACGCGCGTCAGCTGCCTTTCGATTTTTAGTGTCTTATACGAACGGCGGACGCAAGTCGTATTTCGTCCGATCTTTAATATGAAGACTTTATCGTGTATACATATTTTATATAATGAGAACTGACACGTACGTCGAAGTTTGTAGATTTTTCGTTACATTTTACGAGTGGCATTTGAATGGTAGGTATTTATACATCGACGAAGACCTAGAATACCGCCCCATACCAGGGCCTTTGGAGCTGCCTATGATTAAGCCTACAGTCGCTGTTACTCTGTTAGACTTATTTTTTTTATACATTACTGATGGAATCTTAAGATATTTACAATAAGAATAAGTCCCAAAATCCTCAGGTGTTTACGAATAATTATGGTTTAACTTGGCCCTAGACTATCGCGCTATAAATATTGTGTTCTAATTTTCTGAAATTTCAACGATCATACGCATACATACATAGGTACATATCATATATTATATAAATATTTATATGTATTATAATGTATATGATACGGACGTGCACGTCCTGCACGAGAATGGTCCGCTTATAACTTCTTCGCAACACGTCATATTATCATGTGAACGCGGCTCAAGTATTCCGGACTGAAATTACGCGTTGCGAACACGCTTTGTGACGCATACATGTATAATATATATGACGCGGGTATGACGCCATAAATTCTTGTACTCCAACCCTCCCCCCCGTCGACGAACCCCTACGACCGCTGTGTATCCACCGCGCATCCCCGAAATTCGAAATAGAATTCCGTTCTTCCGTTCTTCTCTGCCTGATACACGACGACGACGACGGCGTAAAATAATTATTACGAAATTACACGGAGTTATTTGTAATATATTTTACCCTCCCCCCCTCACCGACGTTTGAAATAAGTGTTCATTATTATTCCAGTCGTTTTTAAATCTATAATTGCTTTTTATTTATTATTATTATTATTGTATACAATTATTACGTCTCACAATATCTATATTGAACGTTCTGTTTTGTTGTCAATTCGTTTTATCGTCCATAGAAGAAAATAATTTAAAAAAAAATATTATAAATACGCCAACGCACTTCCATAGAGTACGAAATGTACGAATTTACCTATTTATATCTTGCCTCGGTTCCCAAATAGGGGAGCAGTGACGTTATACACGTGTTCTAATAACAAGTTGTACAGGAAACATAAATATACATATATATATATATATATTATATACTTACAGGCTACAGTAAATGTATTGTAAACCTATTATACCTTCCTAACACCGTAGCAATGAAATTTTCATATTTCACTTAAAAAATGTATAGGTATTTTATATAATAAATATATATAATTATATAATATGGTATCTACTTTTAACAGTAACTCGGAAAATCAGCTGTATTATATAATAATAATTAGCCATAACTAGGCTGTATAATACGTAATATAGGCCTCCCAAAACCATAAATCCATTAGCGTATTTATTATTTTTTTATAGTTATAATACAATGAACACGAATAAGCCTATATATAACATAATTTATTTGAATTAAATTATCAGAAATTAATTTCCCACGTGCATAACATAATACTTATATTATATTATATTATACGGCTTAAATATTTTTTATTATTATAATATTGTGCGTGTTCATATCAGTGATTTACTCGATCAAAATACCGATGTAATGTAAAATTAAACTACACAAAATATTATTATTTATCATTAATATAGAAGCACCTACATTGTCGAAGGGTAAACATGAATATGAATATAGTAACGCGTCGCATTAAATTATGATTATGTTTTCATATAAAATATGAGAATAGTTGAAAATAAATAAAAATAAAAAAGAATTTATGAGTATAGAATAATCTATTCCTATTGGTGGACGATTAAATCAAATTAGGGTTAATGGTTTCTGAAAAAAATGTGTAGTTCATAAAATTTAAAGCAAATTTGATCAAATCTACATAAGCCAATTCGAGAAAATATGCATAATTAGTATTCCCAATTGTTTTCACAACTGCTTTGTTGTATAATATTATTCTGTTCGAAAATGTACGTCGAAATTATCTAGAAAACGAATGGCAATTGTTATTTTAAAAAAGTTTGTTTTCGTCCGAATGTTTTGTTTCGCCATTATTTTGTTATTTTTGACTCTGTAAAAAGCTCCCTTTGCGGATACGCGCGTCCTTAATGAGCCTAAAAATGTCCGTAAAGTGTTCCCTTTGTTCTCAAATATCCGCCATTGTTCTCGTTCGAGCGATTGTCTATCCAAACAACGGGAAAGGGTTGTGTACGCTAATTGTACTATAAGCCTTTACCAGACTGTGTCTTCGCCATCGCCACCGTTACCGTCACCGTCGTCATTGTTGCGCGCTAAACAGTTTCGGCTCGATATATTATTATTATGGCAGTGTTGTATAATATGGTTCCCTCAATCTCTCGAGTTCGATTCTCCTCTTATAGACTTGGTCTTCCAAATCGTTTGTGACAAAAATGTTGGGAATCGCTGAAGAACCAACATATTATATTTCCACCGTTTTAGTCACACGAAATGTTGAAGACTATGCGTACAACGATCGGTGTTTATGTTATACGAATAATATCCTTTTGAGTATAATATATTTCCACTAATACTATTACCCTCTATTAACAGCAGATGTGTACACACATTACACATCTATACATAAACGTACATTTGCAGCAGCTGTCGGCGAGTGACATCAACTGCAGTGCATCACCATATAGATAATAAATTATTATTGCTATTACATTATATCATCAGATTATTATTTTAACCTGCGCAGTCTCTATACTTTTCTTATAATAAACCGATTTAAACAGTGAATACAGATATTTTAATATTATGAATTATGATTTATCATTTTAACTACCGTGGTAAAATTTGAGTTTATAGGGACATACATTTTTCTAAGTTTATTATCATTCGCAGTAACACAACCTTTGTTCCAACCCATGATCTAACTATTATTCTATTATTTGCAACGGTTAGCGCCAGACCCTCGTCGGTATAGTCCCAAGTCCTGATTTAGGCGAGTGTTGTAGGTATTTATCCCGTAGGTTACCTTCACCTGGCCACCATAATATTTTTTTGAAAGCACCCTCCACTATTACATAATCGGTAATCACCAGTCGGCTTGACGCTTTTGACCACGATTGTGGGGGAAACACACGTATATAGGAAAATCTCGTCTATAAATGGATTTAATCTTCAGAGAAAAAAACGCGTCCGACTCTCAGCAAAAACCGTCGTGGCTGGCATTTTTTCACAACGACTATCTTTTACAACCGTTCGTGAAGCACACGTCCATTAACTGCACGCGGATCGAATACAATAATATTAGGTATTATATATCTGTCTAATATCGTTATATCTAATCCAACCTAAGTCCCGCAGATAATAGCTGAGGGTTAGAACGTACCTAGTGTAATAATTGTTGAGCTCACGTATATGTCTCGACAATGGTCAGAGACAATAATATTATGTGGGTATAATGATTATGTGTTTTTTTTGTATTGCGAGACCAACATTTATTTTTTGCCGAAATAATATATAATATATACGTGACGGGGTGTAGCGGACTTTTAAATCTAGTGTGCGTACTATATATATTTATATATATCATATACATGTAGTATATATGTACGTGACAGTATTTCTCGACCTCATCTGGACCGAGGCGACGATTACTCGATATTTTAAACCTTTGTTTGGCGGCGACCCCTCTACACAAGTTGTTCGGCTACTGAGCTATGTATACATTTTTTTTATTGTTATACGACGAACTGTATCGCATCACGAGAGAATTCCAAACACGTAATCGAGCACTAATCGCAAGGATAATTTTATTTTTTTTCATATGCATACATAATAATATACGCGATATGGTTTTTTTTTAAGCACGAGATAATATTATAGTAGATACATATTTTTTTGCGGTTAGCTTCGTACGTCTGTTAAATTTGTTTTGTTTGACTACATAGATCTGCACAAACGAAACATTTTTTATATAAGACCATTTTCTGTAGTAGAATATTTTCTCGTTGAAGTTGACATTTATATATTTATTATTTATTATAATTTAAAGTTTAGTGTAATCGGAGAGTGTAATGGAAATAAAATATAAATAGGTAATTTGATTTTTAAAATATATGAATAGATAAGCTCTTCAAACCTTAGCTTCCTCTATAAGTATCGATTGATAACTGTTAGTGTTATACTTCAAAAACACCAAAAATCGATTGAGAAAACAAAAGTCGATTTTGATTTACTTGTACAGCAGCGACAAGTGGCTGTGAACTCGTGTCGGGCGTTTGCAGGTTACGACGAATCGTGTAGATTTATCTTGGTCTAATTTCAATTATATTGTAGTTGGGGAAAAAAATAGCTCAAGTGCAGAAAGAAAATCAATAGAATAATACATATAGTATTGTATCATATAAGTATTATTACGTTTTAGATAAACCTATACCTTCTATATAAATGCACAATATTTAACTGCAGTATAATGTCAAATCTGTAACAATTTTACCATTATATAGATGTATAGATATAACTTAAGGATTTGGAGAACTTTTTTTCTCAACTCGTCGGCGTCACAACTATAATAATAATATTAACCATTATTGACACTAACTAGAGGTAATATTGTTGCGCAGGTTCTTTCTGAAACACACGTCTATTGAACAGGCGTTCGACATGCTCCAGGAACAAGGGTTCTACATGGCCGGCAGTTGTGGATCGGGCACGGCCGGGGGCACGTCCGCCGCCGAACTCAAGCCGGGCGTGGACTCGGAGGAATGCCGCTGGAATCATTATAACGAGTTCGTGTTCGTCAGAGATTCATGAATTTCGACCACCGACACCGTCACCGAGACGAGACGAGATGACGAGGGTAACGCGCGCCCATCGTCATGCCATTCATAATTTATGACATCTCAGACCAAACATATTATTATTATTATTATTATTATTATTATCATTATTATATAATACTATTTTGTAGATAATATTATTATTATTCTATTTTCGTTTTCCGTTTACGTTTCTACATTTTTTATTTCATTCCTTTAATTATTATTAATATACGTAACGTTTATATTATATTATATAATATATAAATTATAATGATAATTAGTGATTATACCATTTATAATATATCATTATTATTATTTTTAATGTTATTATTATTATTATTATTAAAATATTACTAGGGTCTAGTCATAGGAATATTACGTTCGAATAATATATATAAATATATATATAATTATCATATTATAATTAATAAACCTACCCCTATCCCCAACCCTCCCCCTCAAAAAAAGACAACTTATCATTAAAAACCATAATTTTATAAAATCAAATTTTAAATTTTGGCCTAATTTTATTAATCGTACGTAATACCTTTTAAATAATAATATAACTCATAATATTACTATTATATTTTAGGACCAATTTGATTATATCCCTATTTTGTGCCGCATAATAAACCGGTTTCGTGGTTATACAATTATAATATAATATATATTTGTATTGTTTTTTTTTTCTAGAAAATGGTAGAAATTTATATAGATATACATCAAACATATTCATCGTGTTACGAAATGATATAATATGGTGTTATAAATTTCATTACATTTATATATTATTATAATATTATAATATAGTTGCTCTAAAATATTATATATTATACGTATATAAGGTATACTCGTTATTAAATTATTATCATATAATTAATATATAATATTATAATAATATACTATATATTATACGTCGATATATTAAACCATGCTATGTAAAATTAATATTTAATTTATTATTAATAATAAAAAAAAAAACAATAAAATAAAAAAACAAAATTAAAAAAACTCACATGTCTTAAGTTCCGCTACATTTTAAACGAAAAATCTCGTTGGTATGTGTTCTCCGTCGATATTATGTGCACCAAAGCTTTCTGCTTGTACTTTTTTTGTAGTGCTCATAGCTATAGCTTTAACCTGCCTGGCTGCCTCTTCCTGTGTCGTACAAGTACGTACACACCTATCTCGTCGTCGATTTCAAAAACACCGTTTTTACGTTTATAACTATATTACTGTACACAGTTAATCGTACACGGTGACGCACTTAAACAAAACGTCAACACAGCCCCTAAGTGGGTAATGGGCATACATAATAATTAAAATATTATAATATCGTATTATTATATAATACGGTAATTATGTACAGCACGTAAGTATTTACAATATTTTGTGTAAAACCTTCACTACCCGCGGCGTCGTTGGTGTGCATACATATAATATACATATATTATAATATTAATAAACCCATTTAATCCTAATCGTATCGTAACTGGAAACACAGGCCATACACTGTTGTAATTCATAATGAATGATTTTAAGTTTCGATTTCGATTTCGGAACAATATTGCTTACTATATATTATTACAAACACAACAAATACAATATAATATACGCATCCACATAATATAATATAATGACTACGGTCGTGGTTTTTTTTCATCGGAATAATTACGCGAGGTTGGCGATAATTGAGTATAACGAAAAAAAAAGCTACTCGGGTTGATAATTAAACCTTGCATTGCAGTTGTTTGTTTGTAGCGGTTGTTCGAAAAAAAGTTATTGCTCCGACCACAGGACCGGGAAAAAAAAAACGGAAGTTTTATCCCTTATGTTAATAATATTTTGGTCACGTAAAACCGTCTTGGTATTTTTTTTCTTTTAATGAAACCACGACCGTAATTCTACAGCGAAGAGGACGTGGTGATGAAATGTTGGAAAAGTTTTTTGTAATCTTAAAATATTATTACATTGAAAGCCCGCTGCAGTATAGTCTTTCACCCCTGTTCAATTCTAAAAACAAAGGGTGGAAAAATATTATTATGTTTAGTTTTTGTAGAAAAAAACTTATATTTTGAACAAGTTTCATCTTAATATACGTCTGTGGTGGTGACAGAATAAACGTGATTAGTGATATTACACATGGCGTGTGTGTGTGTGCGCGCGCGCGCTTTATAAGTGCGTTTTATCTTTTTGCATCGCTGCCAATTAAAACACCCTCCAACAGATGAAAACATTTAAACATTTTTTAAATTACTATAATTTCTCGATAATAATATAAATGTAATTAAATATTTTATTTTAATGATCATAAATTATTCTGTTAATAACTATAAATAATAAATGTTAGTATCTGACGTGATGGCTTACTGAGACTACGGGGAACTTTAGACGCGCTATATGTATGTATATACTATTGGTATATATTATGTCGCCGTATTTGTAGGTAAGCATTCGCAAAGAAAAATAGCGCATTGTTAAAATATTTTCTCAAAAATGTCAATACTTCAAGCGTCTTAAAATTAAAACGCTTTCGAGTTCATTAATATTTATGCGTTGTAATTCATTAAAAGCAAATATCCGACAACGGAAATAACGTATATACCTACACAGTCGGTAGTAGGTACATATACTGATATATAGTGATGTTGACGGCGGGGGTGGCAGTTCGGGCGGACTGGTACAGTGTATATATAATATATGAGTTTATTTTTTTTTCAAACAACCGCCGCAGCAGTGCCGTAGATCAGTGTTTCTCAAGTCGTGTTCCGCGAGCAACTCGTAAGGGTTCCGGGAAGGCCTGGAAAAAGACTTTCAAAATATATTTTGTCTACCCTTCTTTTTCGATCAGTTATTGACATTGATTTGCATAGGGGTTCCGCATAGAAAAAATATTATCGTTCGGCATCCCGTGATCTCAAAAAGTCTCACTGCTCTAGAGTATAATATAATATTATTATTATTATTATAACAGATCGAGCCATATGCTACGCGCGCGTCGAGGTAAACCGCACACCCGAGTACAATAATATTAAAATTTAGTTTGCACGAAAAATCATAAGATAATCTAATATTATTATCCTATGGCAGCTATTTTTTTGCAATAATAATATAATAATTATTATCATTATTTATATGAGCATTATAATATTATTATTATTGTACTGTAACGCAGTCGTACGACCGATAGAGAGACACTATTTTATAATAATAATACATCATCGCCGCGCGCACGCTCCCGCGCCGGCAGTCTAGATTTTCGCGCGTATTACAGCCAAAACAAACGTTCGCCGACTGTCGCCATTTTTCACACTCGGTCGTTCGGAAAATTCATTTACGTTAAGCCGGCGTATTATACCGTTCGCGCGGCAGTCGACGCTTATTCACCTGCCAAACAAATTAACGTCGACGGCGGCGGCGGCGGCACATTAAAGCGGTAATTGTTCAAAGGACAGCGCGCGGACGAGCCAAAAACTACACGCGTTTTTAAGCCCCGAGTATGAGTGTGTGTGTGTGTTAACTGTTGAGTATTACAAATATATATATATATACTCACGTATATGGTATATTACATAATATATACATTAGTTGAGCCGTTGAGTCGTACGTTTTCCACCCCAAATCGTTCAGAGAGAGATTGTATACTTATTTCTCTGTACCTAATACGATTTTTTTTTTTTTGTTACCCATGAGACTGTGATATTATATGGAAGTTTCACTGCATTATGATCGTCGTTTGGGCATATTATTACGATTAATGACACGGTGTATTTTTCTTAGGAACCTCCCTAATAGTAATAATAATATAATATAGAGTTTTGTCGATCAGTCGAATTAGGATTTTTGAAAAAAAAAAATAAAAAACAAAAAAAAAAAAATTATACACCCAGATTAACTAATTATTACGATGTCACATTTTATTATCTAGCTATTCATCTATGTAAATAACTGTAATTTATTGTATTTATTTATTTATTTATAACAACTATTGCATGTTAAAAATTTGTCTTTTTATCATTAAGTTAGAAGGCCTTGATGTCAGTAACACTTTATTAATATAAAAAAAAAAAAAAAAAAGGATTTTTTCTCAAAGGATTTTTGAATTTTTGAACTGCGAGCAGATATGTATTATCCGGCTTGATGACTTATATCGGCCACGTTCATATTTTTTCTTTTCCTTTTGACAATAAAACAAGAGAAAAGGCGTGCCGCAAAAAAATCTATTACCTATGTACCTACCATAATAGACCTGTCATACATAAAAAAATACCATTATGACTATCGCGGCGAATAGCCTGGTAAATAGGTAATAATTATTGTTATATAGAATGAAATAATAAAATATGTTTATAAATTCTTCTTCAATAAATATTTTTGTATAAACATATTTATCACACATATTATAACATTGTTATTGAATTAAAAACCAATCATTTTAAAAACATTTAAAGCAAATAACTTTTTAAAAACCACTTAAAACTTGTACATTAATAATTATTATGATTTTAACTTCGAAGCGTTTTGTACTTTTAACAAATATTTTCTATTAGTTATAACCAATGTCCATATAACTTTTACTACACAAGCTTATGGACTAAGATACTTGTTAAGTTATAACGTGAAAAAATTTCAGTAGACAAAAAAAAGATTTTTATATTTGCCCAACAAAAAATTCAAGACTAAAAAAATAATCTAGTCCTATATAAAAGTCTAGTCCTTGGCCAACCTTAATCGTTTTTTCAGCCAATGGCCTGTCGTACCCATTGCGTTATAATTTCTATTTAGAACATTTTTCTAATCATTACGTTATAGTTTTTACTTCATTTTAAGAATTAAATACCGAACAAATAATTAATTATTTAAAAAGGATAAGTACTAAATAAGCATTTAAAGCCTAAATAATATATAAGCAGCTAGCAGGCTGGGGATACTTTGCGGATTTGTACCTTTCTATCCTTTCTATAATAATACTAATACGCTATTGTCTAAACTTAAAATTGAATGCAAAAGAGAAAATCCATTGTTTCAATATCCGATATTTGTGAACCGATATTTTTGAAAAAATAGTTTTTATATTAAAAATTGGAATTGTGTAAAATTTAAATCTGGTTACTTTTTTACACTTTCAAGATAAACTACGACGTTGAATGCGAAAACGACGAGTATGTTACGTTCATAAACTTACCCCGTACGTATTTTAATGTAACACTTTTTACGTTACAATATAATATGGTAATATTATATAATCGTAAATACTGTAACAATATTGTGCGTCTTTCGTCAAGTCGGGTTTTTTGTTCTGCACTGCCACCGCCACCGCCACCACCACCGTCGACGGCGAGACAAAACGCTCGTATATTAAATTTCTCCGTTATTAGTATACATTTTTTTCTTTCACCAGCTCTCTCACTCGTCGTCGTCGTCGTCGTCTCTCCGAAGAACCGCGAGGAATAAAAGTCGGCGTGTAAAAAGGAAACATTAACTATGTATATACGCGTCGTACGTATATATAATATATATACAGCACTCGTGGCCTGAAAAATAAAACCTCTTTAACGGCCGAGTTACACCATCTCTCAACCCGTTCCACCCACACACCCACCGTCGACCCTCTCGTCGCACGTCCGCCCCCCCCCCCACCTCCTCTACCCGTCGCGGCGACCGTTGAACGCGGTCGGCGCGGAGGTTTACGACCATAATACACGTTCCTCGTCGTTTCGCGGCGCGCCTACGCTGCAGTAATTCGCCGTTGCCCGTTCGATTATATATTAGACATGCCGAACACGAAAACGAATATATTCCGTCTTCGTCTCTGTATTATATACTTCTATAAACTATATTATTCGGTTTATGACGCGCGACCGGAAATCCGGTCAAACGCGAAATTCGCATCAGAGACCTTATATTCCGTCTACGACGACCTGTATACACTCCCACACTCCATATATATGTACCTATAATCTATATAAATGCTTTCGTTCGCCACCCACTCCGTCTGACGGTTTTGTTGTATTACTGTTATTATTATTATTGTTGTTGTTGTTGTTCCGGGTAGACACGGCTTTGACATACGAATGTCGTTTATTGTGTTTATCATTATGTTTTATTATTATTATTACGAACGATTTGTTTTATACCTATATATATATTTTAACGACAAAGATTTCGGGACGTCTACTTTCCGATAAGCAAACGACTGAGAAATCGATTTGTACTCGTACACTGCAGTGGATACTCAATAACATTATTACACTTTTTTATAAAATTATTCACGCTTACTATACGTAGACGAGTGACGGCCGAAGACTAATTTTTTTTAAACAAAATACGTAATACACGTATTGTTCGCAGGTCAAACGCGAACACCATTCTATTATATTATAATATTTTGTTGTTACATAATATATGTAAATTGTAGTTTTCGACGAACGCACGTCCTGGCGGCGGGTCAAAACTCCAAACCTCTAATATTTTAGCAGAGAAAAAATTAATACCTAACACCTTCGAATACTGAATACTGCAGAAGTTGATACAGACACCTTGCCAAACTTTCAACGTGCGTGAAGTTTCATATTATTGTATGATATATGTCATACAGTAGCTTTCAAAGAATGTTTGAATCACCAAAATGCATAAAAAGTTTTTTAATTCGCAATTCCCAAAAATGTTGCTGCTCACGAGACGCGAATTTCCCAATATTATATAATATGGGTTTACGTTTAGTGAAGTAAAATTCAATAAACTATAATAGGTGGGAGAATATTCTTTAAATTGAATTCTATTTAGTCGTTAAGTTTTTTTTTTCATACAACTAATGGATTATGAAGTTAAATTATTGTAAAAGTTTTTTTTTTCAACATTTTTATCTAATAAATAATCCCACGTTTTTATCGTTGACACATCTTAAATTTTTAAATTTTTTTATTAAAATAGAAAATTTACATTTTGTAAAAGCAAATAATATGATATGGAGAAAAAATGTATATGATGATATAATATGAGGAGGGATGCTTTCCTGTGAAAGAACCAACAAAAAGCTGCATTATAGTTATAGGGACTCAATAAATCCTTTCACCGTCGTATTTTTAACCAACAAAGGAGGGAGGGGGGTGGGTTTTCTAGATTATTTGCTCCACTTTGGTTATGAGTGGATAAGTATGAATGGCAAGTTTGGTGTGGAATTTTTTGTAGTGGTTAAATGCAATTGTGTTGACAGTTTCAATGTTAAAAGTCATTGTGGAGTGAGTTGTCGGAGATGTACCAAGAGGCACAGGTTAGTAAACGAAGGGTAATAAATTAAAATGACTGAATTGTTTTCGTTTGTGATGGTTTGGCACAACACCATATATGTATTCCATAAGCCCATATGGGATTTTACATTGATTTGTAAATTATTATTTTATTTTTGAGGGACAGTTTAATTTAAAAATTAAGTTTAAGTATTAAATTTAAGATTTTTTATACTTTGTAGGAGATCACAGAGAAAGTAAGTCAAAATTTGCATAATGTACAAAAAAAAATTAGCACAAGTTAAAAAATGAAAAAAAATTGAGAGGGGAAATAGGCGCCAATAGGCTTGGTCATTTTATAAAGCAAAAAAAATTCAAACAAAATTATACAGATGGAAGAAAGGTTGAGACTGCATTCTAATCTCCAGATTTATTAACCCAAAAAAATAATCAAAGTATTTATTTATTAACAAATGATACCCGCCCGTAAAATTAACCCCGGACTTTAAGTTGTTTGTGGTGAAAGTAAAATATTAATAAAAAAAAAATAATAATAATTGTTGAATTTCACGAGACATAAGAACGCCTGTGTGTATGTATAACATTATTTATGAAGGCACCTATATATATATATATATATATAAATATATTATATTATTATTATTCTACGACCTGGACGTGGCGAAACGAAAACGGCGCCCGGCGTAGCTTTTCGGGCTAACGTATTTTATACATTGTGCGCTCGGGAATGCGTCTACGTTACCCAGTTAGTAGATTGTCTGTGGCAATAAATATTTATTTTAAGACTAAAAAGTAAATTTTAGCCTCAAAAAAATTTTAAAACGAACTTACGTAAGCATCGACTATCCGGGAAATTATAGCTGTGTCATATTATTTATCTAACATTATACATTTTCAACTTTTTTTTTGTTAAAATATCGATAAAAAAAAATTCACCCAAAAATCTCATACGAGGTTCCTTATAAGTTGTTTCAATAGTGGTTCAAAAATATTAAAGATACATATTTTTAAATTAAAAAATAAAAATGTTGACGAAAATCATCAAAATTACAAAGTTTAAAAAATTATAAAATGTTTAACTTTTAGACCTTAGGGTTGATAATTGAAAACAACGTTTCTCATATTTAGAGTATCTAATAATGGCTTATATAATGAATGAGGTTGAAGTGGAATACTACATTTATATAGGATATAAATGAAGAAAACGATTTTGGATGGTTTCGAGGCATTGTATATGCATATCAACAAAAGGCGACTATACTCTAGAAGAGAGTATATTATAAATCATTCAATAGTAGAACGAACTTCTGAGAAATATAAAGTTTTTAGGATAATTATAGGGTTTAAAATATCCTTACGTGTCTTAGTAATAAATCCAAGGACGGTTGATGATTTTTTTGAAATATTTCAACAATGCCTATTAAATGATAGAGGCGTGTCAAACGTAACACCTAAATCACGATTTTCTATCACCCGATGAAGTAAAATATTATTTAAATAATAGTTGTGGAGAACGTGATCTGGAAAAAGACATAACTTTGCTCTTTTCAGTGTTTAACAATAAATTGTTTTGTTTGCACCAGATTGATAAAGTATTTAAGACATTTTGTAAAAGTCAGAATCCGAAGATGACTTCACTAAATAATTTCATATCATCGGCGAACAAAAGCTTACTCGAGTTTAGAAAATGTAAATCATTAATAAACAAAAAAAATAACAAAGGAGCTAAATGTGAACTCCGAAGAACACCTGATAGAATATCAAATGGATCTGACATAAAACTTTTAACTTTAACTATCTGCAGCTTTCTGTTTGTGACATAATAAATCAACCAAGATAAAAAAGGATCATGAATACCAATAGCATGAAGTTTATTAGAGAAGAAGGCATGGTTAACTTAATACAGTTTTATTACCTAGTTAGTTAGGTTATATTTTGGTTATATTTTAATTTTCAAAACTAATATTGTTAAATGAATTTAAAAAACATATACCATCCAACTATAAAAATGTTTAAAACGTTTTGAAATATTGGTTGTTTTCGGACCGTCTGGAAATATTTAACTGTGAATTTCGTTGGCAAAATATGTGATATATTGAAAAATAATACTGGCATTAATGTTGTTAGTTATGAATTCATGTCGAGGCCACAAGGTTAAAATCGCAAATAAACTCCGTTATTTTTGATTAACGAATAATTTTTTTATCATGCGACGTGCATGCATTATTTTGTGAGAATTATTATTATTATTATAGTTTAAATTATCAACCAAATATGAGCTAAAATTTATTTAATACTTTTCATATATTTTTATTCTTAAAGCCATGAAATGGATGTAGTGATAAAGCTATTGCCTAGAAAGAAATAGAATGAGCAAAAAAAAAAACACTCAAATGCAACAATAGGTCTTATTTATGATATTCAACATATGCGTTCATTCAAGCATAGTCTTTCAAAATTAAATGTATACGGACGTCTCTCGTTTTATTATAATTTTCCAGATGCGGACTGTGCTCTACAACTCTGAATAAAATCGGATTAAAAAAAAAAAATGTTTAATAATTGTGTGGCCTTCACTATAACGTAGAACGTGTAGCAGCTTAAAGTGACCGTTACAAAAAAGTTCCTGAAATATTCCTGCCCTTCGGAAGTTTTTATATAGAACTCGCAGCAATAGGTTTATACATCAAAAGTAAATAACGTATAATATTATTAAATAATGCCTATCTGTATAAAAAGTAATTTCCGTGAAAAAAATGGACTTTTGGCCTTTCCGGTTTCACATAATATATAAATAATGATTCTATATCATATTATTATATTATATACAGCACCTGTACTCGAAAATGATTACATTTTTCTCAAACTGCAATGCATATTTTATATTACTAATGTTACCTCATCATTTAAACTAAACGAATTTGAGTGAATTTGAATTTATGATGTATTATTATTGTGCAGACAAATGACATTTTAATGTAGTATATGCCGGTGTGCATCATAACTAATAATATCAATCAATTACCTGATAAAAAAAAAAAAGAAAGTCTAATGACTTTATCTCAGAAATACATTTTTACAAACTGTAAGTCATTGATTACTTTACATTTGATTAAATTGAAACATACTGTATAACTGTATAGTAAATAGTGTATACTATTGTAGTTAGCTAGGTATGTCATGTTATTGTATCGCATTCCGTATATTATATAAATCAAATATTTTGGGCAATATGAATGGTAAGATGACGCAAATAATCATAATGACGCGATACTACAATATTTTTTCAATAAAATAATATCATTCTTCTTTTTTTCATGATAATAAGAAATTAGTACAAACATTAGTAGAAAATAATATTATAATTGAATCGAATTATTCAACCGTATAGTGTAGCTGGAGCTGTAATCAAACTTTAGAAATCCTTAAACTCGGTGGGCCGATACCTTTACCTATCCGGCGCTGACTACGAGTAGGTAACGTATACCGTGACTCTTTCGTATTCCAAATAATTCAACAAGACGAGATCTCGTTGCCGACATCCGGAACTCCAAAACAGGTGATATATATTACCCACGGCACTATATAATATATATTATAAATATTTATTGTGTACATAAGTTTTCGTATGCCTCGTGGAAAGTTATTTAATATAATATTTTATGTGAGACGTATAAATTATATATTGTTATTTCAACATTCCGTCCGAAAAACGAAAAGGCGTACAAACAGTTGTAAACATCGAACACGAATATTATAATTTATTACTCGGCGCGTGTTTTCGCATTTAACACTGCGAAAGAAAAATCCCAAAGAAATTCTTGACATAATTATAATACGTATTTAGGCGCGTACGACAGTGAGCCCAAAGGTTTGTTTGTATTGTACACGGCGGCTGCAATGGTTGAAACTCACAATTAATTAAAACCATCTCGTGCGCGGCACAAGTATTGAAGTATCATTACTTATTATATTATAATAAAATAATGTCTGTGTGTTTGATTTAATTAAAACATTTTAAAATATCATATATATATATATATACAGGGTGATTCTTTTATCAAACAACACTCATTATTTCAAAAAGTGTAAATATTTTTGAAAATATTTTTTTACATGGTTTCAAGTAATTTACAAAACAACTTTTTTACTAAAAAATTATATTTTTAAATATTTTTTATCCTTATGATTTTTTAAGTTTTTTACTTTTTTGAATGACAACATGTAGTTTTAATTTTATATTCCAAAACTTCGTATTTTTCTAAGAATTTTGATACATAAAAATCGAATTTAGGACGATTAGTTTATGAGTTATAAGTATTTAAAGTTTAGATGAGCAGAGTGGAGTGGTACGGGGTTTTTGATAAAAGAATCACCTGGTATAATATAGCGCCATATAGGCATGACATGTAGACTGTACACATATAAAGTATCATAAATCTGAGAGAAAATATATTATCTCTGTACAAATTTAAGTTTATAATTAGTATAAAACTATATAATATGTTTATTTACTAATTTGCAGTATCTGGTAGATGGTTATGTCCACATGTTGCAATGCCCTCTCACTGTGGAGCATATTTTGTTCGTATCATTCATCAGTTACTAAAATAGTTGAACAATTCAATGAAATACGTTTACGACAATATCAATAATTTTTTTTTCTTCATATAGGTACGTGGTGTATTGTTGGTTTGCATTGTACACAATATCATAACTGTTAAAATATATGATATTGATGAAGTCAGACAAATACGTTTTTACTAATTATTAAGTATTTTGTGTATAATGGTTGTTACTTATTATATTATATTATATTTCGCATTTGACTTATTTTTATTGGTTAATATGTATATTGCATACAATATATTGGTTCTCTCCCGACATACGCAATTCTTATACACTATATACATAATTATAATATAATAGTGTATTCCGTGTACAATACAATATATACTTTGTGTACGGAAAACTTAGTATTTTGTTTGAGTTTCGTAGTTTCCATCGTTTGTATAAATAAAAAATAAAAATAAAAATACTATATTGCAAAAGTTATATTAAATAGATCAAAGACGAATAATTATAGTAGGAATATACCATCATGATATCGCCAAAATGTTAGTTTATGTTATAAATTATTGTATAATATTACGTGTGATGTCTTGGCAATGATTACACGCCCATACTATACGTAAAATATATAAATATGTTCCTATATATAATATATAATATTCTATACTTGTATATTATGCATACAGCAGGTAGTTAGATCTTTTATTGCGTATAAATTTGCATGTGATTATTATGTACGTATATTATTATATAATAACGCGTCAACGGGTGAAAATATTTTGCACCTAATATATATTTAAGTGTGTATTATAATATGCCTACACGTCACAATATTGTAAAAACGAATAAATCGATTTTCCGTAGAACGGGAATATGCATACCAGAGATAATTTAAATAATAATAATAATACGGCAAATAAATACGTTTTTCAATATCGGCTGAGCGACGAAACAAACTCTATGTATTATTATATTATTATACGACTTACAGTATTTTTCGAGCCACTATCTCTCTTCGCCGCTGGTCATTAGTCTCCATTCACATCATTGATTTATTTTGTCTTGTTTTTTTTCTCTTTTTTTTTTTACTTTTTTTGTTCGTCGTCGTTTTTGCTCTTTTAAAAGTGGTTAGTAGTCTCTATGTTATTGACTTTCTGATGGTTTATCATCTTTACGAAGACGACGACGACAAAGATGTAAGTATAGCTCGAGAAAATAGCATTTTTCGAACATTTACTATAATACTATAATAATACGGACTAAACTATTGCACGGTGATAAAATAAAATATATTTTTGTTTTTCAATAATTGAATTCAATAAAATACATACTAAAGTAGTAGGCCGATAAAATTGATTGTGATGATTGCCAGTGATCGAAGTGGAGGATACCATAATATTTGACACGTTTTAAGATTCTATAAGCGAATATTGTGGATGGTATAATATTAGTTTTACTGCTGCAGTGATATGTATTACTATGTCAGTGATCATTTCCGAGGTAGAAATGATTCGATCAACTCGTGCTTTTACTTTTTTAGTGGTAAATTGAATGTATATAAACTGTATACATTAGAGAGGTCATTTTAAGATTTTCTCACGTTTTTTGCAAAGAAAACCCGCTGAAAAATCACGAAAAAACACTCCAATTTAAGACACGTTCATTTTTCATAAAATCCATTTTGTTTTTGTTTTTGTTATCATTTAAAAAAATTTAATGTTATAGTAACTTCAAACTTCCGCCGATCATTTATAATACTGATATCAAATTAGGATTAAATTTTGATTGAGCGTTTTTGAGTGTTCTACGCGTATTTTGCATAATATTCAAATAACGAAATATTTTTCCGTCATTATTTTATAAAAATTATTATATAGGTACCTATACTCACTTTAATAGATCTAATAGGGCTAGAATAAAAATATTAAAATAAATAGGGATCGGTTACCGACAAGTCTTAGTAGATATATTATATTATGTGCCTAACTTTGAACTTCATTGGATTCAAGGAAAGTGTATTTGTTCTTTGATTTTTCCGAAATTTTTGGCAGCTGCGGTATCTGATTATAAGACTAACTCAAACTACGAAACGAAGCAATTATTTTTTTTTCTTTGAGATCACTTCGGTGAGTTTGTTTTGACATAATTTATAATGATATAAATAATGATTGGTATTATTAACGCTCAACACCCAGACAAATCGATTAATAATATTCATTTAATTACGGTGACTATATTTTTATACTTATGTAACTAAATAGACTGTAACTATTTTTTTATAGAAAATTAATTATTATTGCATGTATAACATTATATTAATATTATGTTATGTACAATAATAGCGTGTGACTTATTGGCGGGCTTTTGTGTTCAACGATGATTAATAAAATATATTCAAGCTATCGTGAAATATGTGTGGTGTTATGACTATCTTTTCTAATAATTTATAATTTTTTTTTTAAATTTATACTTGCCCGTCAAGACCCGACCCGTTTAAAAAGCATTCGGGTGCTAGAAATAACAGCTACTTAATTAATTTTTTTATAAACGATAATAGTTAAAATATAATGTTTTATTTGGATTTGACTTACATAAACTATAACGACTGTCAATAACACTTTTTTTGGGAATATTCAACTAAACTAAACATATTTTTTTGAATGTACCTTTTTTAATTACGATTCTCAAATATTTTCAAAGTTTTATTTATGTATGAACAATTTAATTTTAAATTCCATATGCCGATCATCGTTTTTATTTCATATTGGAATAGAATTTATTTTCTGAGAACATATTATAGACTATAGAGGCAATGATGAACATAAAATATGTAATATTGGAAAATAGGTTTATCGATTACAACCATATTAAACTCTGCAGACAAACTGAGCTGGGACGACCAGAAGTTTCTTATCTCAATTTGCCATTAAATCCGCTGTACTCCTATATAATATATAAACTTTGAAACATTTATAGCTTTTAAACCGCTCTTCCGATATACGATTTTTAATGTACATATACACATTTTCCATTTGAACACGATTGCATTAAATATCTGATAAGTATATAAAAACCACAAAGTCGACAAATAATAAATTAAGAAATATAAATTGCAGCAATATGTACTCACGCTCAACAGATTAATGCGATTAATATCGAAAACGAACAATAATATGTGTAAATGCTCAAAAGACTTATATAATGGACAACAGAAAAAAATAACGATAGGCCGTTGACCGGTCATATATGAAACGTATTTGAATGTACAAACAATGTACCTTACTATAGACATTTGAATTCAATTGATTTTAAAACACATGCGAAAACATGCAAAATGAGTTTGCAGTATTCTGTACGTCATGTGTTACATTCACATTCAAATATGGTGCGAGTAAAAATTAGAGTTGGTCTGAACTTACTAAAATAACCATATTATAATATTAATCAACTATACAATACAATAATCATAATATTGTACGTTACACTGTTGAATACTTATTAATTAGGTATTATACAAAGCCGATAGTCATTCATATTAATAATAATGAATATAAATAACCAATAACAGTACCTATAACGAATTTAAAATATAGTGCGTAGTAGTCCAAAAATTGAAAAAACCAAAGAAGCCATTTGATTATTAAAAGAATACCATACTTTAGAGTTTCCTTGAAGGGAAATTTCTTAATCTGATTAAATTATACACCAAAGTATATTAAATTCATTTTAATAGTCGTGCAGATTAAAAAGATTTAAAATTAATTTTTTTATCTAACGGTAGGTATACGGATTTTCTTAAAGGAATTTCGATTTGAAAAATGTTTAATTTATTTATTGATTATGAATAATATCAACGACCTGCAGCAAAAACGTGGTTAAAGAAAAACATTTTTTTTTTTTTTTTTTTAAAACGCCTTATTTCTACTTAGGATAGTCTACATGTTATATTATTATAGCAAATAAATAATATATCAGATAACACTTTTCTTGACCTATTTAAAAACTCATTTGAATTCAGAATTGATTACTTTCCGATCATGTCTAGTGAAATTAAGAAGACAAGAAACGTTTATACTCTACACACGCGCCAAAGTTATACGTATACATATTACACGTTAGGAATTTCTGCTCGGCCATATTCGTATATGAACTTCTATCGATGTTATTTTGCAATTTCCGGGACGGTTCCTAAGTTTCGTAACAATTAAATTTCTTTTCGGAATACATTTACGATAGTAATATTGTTCATTAAATTGGAATGGATTCGTATACACAGTTGGCTTAGCGTCTTGATGGCAAACGAACACAAATCGAATCATAAAAGACAATGCTCGAGCGCAAAACTCAATTCCTTTGTATCCCTGTGTGCATTGTAGTGTGTTCCATTCTATTATATAATGACAATAATTATATTAACTGAGCTCTGCGAACGGACCTATATGCGCGTATACAGTGCACAAGTAAAGTGGATATTATTATTATATGTCTTTAATTTGAATTTAAAGGCGGGCGCAAAGATCGAAAGAAAAATATCAATATCTCATTTAAAATGTAACAAATAGCACGCGGTTTAGACTTGTCGACCACGACATTTTTGAAACGTGACTAAATTTTTTTTTTTGATAACATACTTACTCCATTTTCTACGCTTATAGTTCATTATTATAGGTGACCGTATTATAATATTATGTATAAGTATAGAATGTGTATTGACCGACCGCACACACGCTTATAATATATAAGAATATGTGTTTAATGGTATTCGACTTTGAATTTTATAAACGTTTCGTATGAAATACCCTTCAGACGGCATATATATGTAGAATAATGAGTCGGGTAGAAGATACTCCTATTTATCATAATATATAGGTGCATTTATTATATTAATTAATACAATTTAATTACATTACATTTAATTTATTTGTGTGTGTAACTCAAAAACAATAAACCATCTATATTTGAAATTTTTATATTAGAATTTGCTGTACATGTTACAATTTATAAAATATTTTGCTCGTTTTGAACTATTTATAAACATTATTGATGTTTTTTGTTTTAATGTTAATAAAATAATAATATATTTTTGCTCGGCTAAAAAGTTTGAAAATGTAATACAATGTTCCTCATATGTTTTTTATATATCAATAAAAAATATCAAAAATAAATTGACACAACATTTTTTTAGAAGTGTTTAAACTTAGAATTTTAACAAAAAATTGCAAATTATTTTGTAGTTTGAAATTTATGAATATTTTTATTTCTATATCTAAGACATAAAAATGTAATACATGATTTCTTATTAGATTTTCTTTCTAAATAAAAATAGGTTTACTGGAAATCCACTTAAATTTTTTATGAGTGTTTGAAGTTCGACATTTTACGAGCTTAGGCTAACCTTCACGAGTAAAAAAACGATTTCCTTATTTAGTTTAATTCAAAAACGAATAACCGTAGATTCTTAAAATGTTTCCCTAATGTTCGTACAGCTCTGCAATGCATTAGCCTTTTAGAATTTTTTATGATTACCTTGTAGCAAATTGTTATTACTTATTACACAACGGATGGTATTGTCATCGGTAGTACGCCATTCGCTCACTTGTCGCGGCTGTGATACCTTCGCATTATCCATCACAGAAATAATTACATTCACACTTAACCCAATTTCAGAGTAGGCGTCCGCTGTCATATAATATTATCATTATAATATTTTATTGTCTCTTCCAAACGACACATCAGATTTATTCTACGCTTTGTTTCTATACGTGATACAAAGGCCGTAGGTTCTCAGAACAAATTTTCGGGGGGGGGGGGGGTAGAGGTTGAACCCTTAACCCCTCTCCACAGATACGGCCTTGCGCGATACGTTATATTATTTAATCGATAGATAGTCTATTTAATCTTAAAATATTATACGTGCATTGAAATCGATAGTTTAGATTCTGATCGTAGCGTTGAATCATAAGTGTATTGATTTTAGAATGATGTTTTTTTTTTGTCCGTCATCACTCATCACTTATCACCTTTTTGATCAGTAAAAGTGATTATATTTTCAACTTGAATATCTTTTCTAGTAGAAAATTGTATCTATTTTGTTTTATTTTTTTGGTCGGGAGGTGGTTAAAAGTATAAAATAATTAATGTAGTTTTTAAAATAATCGGAGAAAAACTGGTAATATTTATGCAAAATTTAAATTGTTTTTTTTGTAATTTAAAAATAAATAATTTGAGGAACTTGACATTTTTACCACATTTTTATATTGTTATTTTCTAGAATTATATTATTTTAAAAATATTTTGGATCTTTTTGTGCATTGGTAGATACTTGAAATTTTCTACTTTTCTTAGTTTTTCTATATTTTTCTTTATAGTATGTTGATACAATTTTTATTAGTAAGTCAAAAAGCTTTTAATTTAAAGGTTTTCTATTCATTTTTAAGCATTGTTAATTTATATAAATTATGATTATATACACGTGGTGTACGTGGTTTATTTTTAGTTTGTTCGTAGATTTTCAATTACATTTAATACTTGTTTTGTTTTTAAGAAACACATACAGTATTCATCTCTGGTCGATTATGATACCGCCATACCGGGGAATATTCAAAGTATGAGATTCAACAAAGGCCATGTTCGCTGCGTGCTCGGCTAAACCACAATTTATATTCATCTTGGTACACTAATATATATATATATATATACATACATGTATATTGTATAGATACAGTTTAATAAACACACATAAATTGTGTCTCGGTACATATAATTTATATTAGTATATTAATATATTTTAATGCAAAGGCCAAAGGCTTTGGCATTAAGTCTCATAACTTTGTCTACGTATCGGACATACTGATAATGTATAGTCCCTGCAGGGATGTAGCAATAATTCTATAATATATAGCTATAGCTAGGCCAGTGACACGAGCAGAGATCATCGTAAGTATTAAACATTATTTAATAACTTTTTTTGTATAAAAACTGGCTGAATATTCTACCGTATTCATATTACTATTGCTTATAGATAATAATAGTATGGTGTTCCGTGCAGTGAAACCTACGCAGAGAGCTACTCGACCGAATAGCGAGTGTGTTGCGACGGATAAACGACCTGATCTGCGAACGACCATGACGATAGGATTATAATATGCGTTTGTTTGTTTTGTTTTTTTTTTTGCATAAATTTATTCGAGATTGCATATACTTAATGTTTATACAGCTCGGTGGTGAAGTAAGGAAAAAAGTATTTAAGTAAGTGGATAGTAATTAAGGGTGTTTATGTAGAGTTCTCGCTCGCCCGATCTGATGATTTATCACCGGGGGAGACGTCGTTGGGCTCGAGCGATAGCGCGGCCAGAAAGCGTCAGTTAATGTTACGCAATTAAATAATATTATAATGTAATTTGTTTGTTTTACGGCGTTTTTTCGTGTCTATAAATTAATACCACTGTTCAAATTTATATTTTGATAAATCGTCTTTCCCGGCCACGACAGTATAAAATCGGTAATCGCGCTCGTCGGTCGAACTCTGATCGATCAAATGCATAACATAATATTATATAATATATTATACATAAATAATAAATACCTATGTATATATGTCTAAAGTATATTGTAATATTTTACACACATTATGTCAAAAATCCTATCTCGATCTAACACCTAATAATAAGTGCACTGGCCATGGCCAATCGTCTAGAGCAGTGGCCGCGCCAGAACTTTTTGTCTGGGTGGGCCAAGTTGGGGACACTGATTTATAAGGAGAGCCAGTGGCATATGGTCAAATATGGTCATTATTTAGCGTGATGCCAGAAGATGTTTTAACTCCACTAACCCACTAACTCCTCCCCTGTTGGGTCAATACATAGCACCTAAAATAAAACGTGAGATCTTTGCTCCACACTCTGCACTTTTCTTTTCCCATTTGATAAAGATAGGTTATCAATAACGTTGTAATATTATTTTTAATAAAATATTATCTACCTGGATAGCATCTATAAATTGATTTACCAGTGATATTCCCATTAAGACAGACGTCGTTGTAATGACACAATAACACTCATAAGTCATAATATTATTGATTTTGTATGTACCAACTATATATTTTTATCGTATTCGTATAATCGAATATCCAATGTACAATATACGACAATCGAAATAATAATATAATATTCTTTAATCTTTATTGTATATTATTATAGGTATCAATAGCATAGTTGAGTGTGTATGAAACCACACCAGCTCCTAGTAAGCAATGAATATAATATTATATTCATCGAAGATTTTATGCATAATATACAACATTCTACTCGTTAATATACTAAAAAAAAATGAAGAATATTTGGTAATAACTAGGTTTAGATATAAATTAAAATATTATTATAGCATTTCATGATGGGCCAGTAGACGGGCTTGGAATTTTCGTGGAGGGAAATATTCCGCCCTGTGCACCACCATCGCGCTACTTGTCTAAAGCTTAATATTTTCGTCATAATATCAATGTAATAATAAAAGTAAATAATTTATTAACATCATCTTCAATTTTATCAATTTATAATTTTTATTTTACGATTTCTTTCAACGAATCTTTCACTTTTAATAACATTTGAGCTTATTTTATTTTTTTATCATTACCTATACCAGTAATAGTTGTTTGCAGGAGAAAACTCTCAGGAATTTTTATTATGATGTTTTTCACATTTATCGACCCTCTGTATTCGTAATAATATATAAATAATATAGTAGTCTCGTTATATTATTATATTATATTTGAAAACTAATATTAGAATTATTATTATAACATCAACGGGGGTCATTATTTCATATTGAGCAACCACCGCCGTCATTCTGTACGTGTCTAGCATGCATTATAGATTTTAATCATCGAGATGGATAAACAATTGTATTGTTTCTCCATCAGGATGATTTTAAAACTTTAATATCTAAATGGTTCGAGTATACCTACTGTATGCGTGTGTTTGATTTTTTTTTTTTGAAAATCACACATTTCACATCTTGCGACAATTGCACAAACCTAGAGAACCTATTGTTCATAGTTATGTGACATAGTTCTACTAATATTTTATCACTCTACAATACTGTGTTGATTCATCTCACGAACATTTTAAAATCTCAATGATTTGATAAATAATGTTTGTGTGACGGAGGCTTACGTGAATTAATTACAAAGAGGAAAATTCGAGTTAATTAATTTCTGCGACTGAAAGGAATTAGGTCATTAGAAACCATTCGATATAGTATAAATAGATATTGCGTTTTCGGATTTAGTTGAGTATACGAAATGACTTATACCGTTAAACAGTGTTGTACCCAGATAGTAGCTGGTACCCATGTCCTTTAACCTATAACGACACAACGTTTTTCCTGAGTAATAGACGTCACCTACATTATTTGATGATGTGAGTACCTAACCGCAAATAGTGCCTACCGCAAATACTCAATAAATTATTGTCGACAGCACTGTTTGCATGGACATTTTGGTCAAGATATCGAGCCACAATAATGGCGCACTATATTTATTAGTTTTATAAGACTGAACGTTGCGATCGATACTAATATTGTTTCTTGTTATCGTTATTTTTTACCTGCTTTTGAATAGACGTGTTTTTTAATTTCTATATTAAACAGTGTATGTAGTAACACGAATACTTAAAGTATATATACATAATAGTAATAATATGAAGTAACCCGCATTAATTATTGATAATGTTTACCCGCCTATAGTTTTACACAGAAATGAAGATGTATTTATATAATATTTACCTGTGTTATTATCTATGTATTTGTTTTTCGTTCGTAATGCGTGTGATTGTGCGTGACTTAATGTTATACATAATTAATGCCGATAATAATGGTCCGTTTATTTGAATGAGTGTGCTGTGCCTTTATGTCGAACGCGCGAATATAATCACAAACCATTAATGTTATGCATACAGCTGTTGCAAACGACGATGATTTTGTGTCGTGCACCGTGTGCTAGCATCACGAGGGTTCGACCGACGACTGCGCTCTTTCAAAATATTAAATCGGACGATTCGTTTACAATATCATAATGTTTTGTACTCGAATTACTACTATAGAGAATCTACCTTTTAATAACATATTGTAATAATATGGTCTACGGACGTGACGCCGCATCACCATGCGATTATCCCGAATTGAGATTTGTGGATCTTATAAAATCGAAATCCCTCGCCTTTGTAGAACATGGACACGATACGAGGACAAATCTGCGTGTTCCGACGAAATTCTCGTTTAAAATCTCGACGAAAAACTCCGTGTATGAAAATATTATTGTTGTAAATACCGTTATAATGACGCCTTCGCATAATATTATAACTACGTGGACTATTGAAAACGAGTGTGAAAACAGTTTCAAAGCGTGTTGTACCACCCGAACGTACGATACAAAAGTAATAATTAATAAATCCGACTTTATAACAACAATATTATGACCGCAATCACTGGCCGTTTGTGTGGACCGGGACGAAGAACAATGGATCCGCGGCGACGATATCTATTATATTATACCTATACGTACACAATATTATTATATATATATTATATTATATATACGAGCGGCCGCGTATACCGCGACGAATAATATCGATTCGATCCGATTCCGGGACATTAACCGGGAGCGCTTTTTGCCACCGGAATTCGCACGTTCGTCGACGGTAATTTGCGATCAAACTGCACCCTTGAAACGCCGCCGCCGAGTAAATACGTTTTGCCGGCAGGAATTCCCGCAGGATCCTTAAATCTTCCTTAAATATATATATATATTGTATATATATATATGTATATGCGTGTGCGGAGGGACGGCTGCAGTACTTTATTATTAATTATTATTATACAGGTAGATGTATATTATATATTATGTGCTCGTGTGAGACGAATTAAACGGTTTCGGTTTCCTCGCCGCATGTGCGCCGCCGTATGCAATAATAATATATTACGCCGGTGCTCGTGCGGTTTTCGATTAAAACACAAATCCCGAGTATAATGTTATTATAGCACATCTCGTGTATTGTGTATATAATATGTATATATATATATACCACTCGAGTAATGAGACTGTACAATACCTGTACAACAATATATTATAGAGCTGGAGATAATATTGTTCAGGTGCAGCCGACGTCTTATAATATTCGGATTCGGACCGAATGACGTCGACCCCGCCGCGGCCGCGACGTTATGCAGATAATAATATAACGTGTATGGTCTGGCCGGCTCCGAATCCAACGCCGATCTGCTGTGTAGGGGTCGTAAAATATATTACGATATTGCACGATAATATTATAATCTCAACAGAACGTCGAGTGTATATAATAATATAATATAATATAGGTGACGTCGTGATTATCTGCGGGGCGCAATTTCGTTAAATGTTATTTTAAACGGGAGCTGGAGTTCCGTTTTAACAATAAATACTATAGTATTTCGGGACCGTGTATTCACCGGTGGTATATTCACTGTTTGTACGATATATATATATTATATATATATATATATATATTTAGGTGGCTAGCACTGGAAACAGGACCCGCAAGTACATTTGCGTTAATAACCATCACGATAATATTATAATCTAGGGTCTGCTATAAAATATAAATGCTTGGTCTTGTAAAACGGAAAGTCTTTTATCCGAATAGATAAATACCACCCACGTACCTAATCATATTTTAATCAAACGATATACAGTATGATTCGCCGCCGAGCGTGCTCACCCCCTTTGTTCTTCAATATGAATGCAGACATGAAAAATGTGATTCTTGAAATTTTTAAACATAGGAACGTCTTAACTCTTAAGGATCGTGTTTTGAAATAATTGAGATTTTTGTGTTACTCGAGGAGGAGGGTCCTGTAGACATAAAATTTAGTTATAAAATTTAGTTCAATATTTATAAATACTAGATACAATATAATTTATGGTATTTTATATTTCTAATGACTATTAACTTTAGTTTAAACATTTTACTAACTGAGAAACTACTCCTACAAACTTTGAAGTAGGAACACCAAAATTTAAAAAAAATATCCACCAAATAATTTACACAAAAACATAGTGAGGTGATTCTCATTTGAAAAACAGTATTTTGTATCTGCACGCGAGACTTCTTAAATATTACAAGAATCTCAATAATTTGAATATAATATGTGGTCTTTAAGGGTATTTAACAATTTCAAAAATCAAAATTGGAATAAATTAATTATTAAAGGAAAAAACTGGGGTGAACATGCTTGGTAAAACACTCTGTATACTCCAACAAAGTGTAATGGGTAACACGACATAAATAGGTACATCAAATATTTAGAGCATTATTTTTTTTTGTCTCCGTCGCTTGTTATTTTTTTTCTTCTTTTAATTGCTACTTTATTTTTTATTTTATACTTTACCACAGTAGAATATTTAACAATGTCGATTATTGAACCTGATGCGAAACTCGATTATTTATTTATATTGAATTACATTGGCGGGGATATAGAGTTTAAAATAAGGGACGCCATTTAAAACAGTAAAACAACCTTAAAAATCACCCACAGTGATATTGATTTTTTCAAAATTCATACTCATACAAAAAATGATGCCTATATCGAAACTCAATTTTTGAAATCACGAAAATCGAACGAGAAAATCAATGTAACATACGCCACATAAAAACCACGATAATATTTCACATTCTAATATTGTGGGCGGGTCGGACTGATGTCGGGTCAACGAATCAAAAATCGTATTTATTCTCTAGAATATTAATCACTACGGTTATGTGTACCTATAATGTATAAAATTGATATTGTTTTTTTTTTTGTATAAAATTCCAATATTCTAGAGAAAAATAAAGATTTTTGGAACTTTATGAAAAAAAAAAAGAGAAAAAGAAACAATATCCATTGTATATAGATGGCACACACACACAACTGCAGCAGTGATTAATAATCACCAGCGCCGATAGTGGCGTTTTCGCATAAATCATCGAACGCGTATTGTCGTTACAATTGCGCTTATAATGATATCGTCTGCTGCAGTTCCTTACCTACAGTTAAGATTTAAATTGTACCATCGGCGGTGCGGCTGTGACATTTGCACGTGCGGAACATAATATCTGTATCCGACCCGTCAGTTGTTGTTGTTGTTGTAGTAGTAGTAGGGAATGCGATAACAATATAATAATAATAATATAAATTGTACGCGTATATAGTGTGTACACGGGAATATTATTATGTATAGTGACTAATGACTTGCGAGGGACTTTACGACGGCTCGCAGACGACGGCGAAAGTCACATATTATTATTATTATTATTATTAAAATATGCATACGCGTTTATATTATATTATGTATATCGCACGTAAAATATAATACGATATTATAGAAACACGGTGTCGGTGACAAAGATCGGAGAACCGAGGAACAATGCATTTGGAGTGATATTACTATATTAGTATACATAATTGATAACGACGTTACATACATATAACTACTACGAGTACTACGCGTAATGCGCTCTCATAAGTACATATTATTATTGTATATATATGTGTGTGTACAGGTGTAATGCGTTCGTGAGGGCTTCGCTTCCACCCCGCGGTGATTACAAATTTGACATCATAATAGTAGTAGTACGGGTGTTACCCACATAATATAATATATTATTTAATACCATATCGGCGGTAGATTGCCGCTGTGAGACCGCATACTCTACCCGTAGGTAAGGCAGTTTTCCGGATTTAATGATCCCTAGCGGGCGGTTTTCACCCTTCGACCGGTAAACCTTAATAATATAATATAGGAGTTTATTGTATTCGTGGGAAAAATACGAATCCGCTATCTCGACGAAATCGCGACGAATTCAAATCATTATAATTATATTTTATTTTAGTTGAACATTGTCGGCGGCGGCGAGAGGTTTTTTTGGGATTTTGTTGAGTATTTTTGTTTATATCTCAGAAGTAATATGATATAACATAACGTTATATTTCTTTATAAACGACCGAGAGCTCAGCGGTATCACAAAAATGAAAACAGTATACATCGTAATACGTTCACGAGAACTCGCCAATTGTTTCGTCGCCCAGGGTATCGAAAGTAATATATCAATAACGACATTTCTAGTTTGTGGAGTATATTATATTACTATGTACGTAAATTATCGAAAAAGTTTGTAAGCGTTACAGTTAACTCATAAAGCACCTTCAACTTTCTATACAGACACAAAATATTTTTTTTTTTTATGCATGTGTGTTTTATTTTTTTTTTGGTAACACAGGTGTAAATTATGATATTATGAAGTAACATTATGGAATAGTTATATCATTATACCTGTAAGATTGTAGGGTTAGATTTTGTAACAAAGTATAAATCGTTAAAAATTGTTCATAAACGCAAAAAAAAAATCAAAATCAACAAATTCAATATTTACTTTAAGTTTAAAATTATAAAAAAATAGATGGAAATATCAAACAATAGATATAGTGTCATAAGTCAAAAATGCAAAAAAAAAATGAAATAGGTATTATGAAGATTAAAAAAAATGACAGGTGGATGTCACTCTACTGTACAGTAGGTTACAAGTGCATCACTGATATAGATGGTGTTAAACTTGTATTCAATGATATATCATTGTATACGAAAAACGATTCTGAGTGAAGTTGATCTGTCAACATCTGCCTACATTACTAAGTAAATTTTATGATATAATTGATATCAAAGTAATTATATTTACTATTAATACAGTAGGTAGATTCAATTAATTTTTGAAAAAAAAAATGCATTTCGACGGTCTGTCTGCCTAGGATAGGTATTTAATATTATATTTATATTGCCGTTATTATTGATTTCAAACACTCATAGAAAATGAGTTGGACTTTCCGAGTAAATTTTTTTTTTTAAACAATAGACAAACTTAAAGACAATTTTGTGATGAATTATCAAATCTTAGATTTTAAT
This sequence comes from Neotoxoptera formosana, assembly GCA_022818045.1. Classification (NCBI taxonomy): domain Eukaryota; kingdom Metazoa; phylum Arthropoda; class Insecta; order Hemiptera; family Aphididae; genus Neotoxoptera; species Neotoxoptera formosana. The sequence continues at coordinate 13,906,918 of CM040634.1, forward strand.
ACAACATTTTTGAAAAATTTACTAAACCCAAAAAAAGTGCAAAATTTTGTGATTTTTCCGTATTTATACGAAATTTCCACTTAAGATGCTTATAAAAAACCATTAGACATACGCTTCACTTTTTTTTTAACTACCACTTATATGAGGAACCATCTATTACATTTTTAAACCTTAGGTAAAAATTCTCACAATGTTATACATTTTTGAAAAACAAAAAAGTTTGTATATTTTCTTGATTTTATACGAAATTTAACTTAAAACGCTTATACGTTTTTTAAAGTATTTTCCTATCGCAAATTTCTGAATTTCTGAATTACATTAAAATAAAAAAATCGTTCTCGCAAAAAACTGGTTAACATCAAATGTCTAATTTCAAACGCTCATATTTAAAATTTTGATGTGATTTTAATGATATGCACTAAAGAAAAATCGGGTAAATAGAACATTCTTAAATTCAATTTCAACTTTTTTATGAACCTTCAAAACGGCTTAAAATCCATATTTTTTGTGAAAAAATCAATTTAATGACCACTATTGATATTCATCATATTTAAAAATTTGATGTGATTTTAATGATATGCACTAAAATCCAAATTTTTTGTGAAAAAATCAATTTAGCGACCAATATTGATATTCATTCTTAAATTCAATTTCAACTTTTGTATGAACCTTAAAAACAGCTTAATATCCAAATTGTTTGTGAAAAAATCAATTTAATGACCAATATTGATATTCATTCTTAAATTCAATTTTAACTTTTTTATGAACCTCAAATACAGTATAAAATGCAATTTTTTTGTGAAAAAATCAATTTAATGACCAATTTTGATATTCATCATATTTGATATTTTGATGTGATTTTAATGATATGCACTAAAGAAAAATCGGGTAAATAGAACATTCATAAATTCAATTTCAACTTTTTTTGAACCTCAAAAACAGCTTAAAATCCAAATTTTTTGTGAAAAAATCAATTTAATGACCAATTTTGATTACATTTAAACCAAAATATGAACTAGAATTGAACATTCTTAAATTCAATTTATACTCTTTTATGAACCTTAAAAACAGCTTAAAATCCAAATTGTTTGTGAAAAAATCAATTTAATGACCAATATTGATATTCATTCTTAAATTCAATTTCAACTTTTTTATGAACCTTAAAAACAGCTTAAAATCCAAATTGTTTGTGAAAAAATCAATTTAATGACCAAAATTAATATTCATTCTTAAATTCAATTTCAACTTTTTTACGAACCGCAAAAACAGCTTAAAATACAATTTTTTTTGTGAAAAAATCAATTTAATGACCAAAGATGATATTCATCATATTTGATATTTTGATGTGATTTTAATGATATGCACTAAAGAAAAATCGGGTAAATAGAACATTCATAAATTCAATTTCAACTTTTGTAT